>JAWNPC010000953.1:2680000-2715000 GCA_035045365.1 Drosophila leonis | reverse complement strand
TGCTGCTCGTAAATGCGATATCATATTAATTATAATTATAATTTTTAATAAAAGCGGCAGCACACACACACACACACATACACAGAGATACAGTTGTGTATATGTATGTATTGTACAGCCCACAGCATGCAGAGAGGCGCTGCCGCTGCCGCAGTCGCTGCCGCTGCCGCTGCCGCTGCTGCCGCTGTTTCTGTTTATTGTTAATGTTGTGTTCTCCACACAAACACACACACACATACACACGCATACATACAGGCGCGCATACACATGGCATCTTTGCCGTTATGTGTGCGCCTTGCTACTACTCACCGTGTGCCAAAACTTGCCGTTATTGCTCTCTTGCCCTGCGTGCTAGTATATTGTATTAAATTTTGTTTTAGTTGCTCCCAGCTCCTCTACTTGTCCTTATTAATTTTTTATTAATTCTTCTTTGCACCGACAAAAAAAAAAGAAGCAACCGAAAAAAAAATGAGTATAGCCAGCGGCGCTGCAAGACGCAAGGGAAGCACAAAGTCAAAATTTTTGGTTCACTTTTGCTCGTTGCTGGCTGTGTGTTTGCTTTTGGTTCGCTTTTAGTTTGGTTCGTACGCGCGCGCTCAGAACTCCACACACACACACACACACACACTTCACGCTTCACACTCCACACACATGCTCGCTGCCTCACACTCTATCGGTATCTATTTCGTTCGTTCCGCTTATACCGTTAGACTGCACGCACGCAGCGCCAGCATCGTACTGGGCCACAGCCAAAAAGCTTGCTATGCCGTCTGCGACTTATGCCCGGCAGCGTTCCAAGCAGAGTTTAAAAAAGCTCCCATCGCTGCTAAAAGCTTCAGAGCAGGCGTTTTTGGAAAAGCTTTCGGCAGTGCCAATGCACGCTCAGCTGGCTAAGCTTCGGTTACAGCACTGCGCAGACAAATAGAAAGTACAGCTTTTGAGAGATTTATTTCCTAAGCAACACATTTGTTAAGCGTGACTTACAAAAAAAAAAAAAAATACTAAATAAATATGAGTGTGAAGAAAGCTAAATATCTTGGATTTTCTTTAAATCACATGCATGCATTCAACTTTTTTCAACCTGTACTTACAGTAGTTCCTCATAATTATGCGTTTTTATATGTATGCTGCGCACTGTGGCTACCACACCACCACCACTTTGCCTCACTCTCACACACTTGCTCACGCTCTTCTCTTTGCTCTTTCCCAGTCCACCACAGTGTGCCGATGTTTTTGCATGTTCAATTTTTTGACTGTATTTCTACAAACACAGACATACATACATGCATACAATATATATATGTATATACATATATACATACATACATACTTGCACACGCACGTGCGCATGTTTGCTTTAGAGGCTGTTTCCAATTTCTGCTCTCAATCTTTGTCCATTGTTAAATGACATTATTTGGAGCACTTCACATTTGATTTGGCGCGTGTCAAAATATTTTCGCAATTGTGCCTGTTCAACTGTACTCCGTTGCTCACTGCCTACGTCCTACGTTTGACAGTTTTTGTTTCTGTTCTTGTTGTTGTTCCTTTAGCTGACTTTAGCTTGAGCTGCTCTTTGCTTTTGCGGTTGCCGTTGCTATTGCTGTTGCTGTTACTGTTACTTTTACAGTTGCCGTTGTTGTTTTTGTTGATATATGTATATAGATTTGTGGGCAACACTTAAGCTCTGTTTTGTTTATTGGCCGAAAGCGTTTTGTTCGTCTGCCTTTAAGTGGCCATTTGCATGTTTTTGGCATTCACCCAGAGCCCAGAGCCCAGCACATTCACCCGGCCATAAAAGACATCATCCTCATTGCCCATTTCCCTACCTCCTCCTCCCCCCACCCCTTTCCTATAGTTGATTTTATGTTTGTGATAATTAATTTTTGAAACGGTTCATAAATATTATTTATACACTCTATATACATACATATATGTATGTATGTATGTATCTATATGTATGCTTATGCATGTGTGCTTAAACTAGGCATATATGAAACTTACCTTTATTCGCTTTTGCTGCTGTGTTGCAGTTGTTGCTGTTGCAGCTGTTGCTATTGTTGCCACTGCTGCAGTTGTTGCTGCTGTTGTTGCTGTTGTTGCTGTTGCTGTTGCTGCTGTTGTTGCTGTTGTTGCTGATGTTGCTGTTGTTGCTGTTGTTGATGTTGCTGTTGTTGCTGTTGTTGCCATCGTGGTATTGTCCTCAAATGACTTTTCGAACGATGCAATTGGCGCTGGGCCAAGTCGCTTCTGTCGGCGTGCATCCATCCCGGTTCAGCCTGAACAACTAGGGCTCACACCAACATGCATATATACATTGACACAAACTTTCGTCCTGCAGGCTTTCAACTGAAAGGACAGAGAAAGATGGAGGCCGAGAGTGTGAGACAGAGTGAGAGAGAGAGATAGAGTAAGAGAGTGTCGGAGCAAAGGGGGCAAAACGTCTATTGGCACGCTTCTTTTTCTTGGCTATTCATAATTGCCACAGGCAACAATAAATGCAGCTATAGAAAGGACTTGGTTACGTAATGATCGACGTGCAGATTACCTGTACTTTGACAATTTCCGTTATGACAGCTCAAAAAGTGTAAATGTTTATAAAAATGAAATAAAAATTTAAAAAATTAAATAAAATAAAAATAAAAAAAAATATAGAAATAAAATTTTTAAAAATATATATAAAATAAAAATAAAATAAACATAAAATAAAAATAAAATAAAAATTAATGAAAAATAAAAAACAAAATAAAAGAAAAATAAAAATAAAATAGAAATAAAATAAAAATAAAATAAACATAAAATAAAAATAAAATAAAAATTAATGAAAAATAAAAAACAAAGTAAAATAAAAATATAAATAAAATAAAAATAAAAATAAAATAAAAATAAAATAAAAATTAAATAAAAATTAAATAAACATAAAATAAAAATAAAAATTAAAGAAAAATAAAATAAACATAAAATAAAAATAAAAATAAAATAAAAATAAAAACAAAATAACAAAAAAAATGCTTTTGAATGATGTGAATTCCTACTTCAGAGTTGTTTTTCATATAATTTATTTATAGTTTTATATAGAAATGTATATGAATATACATTCAATTCCAATATATATATCCTTGCTAAATCGGTTAGTTCAATATCTACTTTTAGTTGCACATATCCACTTTGAATCATAGTTACAGGGTATTTACAAATACAATAACTTAGTTATGTACATGCCAGCTATATACATACATGCCATCAATCACTAGGGAATATATATATATATATATATGCATATATATAGTATATAGAAATATATAGAAAAATGGAGCATACAACGAGGTTTGCAATGGCAGCAAATTATTGGCTTCATAAATGTAGCCGGACAAATCGTGCCTGAAGTTCGTTGAACCAGTTGAAATAAATATAGCAACAACAATAGCAACAACAATGGCAACAGCAACAGCAACAGCAACAGCAACAACTATAGTAATAGTAATAATACTAATAAGGGCTGCAACAGCAGCGAGTGCAACGCAACAAATCATATTTAATGCATTTTAATTACTATTTAATCAGTGCCTAATTAGAGAAAGCTTTTAATAGAATTACCAGGAAGACAGTTGGGTGTTTCTCTAGGATTAAGAAATCATAAATACCCTAACAATATATATTGTTTATGGTTGTGGTATGATATGATTTGAAACTGTGTTTAGATGGACTGTAGAAGACTCAAATGAAGTAAGCTATATATGTACATATATAATTATATATATTTATATTCAAAATGATAGAATTTTTATAAATATCCTCATGGATTCCATGCCACGCATATGCCAAGCAGTAATAAAAAATAAATAAAAAAAATAATAAAAAAATGAATACAAAAAATAATACAAAAATAATAAAAAAATAATAAAAAACAATAAAAAAATAATAATAAAATTAGTAATAAAAAAATAATAATAAAAAAATAATAATTAAAAATCTAATAAAAAAATACAAATTAATACAAAAAATAATACAAAAAATAATACAAAAATAATAAAAAAACAATAAAAAAATTAAAAAATAATAATAAAAATTAATAATAAAAAATTAATAATAAAAAAAAAATAATAATTAAAAATCTAATAAAAAATAATATTAAAAATACTAAAAATAATAATAATAATAATTTACAACTAATTATAAGACCAACAAATATATGTAAAACATAATGTAAGACTAATATTAAATAGTGTTTTTTCATTTGATCAAAATAGTAGTAACTACTAACACTACTATTTTCATGAACAACAAAATTTTTGACTATTTTTCTTTCTCAAGTAAAGGTTCCTAAGTTTGTAAAAAAAAACACCTAAATAGTAATTACCAAAAACATGTTAATCTTAATATTCGTTTCAAATCGTGTTCAAAATATTGCGTTTATTCACTACATTTTGTTGTCTAACATTTCGTGCTTAGTCGCACTATTATTTTCATGAACACAGCTACATATGAGTCGCACTACTATTTTCATGAACACAGCTACATATGACTCGCACTATTATTTTCATGAACACAGCTACATATGAGTCGCACTACTATTTTCATGAGCACAGCTACATATGAGTCGCACTACTATTTTCATGAGCACAGCTACATATGAGTCGCACTACTATTTTCATGAACACTGTGGTATATACATATGTGTGTATAAGTATACATATGCATATGTATGTATATACCACTGTGCTCATGAAAATAGTAGTAGGACTCGGCACTAAATGATGGACAATTTATATATATATAATTTATATCTTATATATATATACATATACATTTTTCCAAAATTATATACAAATATATATCTATATATCATATTTCTGCTCTAGTCGTGAATACCTGCATAGTATATACTCTACCTTTCACGTCGGATTACCTTTGAAATTTGAGCGAAACTAATTAAAATTGCTCGTCTCAGTGGAGATTAGCTAATCAATAACTACAGAATATTGCGCAAATAAATATCGAATTGAATTAGCTTTGGAGATAAACTGATTTGAGAATTGAATTTGTGTAATAAAATAAATTTGTGCATAAAAATCGATATGGAAATGAGTTGAAGAACTTTTGCAGTTGAGCCAAAATATGAAAAATAATCAATTGAAATTTACGAAAAATATGAAATTGACAAAATCAGCTTTCAATCAAGCTAAAGACAACATTCTTGAGCCAAAACTTAAGTTGGTACGAAAGTTGAAGCCAAGTTAACTCAGCTGCAGATTGAAGGAAATTAATTTCCTGATTAACTTTATATGTACGAGTATATGGGTATATAGTATATGTCCGCTGATTTTTTACATTGGCAACTTTTACCAAACAGCTAACAGCCAACTGACATGTTGTCAAAACTTGGTTCGTTATAAATTTGGATGACGAATGAATTTTGGGGTAATCACAAAGGATGCTGTGCTGAATGATTAAGTACTAGGTAAACAGAGCTTAGCTGGTTGACAGATAACAGATGCCAGTTGCCAGTTGCCAGCCTGTGCCCGTGACAGTGCCAGTGCCTGTGGTAGCAATTTGATGCAACATTTTGTGGCAGTCATGACTTCATCGACTCAAATTGAATACTCGTTCGTATATCAAAAGCAAACTGTGCCACAAGCTGACGACCGTAACTGGCAATTGGATTTGTTGTCAGTTGACATTTTGGTAAGCGAAGGACATGCTACATGCTACATGCTACCATGCTACATACTGCATGCCACATGCCACATGCAGGCGAACGGGTAATAAAGCAGCTGAGCTTCTGCTGCCTGTGCCTGACTAACTGCTGCCCTGGCCAAGTACACATTATACTATCTCTGTTACATATCTAATTATAGTGCTGCAACTGCTTCTGACTCTTCTTCCTGTGATGGGCAGCTCTAGATATTTGCATATAAAAGGAGAAGAGTTGAAAGCTGTCAGAGGGTAGAAATTGTCCTGTTGCCAGTCCAGGCAAAGTTCCATCTAAGTAGCTTGACTTGAACTGCAACAAGCTGCTCTAATCTACCCACTTGCGCTTGATGCATAGGGTATTAACACACACTGACATATGTACATTATCATTACAGTCGACTGCATAAAGCAGAGCGAAACCAAACATTTTGCAGTCGAATGGCCGCAACGGCGGCAAAAGTCAGCTTCAAATACCCTGTACTTAAATGCCACAAAATTATCATAGGATAATAATTGATATTTTGTGGTCTACGATAAGTCGAAAGGGTTAAATGAGAAATCAGATTTTGGTATACCCCATGTACTCGTATACCCCTTGCAGCGAGGCAGAGAGAGTGTGTGAGAGAGAGAGAGCGAGCGAGCGAGCGCAATAAAAGTTGTATTCCAAAATTTTTATTTTCCAGTTTATTGTTGTTATTATTCTTCTGCCTCGTGTTATTGTTATTGTTGTTGTTGCTGTTGCTGTTGCTGTTGCTGCACAAGTTCAATATGAGTAAAAGCTTTTGCCCTCGGGGACATTTTCGGTAGCTCGCATGCATTGAATTGATTGCCTACTTTCTGGGGCAATCGGGTAGCTACCCGACAGCAAGTAGCGACCGATGCTAAAGTAATTATTCACATTCAACATGCGAGCAACATCTATATATATATATATATAAATATATAAATTTATTTATTTACTTGCCAATATGCCATAAGACAAATAAACGAATCTGAAATTGGGCAATAAAATGCGAAGCGAAATCGAGGCAAATTCAAATTTTTTATGGGCTTCAATAGATTTTGATAGGACTAAGCTAAACAAACAATATATGTGCTAGTAAATCCTGTAGCATAGTGTATTATGATGTAGTGTAGTGTGTGTGAGTAGTATAGTATTAGTAGAGTATGCTAGAGAATGGTATAGTAATAGGCGAATGTAGTCTGTGGCATGCTACTGGCATAATATAGCTATATTATAGAAGTATATAGAGTAGTTTTATACTACATTAAAGTAAATCACAATATGACAAAGTCTATAGTCAATGAGAGTGGGAGTGCCACAAGGCAGTGTCCTGGGCCATGGATAATCCCGCCAAGGCCATTATTGCGACATATGCCGATGACATCGCAGTCATTTAGTACAGGATTGCAAAGGTATCTGGATACTCTTGCTGCTTGGTGTAAACCTCGGTGGAACTTCAAGATTAACCCGCTGAAAACCACAAACCCATGCTTCACCCTTAAGAAAGCAACACAGACACCACCAATTCAGCTAGAAGGGGTTGCCCTGGAGCAGCCTCCTCAAGTCAAATACCTGGGCATCATCCTGGACAAGCGCCTTACCTTTGGGCCACACCTCAAAGCGGCAGCTAAGAAATGTCGTCATAGACTGCTGCAACTAAGAGGAGCAGATTGCCGCTAAGATGCAGAAGAGCTGTATATGTGCATTCTACCTATATGGCTTTATGCAGAGTGCAGATTTGGGGGATTGCTGCCAAATCCAATTACAAACGGATACAAGTACTACAGAATAGAGTACTTTGACAGATAACGAACTGTCCCTGGTACGTACGTGGCTCCACACTCCACAAAGATCTGAAACTGCATACAGTCGAAGAGCAGATCGGAATGCACACGACATCAATAAGACCTCCACCATTTGAAATCCGCATGACTCGTTATGGAGTTGGGTTCTATTTATAATTTTCTACCCTTGTGTTGTTATTATACTTTTAGTTATAGTACAGGTTCTACACTTCATAAACCCCAAAAAAAAGTCAAATATTTTGTATATACACTGCGCATCATCAGCATAGAGCAGCCTTCATTTTCTTTCCAACAAAAAATCTGTAAACCTTTTAAAAACTCGCTTTAACACCAATTCTTTCATGGATATCTTAAGACAAGTAGTGCGAATTAGATGCTTTTCTCAGCGTGGATTGCGTATCTTCATGCCTGTTACAGCTTATCAAGTTTTTTTCAGTAGAATTCGTAATTTCCAAGAAAATAAATAATAGCTTTCCCATATCTGTCAGCTTTTATAGTGATTTTTGGTCCATCGGCAATCAAAGCAAGCTTCAATCTTAGATTTTTGCTCGAAAAATAAATAATCATAATTTCTAAAAGTAATATTTTTCTTAAAGAATATCAAATTTGTGAGCTCCAAAAAAAATTTGGTAATTTTCGTTGCCAAATCGCGTGAGATATTCACAATTGAATTTGGGTGCGCTATCCTGACGACCAATTTTTAGCAAGCTTTTTTCAAAATTGTTTTTAAAATACTTGCTGAAATGATCCAGAACCCAATTAAGTTTTATTTTAAGTAACATAAAACAGTGCTCAATAGGAAACAAATTCTAGGAGTATAGTTTGTATAATATAGTAAATAATAAACAAAGGAAATGAAGTGTGCGCTATCCTGATGACGCGCAGTGTATATGTATCTCCCACCTTTTCTACTAGTCTAGGGCAACACCGACTAGAACTCTCTTACTTGTTTTAGTTAAACATGTTAAAAATATGATTTAGTTTGATTATGTATGAAAGATTTCAAGATTTTAAGATTCTCATTTGCATCTTTCAGACAACTTGAGTCCTGTAGCGCTGCTGCTCTCTGCAGTCCCAGACTATGGCAAAAGCTTCGGCTTTAGATCTTTAAAATACGTTTTAACACTTATTCAAAAAGGGAAATGAGTATATTGGTTTTATGCAATGTACGTCTTGTTGTCCATCCGTCTGTCCATATGAAGCTAGAGAATTTTGACATTTAAAAATATAGTCTCTGCTTGACAGACGAAGACCAAAAAGATATATCGAATATTTCTACGCCCATTGGGCACTTGGCAAGCAGCAAAAGCTTATATTATTAGCTTACTGTTGACCTCCTCTATCGATGACCCAAAAATAATATTTACGCCTCTTTGGAGGCGTGGCATATCTACAATACTCTTGAATTTATACAGTATAATCTAGCCTTTTTGGTCTAAAAGTTATGCTTTAAAACAACACTAAAAATATTGATTTTTCTTAATAATAAGGATAGAGATGAGATATCCAAATAAATACAGAAAAATGGGATCGACCACGCCTACTTCTGTCTGTCACATACAATTGCACAAAAGTGATATACATTTACTCAGCTTTTGTGTTCCATATACAATAAGTAAGAAAGCTCTAGTCGGTGGTGCCCGACTAGGAGATCTGATCTAGCTCCAAAGATGTACGAGAGATAATTTAATAACTTGATTTCGATAAGGTTTTTAATCGATAACACTAAAACAGGAAAAGTTATCAATTTAAAAAAAAAACAACCCTGATGCTTGCTACAGGGACCTACAAAAAAAGTTTCAAGTCTCTAGCTCTTAAAGGTTCTGAGATCGACGCGTTCATACATACGGACAGACGAACAGACGGACAGTCGGACAGACGAACAGACGGACAGTCCGACCGACGGACAGCTGGACAGGGCTAAGTCGACTCAGTTCGTCACCCTGATCAAGAATATATAGACTTTTTCTGCCACGCCTCCTTCTGCCTGTACATACATTTGACAGTTTAACAAAACCATTATACCCTTATACATTATACCATTATACCATTATATTACAGTGACAACTTAGTTGGGTTGTCCAACCACTCCGTTCTATATCAACAATTCAGATTTGTTTATTGCTTGAACTTCAATGTAGAACTTTTAAGAATCGATTTTTAAATTGTAGGTGGGCGTGGCCGTTCGATATAAAAAATGGCCACGCCCACACACAGTTCCAACATCGATTTTTTTCAAGTTCAGCATTAAAGTTTAAACAGTAAACAAATGTGAATTGTTGATAAAGAACAGTCAAGTTTGAATCAGTCACGAAGTGAAAGGAATTTATTGGTTTAGTGCAATGTCCGTCTTGTTGTCCGTCCGTCTGTCCGTATGAAAGCAAACCATTTCGCCACTATTAAAGCTAGAGACTTGTAGTTTGGGGTGTATACCCTCGCCTGATAAAGTGTTTAGATTTACCCGATACGCCCACTAGGGGCGTGGCATGTCGGAAAATGCTAGTCCTGGAGACTTGAAATTAGGAATATATATATTGACAAGCCAAGATAAAAACGATATAGCAGATATATCTACGCCCATTGGGCGCTTGGCAAGCAGCAAAAGCTTATATCTGCTATATCGATGAACCAAAAAGCATTTTTATACCCTGAACCCATTGAAAATGGGAAATCAGGGTATAATGTTTTTGTGAAAATGTATGTAACAGGCAGAAGGAGACATGGCAGACCCCATAAAGTATATATATTCTTGATCAGCTCGACAAACTGAGTCGATATAGCCATGTCCGTCTGTCCGTCCGTCCGTCCGTCCGTCCGTCCGTCCGTGTGAACGCAGTGATCTCGCAAACCACAAAAGCTAGAGATCTGAAATTTAAAATGTATACTCGTGTATATCCTACGCAGTACGAGTTTATCATTTTTTTTCGATAACTCATCCCATTTCCTTATTATCGATAAAAATCGATAACTTTTCTTCGTTTTTGAATACCGTTATAGCTATAGATTTCAAATTTACTGTGTGTATCCGTGTAATGAATACAAACATTTTGCAATTTTTGGATTTTGGATACCACGCCCCCTTCCCCCCAAATTTGAAAAAAAACGTATTTCAAATACTAGAGACTTGTGCTTTGGCAAATACATACTCATGAATGTCAATATTACGCTCTACAAATTTGATTACGAAAGTCCATCTGGAAGAAAACTTATTCAACAAATAAGTTTCCAAGCGCAGTCGCTGAGTAAATTGCGCAGTTAGCAGAGCGCGTGCTTATGCGTGCGTGTGCATGTGTGTGTGTGTGTATGTGTTGTTTGTGTATATGTATATATAAAAGAAGCGTAATATGATTTGAATATCGCATCTTCGCAGGGTTCAGGGTATCTCTTAGTCGAGCAGTCTCGACTAGAGCACTCTTACTTGTTACGTCTCTTTGCGAGCGTGGCCGAACGAAAATACCCTGTAATTTCCACAGTTTTGTAGCGTAAGTCTCAAAATCTTACAGCTACGTTACTCTAGACTCTTTATAAGGATGCTAAGATGCGTGGCAAGTCAAGACAAAACTGTGTCTTCTAGAGTTAGAAACTCAAAATTATAAGTTACTATTGAATTCCTCTATTGATTTATCAAAAATTATGTGTATATGTTCCTTGGGGGCGTGGGTAATCGGACAAAAACTAGATCTTCCAATCTTTAGTTGTTGTAACTCTAAAATGGCACAGTTAGATGACTGCAGTCTCCTTCTTGGATGCTTTATCTTTGATATAGTCAAATATGAAATATATACATATAGAATATATAAATGAAATAGGACTCAATACTCGATCAGACAACCCAATACAACCTTTATGCACTTTGTGTACAGGGCATACAATTTGTAATCTAGTTTCATCATAATATTTATATTACATTATGAGGCTGAAATCCAATTTAAATATTAAATAGGTATTATTTAAATATATATATCATGCACCAATCACGCTCCTCCCACCCTCTCTAGCACCACCCTAGCCTGTTTGACATTTGATTAAAATGCTTTCATTTACAATATTCAATCGAATGAAACTAACTAAAATAATCGCAGACCCAACCTTGATTTAAACATAGCTGACAAATACCTCTAAAGGTCTCTGTCTGTGTGTGTGTGTGTGTGTGTGTGTGTGTGTGTGTGTGTGTGTGTGTGTGTGTGTGTGTGTGTGTGTGTGTGTGTGTGTGTGTGTGTGTGTGTGTGTGTGTGTGTGTGTGTGTGTGTGTGTGTGTGTGTGTGTGTGTGTGTGTGTGTGTGTGTGTGTGTGTGTGTGTGTGTGTGTATTTATAGAGGCATTGCTTTGGCAATTTAGTCGCTGGCACCTGGACGCAAGCTGCGCCAATGGAGCTCGTAACAGCATCTGGCATTGCCATTTAGCTTGGCATAGGGCGCACACACACGCACGCATAGTAATACACACACATACACACACACACACACACACACACACACACACACACACACACAGAGGTGTTTACACCCCTTGGCCGTCAATATTGATGTAGTTCAATGATAAACTTCGCTTCGCTGCTGCCACATTTAGTTCATAGCTTGAATGTGTGTGTGTGTGTGAGTGTCTGTATAACTATATATAATATATATATATACTATATATATATACATATGTACATATATAAATTTAAATATATATTAGTCTACCGCCAACAGGCTAAGCGAATATGAATACAATTACGAACAAATAAACACCTGTATAGACAAACCTGCATACACACGTTCTTCAATTCAGAGGAAACAAACAAGTAAAAGTGTGCGCTAGGCGGGAGTGCCTGACTAGCAGATACCCTGACCCATGCACAGAGCTGGTATTTCAATGCAAACAACACACGCACACACACATTTAGTTAAGTATAGAACAACTTCTGCTCTAATTAGACCTACTTCATCAAATCAAATTCAGAGCGTAATAACAACATCCCGATGTGTCTATTTGCCTAAGCAGAATTATCTACTATTTGATGGAGAAATTGGAGGAGTTAACCAAAATCTGTGTTTCGGTATGCAGGACAATATGTTTAAAATTCAAGTCACTAACTTTTGAGAGACAAGCGGACATGGCTAGATCGACTCAACTTGTCGGCCTGATCAAGAATATATATACTTTATGGGCTCTGCCCAACCTACTGCTGCCTGTTGCATACATCTGCACAAAACCAGTATACCCTGAATTTTCATTTTCAATGGCTGCAGGGTATGCAACTAAAGGTCATGTTCATATTCACGTAGATATTTATAAATTATTCATCACAAAAGTCAACTATCAACGAATCTATATAAGCTGATAACATTTTAATACACATACATATACATATGCATACACATATACATATGCATATATATATATATACATATGAATGTATGAATTACATACATGAGAATCACATAGAAGAGGCGTTAATTACGCCCATTAATTTCCATTTAAAATGGAAGCTTAACTTCCTCACGGCTTAGTACAAGCGAAGACAAGCCTGGAAGCCCGAGTGGTTGACTTTATGAGAAGCGAATAGAGGGGCGTTTCTTTTAGAACAATAAACAATTAGCTTCCCGAAGTAAAATTTCAGCATACATATGCAAAACCCTTTTAATATACGGTAAATAATATAAGAGTCATAATGGCGCTAAATTGAATTCACGAGAATCGCATAGAAAGGTTTTATAGAAATCGGGTTAGTTAAGGTGAATGGAGAACGAGTATTGAGTTTACAGTGAATACACTCATTAAAGATTTGCTTAATATGCTCGCATTTGACTGAATATAAAGCGAATAGCTTAACAGCTTATCCCACATTTAGGCCAATCAAAGCCTAATGAATACCCATAGAAGTAGGCAAACGGTTATAGCTGGGACTCTGACTCTGGTTCTGACTCTGGCGCTGTCGCGGCCCACGTTGCATTGAGTGATGACAGCTGCTTTAAACCGTTTAGTCACTTTTAGCCACAGCCTCCACGCCGAGCCGCCGGCAGGAACTTTGGCAACCGCATTGAAAATCGATAACAAGCTGACAAGCAGCTAAAAGGCAGTCCTTGGCATGGGAGTGGGAGAGGCGGCTCGTCGTCATAAGCACAAAGCAGCTTAAAGAAACGCCAGCCCTAACTCAAGCTACCCTGCCCGCTGCCCGCTGCCCGCTGCCCGCTGTCCCCTAGCCCACGGCACATAGCTTTCCAGTGCGCTAAAACTAAACCAGAAAAAAAAACAAAAAAAGAAGAAAATAATGCCAAAAAAATGGAAGATATGAGTGCACGACTGCCCAGATACCCTATACCTATACAGAGCTATTGACTAAAAGACAGCTGACTGCTGGCTCAAACTGTCTTGGCCTATATAACCAATCAGTTAGTAGTATTTATAGAGCATCCTTAGAGAAGACCTTCCAGTTCCGCTCTTAGCTCTAAAGTGCATACAAAGTGTAGCCCGAACTAAGCAACTCCAGCAAACACTATTGGCCCCAATGACATTGCCAAAACGCGCAGACTGCCGAAGAGTGAGAGAGACAGAGGGAGAGGGGCAAGGAGATGTGGGGGGCTTGTGGGGGCTTTGGGTGCTTTGGGTGCTTTAGCTGTTATAAGTTGTAGCGCGGTTTATTGTGCGACGTCGCCGCCGTCGTCTTCGTGGCTGTTCCCAATTGCTTTTGCTTGAGCGGGCGGGCGGGCGAGGAGGTGGTGACAACAACAACAACAACAACAATTTCATTGACCTCATAAATTGTGCTGGTCCAAAGGCCCAAAGAACTCGGCAGCCAAGGCAAAGCGAACGCCAAATCGCCGCCAAAATGGCACCCACAAAACTTGCGTCCTTTTAACGCAACAAACGTTATGCCTCCGCCCCCGCTCCCGCCCTCGCCCTCGCCCTCGTCCCTCACGTAACGCTAACCGAAAAAAGAAAGAGAAACAATAAGAAACAAACGGCGGAATATTAATAGCTGTTCGGGTTTTGTTGTTATTTTTTTTTTTTTGGCTGAGGCCACAAACTACGAACACAAACAGTTAGCAAGGGGAGGCACCAGCAGTGACGGGGGCGTGGCTGTTTGACAGTCCAAGGCGAAGGCGAAGGCAAAGGCGAAGGCGAAGGCGAAGGCAAATGCGAATGCTAACGCTGACCTTACTTTAATACAATTTACTTAAGTAGCACAGCGGAAGCGGAAACGGAAACGTAAGCGCATATGCAAAAATGAAGTACGTCAAAATTTTCAGCCATGAATTGCAATTTTCCAAAAATAAAAGAAATTGGAAGAAAGCTTTTACTATTCATAAATATATTAAATATAATTATGGCAAGTGCCATCAGCTGATCCCATTTAAATATTGTATTAAGCAACATGTATTGCGCACGAATTTATAATCAAAATTCGTCTGTGTTTTGTTAGCTCGATCAAGACGGGCGCTGCGAGCGGCCATGATGGAAAAGTAGGCAAAGGCAAAGGCAAAGTATGAGTGAGTGATGCACGCTCTCCTTTCGATACACTGTTGATATGTGTGTGCGAGTGGGACAAGTAATATACACACTTGTCAATCTCTTAATTTTGGCAATTGGAGTTAAAGTAGCATACGAATTTGAGTTATGTGTGTGAGTGAGACGAACTCTTGCTCAACTTCCAATCAGACTACGTATGTGCTGTTTGCTCGATCAAAACGGGCGCTACAAGCGGCCATGATGGAAGAGTAGGCAAAGGCAAAGGCAAAGTATGAGTGAGTGATGCACGCTCTCCTTTCGATACACTGCTGATATGTGTGTGCGAGTGAGACAAATAATATGCACACTTGTCAATCTCTTTATTTTCACAATTGGAGTTAAAGTAGCAAACGAATTTGAGTTATGTGTGTCAGTGAGACGAACTCTTGCTCAACTTCCAATCAGACTACGTCTGTGCTGTTTGCTCGATCAAAACGGGCGCTGCAAGCGGCCATGATGGAAGAGTAGGCAAAGGCAAAGGCAAGGTATGAGTGAGTGATGCACGCTCTCCTTTCGATACACTGTTGATATGTGTGTGCGAGTGAGACAAATAATATGCACACTTGTCAATTTTTTTATTTTCACAATTGGAGTTAAAATAGCAAACGAATTTGAGTTATGTGTGTGAGTGAGACGAACTCTTGCTCAACTTCCAATCAGACTCCGTCTGTGCTGTTTGCTCGATCAAGACGGGCTGCCATGTTGGAAGACTAGGCAAAGGCAAAGTATGAGTGAGTGAGCGTAAAAAGTGATGCACGCTCTAGTCAAACTCTTCTTTCGATACATAGTTGATAAGTGTGTGCGAGTGGGACAAGTAATAGTTTTGCAATTGGAGTTAAAGAAGCAATTGCAGAGTGCAGCGAATTTGAGTTGTGTGTGTGAGTCAGAACGAACTTTTGTTAAGTACCTCGCGCTGCAGTCAAAGTTATTGAAGCAATGAAAGAGTTTAGCAAACTTGAGTGAAACAGAAAAGCTAAGCGACCTTTTTTATACATATACAAATATGTATGTATGTGTGAACAGCTGGGAAAAACTTAAATTTTCGAAAAATAACAACAACAACAACAAAAAGAAGCAGAAAAAAGTTTTCAAACCGTTATAATTTATGTGAATAGGCAATTGTTCATTGTACATACATATCTGCCATGACAGGGTGCCGAGCTGAGGAAAGAGACAAAGAGACGAACAGAAAGCAGAAAATAGAACAAAAAATTGTCGGCGTTGCTTTCGATCGTCAGCTTTTGATAAGCAGGCTGGCTTTTGCTTGCAGCCAAGTAAATCAGTTTCTCTTTGTGGATGTGTGAGTTTGAGTGTGTCTATGTGTCTGTGTGTGAGTGTGTGTGTGTGAGTGTGTCTGTGTGCTGTTTTCATTATGTATTGTACATTGTAGCCGAGTCACTCGTCTGCCAATTTAGGCCAGCTTGCGGGCAGGTGCTCAGGCTTTGCTGTCGCTGCTCACTTCTTCTTTTTCCCATTTATACCCTTACCGATGGCATGATAACATTTGTTATGCATAGTGAAACGTTGAGCAGCAGACATATATATACATATATATCTATATATATGTATATATATATATTTAAATATTTATATATTTAAATTGAAATTATTTCTGTATTCAAACAGTTCGCACTTGTGCATGCTGTTTGCCAGGGTATAGAGAGCTCGACCATAGCTGCACTTTGTACGAATGTTGGAATAATGGAACGATGCTAACTGCGACAGACAGAGACTGAGAGAGAGAAAGAGAGAAGGAGAGTGAGTGAGGTGAGCGGCTGGCTGGCCACGTTAGCTGGTCTGCACTGTGGTTACACTTTCGTTTTATTTCCTTTTGGCCTGTCTTGATAGTAAACGTTAAATGCGATTACACATTTTACTGCATACTTTGAGGCAACTAGAGCGAAAGGGTGTGCGTGTGTGTGTGTGTCTGTGTGGGAGGAAGCGAGATAGCAGGCTAATAGAAATAGAAAGAAATTAGCATGCAATAACAAAAGGCAAACAGTGAACCATGACTAATACTCGAAGCATAGACTCAAGCCCACAAGTTGGGGGCCCGTTGACCTGGCCAACGTCTTTTGGGGGTTGTTGTTGCTGTAATCGTGTAATAGCGTGCAGACGGATGGCAGCTTGTAGGTGTTAAGTAATGGCACACACACACACACACACACATTGGGGCTATTCACTGCATTTGCTCGTCTCGTTTGCGCCTCATTTGCTAATAGAAAACAGCATGAAAAATGTAGAAATGTAAAAAAAAAAAGTGGGTTACTGAAAGTGTGAGGGGGGTAAGGCATGGAGGGCTGGAGGGATGGGCAACTGTTGGCAATGACAACATCAGAAGCTGCTCAAAACCAACTCTAAACTGGCTAAAACAAAACGGAACAAAGAACTAAGCTTCCATGATGTCATTGAAGTCGTAAGCTTTACAGTTTTAAACTTTATTCCCTTGGCTTGAGGGTAATAAATATAAGTTTCTCGCTTTAACTGTGTAGCTATCTTGAATGTTATCTTAATCTTTATCTTGAATTGATTTTTATAGTTTATTTATATATATATAAAACCATGATTTGAACTACAATATTTTGGCTTAAAAAGCAGTTTTGCATTAGGCTCAAATGTTGTTTTAGTTTTAAAAAATATGCAAATTTTATAGAATATCAAAATTTTTTTTTGTGTTTTATTTTTGCTTTATTTACATATTTTTATGTTTTTAAGACTTATTTTTTGTCATCATAATAAATATATTAAAATTTTTGCAAAATAATATGAAAATTAACAAATCATACATAATTAATATTTTTATTTTATTTATTATAAAAATAAACAAATATTTTTTTTTATTTAATTTGTTTTTATGCAATTTTTGTATTTGCCCGTAAAAGTATGCTATAAAAAAGACTTGTTTTTCCTACGATAATTGCCAATATCGTAAGACTTTTACGCATCGTAAGACTAAAGATCAGTTTGCATTGTTCCTTATCAAAAATGTTTTAATTTTGTATATTTTTTATTTCACATCAAACGTTGATTTGATTTGCTTTTGCTGTGACTTTCATAACATGTGTCTCCAATTGGAATTTGTAAATGAATTCAAATTGGGAACATGAGCGACACACAACAAAAAAATACATTATTTATGCGACTAACGGAATCGGAATGAGTGCCTGGTAACAGGGCCGGCGGCTATTCTACTTACATAATGGAAAGCACTCACTAAAAACTAAGGCAACAAACAACAAACAACAACAATACACACACACACACACAAACACACGCACTCAAACACATATTTGCCAGATATTCATCATAAATCAGGCGGGCCTTTAAGCGATAGCTATTTACAGCAACAGCAACAAGAACAACATTAAGTACTTACCCAAACAGCTGAGAAGTTCGCTGCATGCTTTGCAGGCGCAGCAGCAACGATAGCCGAAGTAACGGCAAGACAAACACCACAAAATTTGTTTGAATTGGCGCGCGTTTGCTAAGTAAAATAACACGCGCTTTCACACACACACGCACGCACGCTCACACATACACACAAGCGTACTAACACACGTACACACTCTCGCACGCACCGAAAAAAAAAGAGAAAAAAATATAACAATAATAAACTAGATCGCAATTCGCTTTCGCTTTGAGCTGTCTGTTGCCGAATTCGCCGTGAGCTTAATGCGAACACACTTCAAACCGTTCAGGGCGCCTGCCAAACGCCAACTGAACTTATCACTCACTCAGCTGAACAACAGCACTAGCACCAGAGGCAGCGCAGCAGCAGCGCAGCAGCAGCAACAGCAGCAGCAGCGACGCCAAAGCTCCTCCACAAACTATTGTGTCGCTGTGTGTGTGTGTATGAGTGAGTGAGTGAGTCTCGTCTGCATGTGTGTGTGTGAGCATTGTTGACTGCACATTTTGCACGTTGTTGTTGCTCCTCTTTCTGCCTGCATCGACTGCTGCTGATGTTAGTTTTTAACCTCTATGTGAAAGTCAAACTGCTGAGCAAGTTTTTGACTGCATTTTATTGGGGTCGACACCGGACCGTCTTCCGATTGTAGCGGTAAATGCGAAATTGATTAATTTGACACTGCATTTGAGGTTTGGGCGTGTCTGACCAGCTTGCCGCCCACTGCATTCCAATCGCATTAAACCCAAATATAATTTACACCACACCACACAACCAATGCAACCCCATTCAGCTCACTCCCACCCCCACCCCCACTCCCCACTCGCACTCCCATTCCCAGACGACTCTGCTCCATTTGGTTCGTCTTAATTGTGTTACACATTCGCCTGTCATAATGCCGCATGAGCGAGGCATAGGCAATGCAATGCACTGCAATGCGCTGCTTGCACGACTGCCAAATACCCTACTCAAATGTTGAGGCAACAGAAATCAATACATTCGTGAACTACTTTGATCCTCACCTGTTGTATCTTACGCCCCACTCATTGGAGCTTTTAGCTTGTACTTTGAAGCTTGTTATTTGCACATGATTTCTTGTACCTTCGTTTTGGCATTTGGTTTATAATTTCTTAAAATGTGTACAGCGTCTCTTTTATATTGTACCTTGTCACTTGTATCTCCTGCCTTTGCTTCCTGTACCTTGTACATTGCAAGGCATATTCCTTGTACCATTTACAAGGTTCCTTATACTTTGCAGCTTGTTTTTATACCCTGAACCAATTAAAAATGGGAAATCAGGGTATAATGGTTTTGTTAAAATGTCAAATGTATGTAACAGGCAGAAGGAGGCGTGGCAGTATATAAATTCTTGATCAGGGTGACGAACTGAGTCGACTTAGCCCTGTCCGTCTGTCTGTCCGTCTGTCCGACCATCCGTCTGTCTGTTAGTATGAACGCGTCGATCTCAGAACCTATAAGAGCTAGAGACTTGAAATTTTTTTTGTAGGTCCATGTATACCACGAAAATATCAAGTTTGTTAAAAAAATCGATAACTATTCCCGTTCTATTGTTATCGATTAAAATCCTTATCGAATTCAAGTTATTAAATTATATCTCGTACATCTTTGAAGCTAGAGTCTTCAAATTTTGGATTTAGATTCATTTATAATTTATAAAATTTTAGTTTTATTACATTTTGGATACAGGCTTCAATTCCGCTTCAATAAATACATAATTGAGTATATTTTAAAACGCAGATCGGACGGGGTTCAGGGGATCTCCTACTCGGGCACCATCGACTAGAGTTTTCTTACTTGTTCCTTCTTGTACTTTCTATCTTGTACCTTGTATGTTGTACCTTTAACTTTGTACCTTATACTTTGCGCCTTGTACTTTGTACTTTCCATCCTGTAGTTTGTACCTTGTACATTGTACCATATATTTTCTCTCTTGTACTTTGTACCTTGTACCTTTTACCTTTCACTCAATACCTTATACTTTCATTCTTGTACTTTGTACCTTGTACCTTTAACTTTGTACCTTATACTTTCTACCATGCACTTTCTATCTTGCACTGTGCACCACTTACTTACCACATGGTTTCTTGTATTTTGCAGAGTTTACCTTAAAAATGGCAGCTTATACTGGCTATATAGGCATAGCTTAGCCCTTTGAATATTTCATTGTGTACTTGTACCTAAACCATTGTACCAGTGCGAGTTCATCAATTTTTCCGCCAAGTCATCCCATTTCCTTATTATCGATGAAAATCAATAATTTGGTTTTGTTTTTGGGGCGTAACTTGAATACCGTTATAGCTATAGATTTAAGCTTTACTGTGAATACCCGTATAATGAATACAGGCATTTTGTAATTTTTGGATTTTTGATACCAAAGCCCCTTCCCCCCAAATTTGGATAAAAAAACGTATTTCAAATACTAGAGACGTGTGCTTTGGCAAATGCATACTCATGAATATCAATATTACGCTCTAAAAATTTGATTACGAAAGTTCATCTAGAAGAAAACTTATTCAACAAATAAGTTTCCAAGCGCAGTCGCTGCGTAAATTGCGCAGTTAGCAGAGCGCGTGCTTATGCGTGCATGTGCATGTGCATGTGTGTGTGTATGTGTTGCTTGTAATGTATATATAAAAGAAACGTGAAGTGATTGGAATATCGGATCTTCGCAGGGTTCAGGGTATCTTCTAGTCGAGCACTCTCGACTAGAGCACTCTTACTTGTTACTTTGTTAACTTCTTTGTCTATACGAGCTGGCGAAGCCATCTTCATGGGGCAGCTTCTCTAACCAACAGCAACCAATATGCCCCATTGATTGATGGTAGGGTGCAGCGGTGCAGCATTGCCTGGCACTGCTTTTAAGGTCAATCGCCCAAAGCCGCCCGCACAATTCCACAGGCCGTTGAATGGCCTGACGCCCGATTGCCCCGCATTTTGGAAAGAAGAAGAAGAAGAGGAGGCAAACCGACGCAGAGTTGCCAGATAATTCGATTACCATGCAATTGCGAATGCAGGGCACACAACTCGTTTCGACTAAAAGAACAAACAGCCCGATGCAAGTGGGTTGCGAATGGAAGTGAGAGCGGGGGTGGGGGTGGGAGTGGGGGTGGCTGTGGCACCACTAATGGCAGGCTGAAACGTTAAACGATGTTAAGCATTCGACTCCAACCTGCCTGGCCGGGATGCAAAAATACATTTCTCTATATGCCGCGGCACGGACAAAAAAGCTTCGCTTCAATGCGAATGATGCGAGTGGGTGAGTGAGTGGGTGGGTGAGTGGGTGAGTGGGGCAGGCATCTGTGAATGCCACACATCATTTTTTAAAGCTGCACTTTAACGTGTCATCCACACACACTCTCACACACTCGACCATCGCATTGTGGGCAGCTCTCGTGCTCAGATTGATGCCAGCTGAAGTGCCCCTCCCCGCACAGGGTGTCACACAGGGTGGCGAAATTACTCTGCGCATTATGCTCTTAAGTGCTCTCTGCTGCTGCATGGCAACTGTGCTGTGTCCACTCAATATACCTGCAATCTTCAGCTCTACATAGATTTATAGACATCCATGTGTGAATATGTAAATGTATATGTATATATATAAATAGTAGGTAAGGATTGATTGACTGATTGATTGAACGAGTGATCGATTGAATGTATAAGTGATAGCATGAATGAATAGGACGTATGTATATAATTGACTGACTGATTGATTGGCTAACTGTTTAACTGACTGAGTGAATTGATAGATTGACTGATAGATTGATTGATAGATTGATTGGTAGATAGATTCATAGTTTGACTGATAAATTGATTGATAGATTGATAGATTGATTGATATATTGATTGATATATTGATATATTGATTGATAGATTGATAGATTGATTGATAGATTGATTGATAGATTGACTGATAGATTGACTGATAAATTGATTGATTGGTGATTGATAGATTGACTGATATATTGATTAATAGATTGATTCATAGATTGGTTGATAGATTAATTGATTAATAGATTGATAGATTTATTGATAGATTGATTGATTGATTGATTGATTGATAGATTGATAGATTTTTAGATGGATAGATTGATTGATAGATTGATTGATAGATTGATTGATAGATTGATTGATAAATTGATTGATAGATTGATTGATAGATTGATTGATAGATTGATTGATAGATTGATTCATAAATTGATTGATAGATTGATTGATAGATTGATTGATAGATTAATTGATAGATTGATTGATAGATTGATTGATAGATTGATTCAGAAATTGATTGATAGATTGATTGATAGATTGATTGATAGATTAATTGATAGATTGATTGATAGATTGATTCATAAATTGATTGATAGATTGATTGATAGATTGATTGATAGATTAATTGATAGATTGATTGATAGATTGATTGATAGGTTGATTCATAAATTGATTGATAGATTGATTGATAGATTGATTGATAGATTGATTGATGTATTGATTGATAGATTGATTGATAGATTGATTCATAAATTGATTGATAGATTGATTGATAGATTGATTGACAGGTTAATTGATAGATTGATTGATAGATTGATTGATAGATTGATTGATAGATTGATTCAGAAATTG
This sequence comes from Drosophila leonis, assembly GCA_035045365.1. Taxonomy (NCBI): domain Eukaryota; kingdom Metazoa; phylum Arthropoda; class Insecta; order Diptera; family Drosophilidae; genus Drosophila; species Drosophila leonis. Next base: position 2,691,965 of record JAWNPC010000953.1, on the reverse strand, counting down.
ATTGATAGATTGATTGATTGGATCCTTATTAAAGGACTCATTGACTGACAGTCTGACTAATTGTGTGCTTCATCCATTAACTGATGCGCTAACTGACTGACAGATTGATTAACTGACTGACTGACTGACATGTGTCGGAGCTGATTGACTGACTGATTAACTGTTTGCTGACTCATTGAATAGCGAGCTGATTGACTGTCTGATTGAATGATGGACTAACTGGCAAAAGGATTGACTGTCTAATTAACTGACAAAAGTAACTGATTGACTGCTTGACTCAGTAAATTGAATTGCTGACTGATTGATTGATTGTCCAGTTGATTGTTTGACTGTCTGATTGAATGATTGACTGCCTGCTTGAATTACTGACTGTCTAATTAACTTAAGAAAGAAACTCAGTGGATGACTAATTGATTGACTGACCAACTGATTGATTGATTGATTGGCTAAGTCTAAGTGATTGACGGGAGTAACTGATCTGGATTGAACTGAATTAAATAACTTACTGATTGATTAGCTGTGTGACTAATTGATTGACTGACTGATTGAATGATTGATTGACTGATTGATTGACTGCACAATTAACTGACAAAAGTAACTGATTGGCTGAATGCCTGTGTGCTGCCGCACTATATTACATGGCCAACTAATTCATTGATTGACTGTCTGACTGATTGATTGACTGACTGACTGAGTGACTGTTAGGTCAACTAACTGACAAATAAAAGAGACAAAAGTTGAATTCTGCTCAGCAATTCCTTTAAGCATGGACGTGCGTCTTTAATTCAACATTTCCCACAGTTTGTTTGCATCTTCGCCCATTCGACTGAAAAGCGAAAAAGCAGTCTTAATGCAATCAGCTTTGCTTTCAACTGCTGCACGCAGTTTTCAATTGAAAATGGGGCAAGAGAATAATGCTTTTCGTGTGATTTCTGATTTCGCATTTCAATTTGTTTATAAGTTTTTAATTGTAAGCCCTTCGTAACAAGCTTAATTCACAGAATTTTCAATTATAATGCACAAACGTAAGCTCCATCATCATCATCATCATCATTGGTATTATTGGCATCATTAATAACACTCGTTCGTTGAAGTCAAATGAGAATATTGCTTGATAGACTGTTCTGATAACGTGAAAATTGGAATGAAATATATATATATACATATAGACAGTTGTGTTCATAAAAATAGTAGTGAGACTGAATTGTTCAAGTTTAACTTTTTATGCGTTAAGTCCAAACACTTTCTTACTGTCGATAAAAATCGATTTTTACTATGTTTTTCGAGCATAACTTGAGTATGAGAAGAGCTGAAGACTTTGAGTTCAACATGCGCTGAATCTGTGTAGATTATGAAGAATTTTCATTTGGTGCTTCAAAAGCTATTCAATTCAACTAATTTCCTATAGTAAATCCCATTCAGACAAAGTTGCCAAGCCTGACAGCTCTGGGTATCTCCTAGTCTGGCACTCCCGACTAAAGCCCTCTCAGATGCTGCTCACTAGCTTTCGTGAACGAGTATGCGACAGTCGGTTGGGCTCGACTGCTCTCTGGCTCTACTTAGTTGCCAACTAGAAACTGCGAAGCAGTTGCATTAGCCTGCGAAAAGTTGAAGGAAACATTCGCATTCGCAGTCGCTTTTGCATTCGCATTATTGTAGAGTAGAGATTAAAATCCTTTTACAGCGCAAGTACTTAGCATTTTGCGGAGAAACGTACCCTTGACTCTCTAATGCGAACACAAATTGATGATTTAATGAAAAGCTGCGATTTGAGAATCTGATTCAATTTAATGCACCAAAATTTTTACACATGCAAAGCAGCTGTTGCTTCAATCATTGTCGAATCGAATTGCTCAATTAAAAAGAAATCATCCAATTAAATGATATGATAAGACACAGCTGTGTACATAGAAGTAGTCTTTTTTTTATGGCTAAATGTTGCGTCTGTTCGTCCGTCTGTCCGTTTGAGCTAGAGACTTGATGTTTAGTCATATCAAATGTTTAGTCATATCAAATGTATATCATATCACATAAAAAATAACAACAATTTTTATGAACACAGCTGTATATTATCATATCATTTAATTGGATTTTTTTTTACCCTGAAGCTATTAAAAATGGGAAATCAGGGTATAATGGTTAGTTACAAATGTCAAATGTATCTAACAGGCAGAAGGAGGAGGAGGCGTGGCAGAGCCCATAAAGTATATATATTCTTGATCAGGACGACGAGCTGAGTCGATATAGTCATGTCCGTCCGTCCGTCCGTCCGTCCGTCCGTCCGTCCGTCTGTCTGTCTGTCTGTCTATTCATCCGTCCGTCTGTCCGTATGTATGAACACGCTGATCTCAGAACCTATAAGAGCTAGAGACTTGAATTTTTGTGAGTCCCTGTATAGCTTGCGCATATCAAGTTTGTTTTTAAAAATCTATAACTATTCCCGTTTTATTGTTATCGATTAAAAACCTTATAGAAATCATGGTTATAAATTATATCTCTTACATCTTTGGAGCTAGAATCTCCAAATTTCGTATTCAGATTCATTTATATTTTATATAATTTAGATTTTTATATTTTGAATACTGACTCCAAAATAAAAACATTTTTTTTTATAATTTAATTTTAAAAGCTTAAATTTTTTCAGCTTTAATAAATACAAATTTTAGTATATTTTAAAACGCAGATCGGTCGAGGTTCAGGGGAACGACTAGAGTTTTCTTACTTGTTTTTTTTTTTTGTATACTCGCTCACGAACTGAAAGTAGTATATTGGGTGTCTGGCATAAACTAAGCATAAACTCGTTAAAGCTCTCAATTGATAAAGTAAGAAGATTTTTTGTAAACGTCCAGTAGGACCGTGGCCAACTGGATTTGGAATCCCAAACAGAGTCCTTGCCTACAAGATATGCTTTAGATCGTTCGACGCCCACTGGAGACGTGGCAAATAGAGTTAACAGTTTTAGAGCTAGAAACTGTTGAACTTACTAAAAATGATATACATATATACACCATTTTAAGGGCGTGGCAAATTGTTGAAAAATTCAATATCTTCCATCGACAGAGCCGTAAACAAGTATTTTATCATCGATTACGCCGGACTGGCTATAATTTAAATAAATTAAATCTTATCTTGCGATCAACTTTTAAGTTCACATTTGAACATTTCTTTAAATAATAATTTCCTAAAAATTAGTTTAGGCAGCTAAAGTTGGACAAGGACATGCCACATAGGGCAAGAGCATTAGGTTGAATTGGATTGGAAAATAATTGTACAAATATTTTTGAGCTGATGAATCTGAATCAGTAACTGAAATCGAGCACATTTCAGATCTCATAGACAAAACTTATTTATTTATAGAGAGCATCGCTCCCCCATCTGCTTAAAATTGCATATAAAATCTAAATCTTGCCTTGTTACGGAATTATAGATTATTCAATGAAATCTGTTGCCAGAGTGGCATACGAAAGAGCGAGACAGATAGAGGGGTGCAGGATCAGCTTTACTGATCAGTTAACGCAGCGAGCCTCTACCCGTCTCGCTCTTACGTATGCAGACCATAAATATCGATAAATCAAATTTATATTATAGAAGTATAGATTATGCAATGAAATCTGTTGCCAGAGTGGCATACGAAAGAGTGAGACGGATAGAGGGGTGCAGGATCAGCTTTACTGATCAGTTGTCGCAGCGAGCCTCTACCCGTCTCGCTCTTACGTATGCAGGCCATGAATCTTGACAAATCAAATTTTTCGCAAAGTTCAAAGCAGACTTTTGGCTGGCAGTAGAACTTGCAGATGGGGTTTATGGGTTAAAAAATAAACAAAAATGTTTTACTAATATTGAAACTTAAATAGGCCCAAAAATACGATTTCTGCACTAATTCTTGGCTACTAAAATATTTAACAATTAAGAGTTAAGTTCACAGCGGAAGTTATATTCCCAGAATCAGGAATTTCATAATGAAATTTGCTTTAAAATTTCATTTTCAGTACATTTTTAATGTCGCATGGTCAAGTAACAGCCTGATATTTGCAGAAAAATCTATGTATATAAATATAAAATTAAATAAATTTTCTAATATTTACTCTTTTCTCCCTTAAACTCGATGTAAAGTTCTAAAACAGTACAGACAACCCTCGCATATGGCTAACGTTAAGTGAACAACTTTTGGCCTACATTAAAAATCAATTATAAACATCAATTCATAATTATAACAATTATAAGTGTTATACGTGCCGCATTGCGAGTGACAACTGTAGTGAAAGCCAGTGCAGTCCAATGCCGTTATTCCACCCTGAGCAGTGAGTGCTACAAATGCTCCGTGGTTTAACAATGTCTATATTTAAAATTAAACGGCATTCGCACAAAAAAAAAAGAAGATTGATTTAATTTAGTGATTGCTGGTCGCTGATCGGCTTTAGTCCCAGGCATAGACTTTGCCGGGCGTGGGCAGCTGGGCACGAGCCTTGGGTGCACCTTCGGTGGCGGCATCGATCAGTTTCTGCTGTTGCACCAGGTCGATGGGCGGCTGCACCTCGCGACGTCCGTCACGGGAGCAATAGTAGTTGGCCGAGTAAATGTGTGAGGGGCCGTCGGGTAGTTCCGGCTGGGGCTGTGTGCGGTCGGCTACGCCATCCTCGAAGCGCAGCGCCACAGTATGTTCACGCTAGAAAATGGAATCGTAAGAAAATCTCCGTCACTTACATAACGAGCTCGTAGATTTGCCAACTGCAGCGCGGCTGCGACATACTTACGCCCAGGAGAAAGGCGCGTACGCGTTGCAGGAACGGCGCTATATCACGACGGGCGGCAGCCATGTCAACTGTATATTTTTTTTTAATATTTTAAGGTAGTCTCAGCTTTGTCAACAAAGGCAATGCAATCAAAATAATAAATAGCAAAATTAATTTAGTGATGGCAAAGCACAAAAATACTATCGATAACTAGAATTGAGTTAACATTAACAGCAGGAATTTGTTCGTTTATGGTACAGAAGGTAAACAAGATTCTAATTAGCCGCAGTTGGTGTCTATTTTGCTAAGTTCTTATGAGAATTGCAACGCGCTTTACATGTTTGCGTAAATAATTCAATAGAAGTAGTTCGATGTTGTCGATAACACAATGCCGGTATGATTACGAACAGTCGTGCAACATCGGTATGATTTCACGATGAATGAACCAAATGACAGCTGAGCTGAATCGATAAATGATAAATGTGCATTAATCGTACTTATAGCGAAGCAGTCAATAGTTGTAATTTGCCCATCTCTATTGCCGCCGCGTGCACATGTCTTTTGTTTTTGTAATCACAGCGTAGAGAGCAAAAGGAAAATAATAATAATATAAAAATGGGAGGCCAGGGCAAAATGATAAATCGCAAACGGAAATTCGTGGGCCGCAAGGCAGACGATCCCGAATTCGATTTGGACAAGAAAAGCTTCAAGGTGATGCACGCGAATGCCAGCGAAAAACGCCTGATAATTGTCCTAGAAGGCGCGCAACTGGAGACGGTGAAGGTGAGCAATAGAAATAATGAGATATATGTATATATATATATATATATATATATATGTATATATTGGCATTATTGACAGGTGCACAGCACATTTGAGCTGCTCAACTGCGACGACCATGCGGGCATCATGCGCAAAAATCAAAGAGATCCGGGCAGCTGCCGCCCCGACATCACCCACCAATGCCTGCTGATGCTGTTCGACTCGCCACTGAATCGCGCCGGCCTGCTGCAGGTGTACGTGCGCACCGAGCACAATGTGCTAATTGAGATCAATCCACAGACACGCATACCGCGCACATTCAAACGCTTTGCCGGCCTCATGGTGCAGCTGCTGCATAAATTTCAAATACGCGCCAACGATACATCGCGTCGCCTGATGGCCGTCATCAAGAATCCAATTACAAATCATCTACCCGTTGGCTGCAAGAAGTATGCCTTGTCCTTCTCCGGCAAACTGCTGCCCAATTGCCGTGAACTGGTGCCGCATGGCGAGGAGGACAGCGCAGCATACAATGAGCCCGTTGTCATGGTCATTGGCGCCTTCGCCCATGGCGTACTCAATACCGACTACACCGAGGAGCTCATCTCCATTAGCAACTATCCATTGTCGGCGGCCATTGCCTGCTCCAAGCTCTGCACCGCCTTCGAAGAGGTATGGGGCGTAGTCTAGCCGCACAAACTACTCTTTAAGCATATTTAAGTATATTTTTTCAATAGATAATATAAAGAGATATATATACATTTGCAACTGATTATGCATATATATCAAATATATATTATATATGTATATAAGACGTAGATCCATATAGCATATATTTTGTTAGATTGCAAAGATCTGATTAACTTTAAGCAATAGCAAAACAAAGCAAGCTGAGCGCAGCAGTTCATGCTACAGTCACAGCTCGCTAAAGCGAACATTTTTACAAAATAACTATATAGAAGCCAACTATATAGATCATGTCTTACCTACAGTCCGACTTATGGGAATTGATCAACTTTCACTCAGATATTTGAAGCCTTTCTCTTTGTTTCATCTATAAAAACTGCAGAAATTTGGGTTCTTGAAATGTGCAGCTAAAAGTTTTTACTGTAGGCGAGCTTATCATATATATTTCATATATAATATATAAATATACATATACATATTGCATGTATAAATATTTATTTATTCAATATAATTCTCAATTACAAAAGTTTTTTGTTTTAAATAATTGTAAAAAAAATTAGAATAAAATAGGAATAAACAATTTGGTAGAAAAGTTCATTTGCCTTAACTAAATGTTTTGCAAAATTGGATTTCGTGTTAAATTGGAGTAGGGAGAGTCAGTGAGTCAGTGAGTCAGTGAGAGAGGGAAAAGAAAGCATTGAGAATATGACATCATAATTATGTGGAGCAATTGCATTTTATATATAATATATATGTAGACATTGTTAATTGTTGCTGTTGCAAATTTAGAAATTGTACAATTGTTTTTTGTTTTCGTTTCGTTTCTTTGTTACTGCGAAATTCGAACTATTTTTGTTTTTTTGAAAGCGATTGCCATAAACCCGCTGTCAAGTGGATCCAGCGCCTAGACTATTTGGTTAGCGGCTTCTTGGACAGATCGGCTACAGATTTCTTCTCAGCCTCCCGCTTGGCAGCCGCCTCCTCGCGCTGCTGACGTATGAGCGCCAGTCGGGCGAGATCCGCTTTCGCCTCGGTGGTCTTGCCCGCTGCATGGAGCTTCTCGTAGCGCTGTCGCGCCTTCTGCTTTTCAATCTGTTCACGTTCGCGACGTGAGAGCTCCGGCTTGTGTGATGAGGATGAACCACTGCCACCGCCACTGCCGCCGCCACCACCACCACCACCACCACCGCTGCCGCCGCCTGCACTGTTACCGCCATCGTCGATCTTTATTTGCGAGAGCTTTTGCGTGGCCTTCTTGGTCACACGGTTGGGATTCTCGATTTCGATGAGCGCAGCCACGCCCTTCTTGGCATCGCGCGCCTCCGCCTCCGAATCATCATCGCTGTCATCATCATCCGATTCCTCATCGGAGGAGCTGCGCTGCTGTCGCTGTTGTTGCTGCTTTTGTCGCTGGGCGGTCCTCGCCGGCTTGCGCGCTGCACCCGGCTGTTTGGATGTACCGGCGCCGGCGGTACCTCCCGCTCCTGTCTGCTCGCCCTCATCCTCGCTGCCAGTCGACTGTTCGCTCTCATCCTCGGACTCCTGTTGCAGTTCCTCGGGCGATGTGAAGTGGCGGCTGCGGCCTTTGTGGTTAACGTATTTTCCTCGTGGCATGACGACCTGCGGCTGGTTCTGTAGATTGCATATGTATTGGTATTTGCATTAGTATGAATAGTGAATACATGTCGGTGTGTGTGAGTGTGAGTGTGTGTGTGCGTATGCGTGTCTGTGGGTGCGTGTGTGTGTGCGCACGCGTGTGTGTACCACCGCTAGCTCACCCAACACACAAGAAATGGCGTCGTGCTTTGAGATGCTGCTTAGCACTGCTATTGTTTGTTTGAATTGTAAAGTTTTTGGTTTTTCTTAGAAAGTTTTCATTTTAAATTGATTGCTTACCCTATTCGACAGCTATTGCTTTTATTTATCGTCTGTATTCAACGTGAACTTATCGCTTATCGACTTGCGACGCTAACAGCTGGTTGGTGATGGACAATTGAATGCTCTGTTACTTTGCTTAGCATCGATTAATTTTTAATTTATTATCGCATGTATATCGATGAATCGAGCAAGTCAACTGAATCGATAGTACTCGCGTCGCTACGTGCTGAAATGAACACGAAAAAATGTGCTAGTCAATGCTAAAATGTAGATAATATATGTAAATGCTAAATAATGGTACAAGCGGCGCAATCAAACAAAATCGAATGGATATTCAGCTGATAGTTGTTTTAAGCATTTGGGGCGCATTGGTGCTTAGACTGAAAAGAAAAGGCGCTTAACAACATAACCGATGCTATAAAAATATTGTGAGACAGCCATTTTGTTTCCTCGTTACGTTTGTTCATCGTGCATTTTTTCATGCGCGCTGCTCGTTGCTTTTGTACACACACATACAAGCACACACACACACACACACATGTATATACATATATAGATATATAATTCGAAAATTCACCACCAACACGGACAGCAGCAGTTGCTATTGCCACCACCAACGAACGCTGAGCATACACAGACGCTTTCGATATGTCTCTCATGCACAGTGTTCGCTCTCACGCTCTCTGTAGCTAATGCAGCGCTAATATGTCGGTTGCACTTGCACGCACGCCCATCGGCATTAAATGTGAGCAGTACCACTATAGAGCAGTTGGTGTACGCGTGCGCTCGCCTTTCGCTGTGTACATGTGTGTGTGTGTGTGTGTATATTCGCGGTTTGAGTAATTTCGAAAAATTTTTGTATATTTGATGGCGACAACGACGGCTGCTTTACTCACAAGAAACGCGCGTATGTCGAAAATTGTAGCGCGTACGTATATCGGTGTGTAAAAATTGCTTTTAAATTGTGGTAAAAACTAGCAAAAATTATATAAATTATACATCAAGTGTTTATTAAATAGAACGCGTTGTGATTTCAAATAATACTTTTTACAAATACCATGATTTTCACGCAAATAAATTAATTTGAAAATGTGAGACTTCAATGGACATGACAATTTTTTTCGTGTTACTTTTTTTTTTTTTTTTTTTTTTTGGTGGTGGCAACGAACAGCGCAACCAGCCAACACTAGAAGAAGAAGCAGCTATCTGTCGCTGAGTGTATGTGTATGTGTGTGTGTGTAAATATATATGTGTATTTATATATGTATATGTATATATAAATATGTGTATGTATGTGTGTGTACCGTAGCGTGTGTCTGTATTTAAGTGTGTGTACGTGCCTTTAGCAGTACTAGGCAGTGAATATTAACAAAATAAAATTAAGAAAAATACATAAATAAAGCAACAAAATCACGCAAAAAATAAAGAAAAATGGCAAACATCCAAAAAAATATTTGATCAAGCTACAAAGATATTTGAAATAAAAAATAAATGTATATTAAAATAAAATTATATATTTTTTTAAAATTATTATATTAATATATTACGTGTATTAGCGTAAATACATGAACGTAATGTAGTCTTTCAACGTATGCATGTATATATGTATATATATACATGTGTGTGTGTGTGTGTATGTGTATGTGTGTGTATCGCGCTGTTTTGCCGCCGCCGCCACTGTTTAACGAAACGTAACGTAACAACGTACGTAGTTTCTCGTAGCTGCTTACGTGTTCGAAACCGCCGCTATCGTATTCGTCCCGTCATCAAATACGTAGCTGATACGTCATGTGCGCTTTTTTTTTTATTGTTGTTGTTGATGTTCTCGTGCATCAACAATGTGTGGTGCCTTGATACATATATATTAAATATATATATAAATATTTCTCTTTTTTTTATATAGTTACACACTTAACAATTGTGTAGAAATTTAGAATTTGCGTGTTGTATTATTGTTACAAAAATCTATATATTTCTATACATACAACAAAAAATAAGAATAAAGTTAAAGCTACAACAAATCAATGCAAATTGATAAGCTACACAACAACAATACGGATACAGCGACCACAACAACTTCAAAACACACAATTTCGGATATCTCCCAACATAACAACAATCACAATTCATGCGAATTGTTTTGGATATTAACAACACAACAAACAAACAAAAAACGAAAACAAAACAACAAAATAAATGTAAGTAAAGTAAACGAGCTTCAGATCAAATTGGTCGTTGCACGTGGCTCATGTCCCAAACCGCCCACTGCCCACCCACACCCGCATTGCGATTGCGAATGCGAATTTATCGATCTTTCGATTACCATTGCCATGAACTGTTGCTATATTGCACATATGTATGTATATGTGTGTGTGTTTGTGTGTGTGTATATATCTGTTTCTATGCTGGATTGACTACTGTTTCAAATAGGCGACATTCCCTGAGCTAAACAACAAACACAGCAGCAGCAGCAGCAGCCACCCTTCGTCTCGTCTTTTAGCTTAAAAAGCCAGCTGCATTTTCTTTATTTTTTACCCCTATGGACGTAGGGAATCAAGGAATATATGTTGATATTTAATTTACCTAAATTACGCTATTTATTGATTTTGCTTTAGAAAAAACAGTCTGCATTAAAACAAACTCAAATTGTAAACAAGCTAACATTAGGTGAATTTCAATTTAAAAAAAAAAAAGAAGAAAAATGTAAACAAAAACTAGCCGGCATTTGATGCATTTACAGTTAATTTGTCATTTCACCTCAGCATCTGATTTGTCTATCTGTGTGTGTGTGCGTGTGCGTCTGCGTCTGTATATATGTGTGTGTATGACAATTGCATTTTGGCGCGAAAATTGAAAATCGTCTTAATTCCATTTAGCTCTTTGAATCATATCTGACATCTTGCATTTTGATATATGTATGTATTATGAATCTAGTCGTATGTGATGAGAAGAAGAAGGTTAGGGAGGGGGCTGGGCAACACGTAATTTCATTGATGATTTTGCTGTCAACGTCGACGGCGGCTGCAGTTGGTTAGGTTGCGTCTGCTGCGGCTGCGGCTGCTGCTGCTGTTGCTGCATGTAAACCGGCTTTAAATTCGTGCCACTATTAGCACGATTTATTAACCTAGAGGCAGGCAGTCAACATTCCACGCTCTTCGGCGCGACATTTGATTCGACATTTATACGTTCGTTCGTGACGTAGTCGCTTCGTATCGTTACGGTAGTCGGCACATACTTGCAGATACAGCAAATTATAGCGGCAGCAGGAGCAGCAGCAACAACAACGACAACAACAATAGCTGCTGCTCTTTGCCGCCTGCTTTTTCACTTTCGAACTCTGGCATCAACAGCAGACGAGGAGAGAATCGCGCTCACACACATACAGTGACCTATACAAACGTAAAACCCACTTTCTCTCTCGCTCTCTCTCTCTATCTTTTTGGTCGTTGCTGGGCTTGTGTCTCGTGCCGCTGCCGCCATATTTGCATTTCGAATATATATTACGTAGTGAATTGTTGTCTCACTCTAACTCGTGTATTTGGTCCCAAGTGCTCAGTCGCGGCACTGTTATGTATGTATGTATGGGTGTTTGGATCACTTGTATTTTATTTATTTAAATAACTTTTTTTTGCGCGTAGTTCAAGTGCAAAAGTAAAAAAAAAATTGCAATAAATAACAATTAATGAATCTATACGTATTGCTTGAGACTGAATGAGAGTTTAGTATGTGTACAAGACTCAATTATTTCTGGACCAAATTTTGCGAAAACTGTTGTTGACCTTTGTTGATAAACATATTTTGCAACGTTATATTTTCTCTGTCTGCTGAGCATGAAATCAATTAGATTAAAAGTCTAGCATAAAGTTCAATTATCTGTAGGAGGTCGTAAATTGTCAAAATTATTA
>JAWNPC010000953.1:2665000-2677500 GCA_035045365.1 Drosophila leonis | reverse complement strand
TATTATTACTGCATGAGTGTGTGTGTATGTATGTGTGTGTGTATGTATGTGTGTATGTGTGTATGTGTGTATGTGTGTGTGTGTGTGCAGTGTAAAATGCTTGCAACAAACATTTCATGTGAAATATATTTTGAAGCAGCCAAAAACGTTTTCAAAGAACCGGCCGGTCGAGCGGCCAACAAAAACAACAAACAAAATTGTTTACATTTTCGCTTTAACGGGTTTATTTTGATATTGATATCGATTATCAAGCATAAATATATAAATAAATATATATTTTGATACATGAACTCGTAAATATTTAATTGAACAGAATAAAACTAATCAAGTTTATCTTTTATTTATTTTGCTTGCAGTCTCGCTGTTTGGTAGAGCGATAACCCGACCAATAAAACAACAACTGAAAGTTATACAAAATAAATCAATAAATTAACATCAACATTGAATCTGTAACTGAGAACAAAATAACTTGGCCAAACAAAATGCCAACTGAACTGAATTTGCAGCAAAAGCAACAGCAGCAGCAACATTAAACTGACATCTGGAGAAGCCGCGACACCGGCAAGTGGTGGTAAATATACATATATATATAAAGAAATATATATTGAAAGAAATCAATATTGTTAATGGCATTGCATTAATCGAATTTACAACTTCTAGTTGATATCAATTTGCTGAGCATGCAACGGAAACAAAAGCCAAGAGCAGCCGTCGAAGAAGCAGCAGAAGTAGCAGAAGCCGCAGCAGCAGCAGCAACAGCAATAGTTGTTGAAAGAATCAAGCAACAGACCTGCAGCAATTGCAGGAGGACAAGCAAAAGTAGCAGTAGCAATAGCAGGAGGAGCAGGTGCAGCAATAGACGAAACACCATCTGCATTTCTCGAGCAGTGCATCATCATTGGCTGCTTTGAGCAGCGGGGCGAGCAGAACAGGACGCGTGAGCAGGACGAGACGGCCCCGGGCGTGTGTGCTGCGGTTGTGGTGTGTGTGCGTCGGCCGTCTCAGTCAACAACTTGAGGAGCAACAAAACTAGCAGCAGCAGCAGCAGCAGCAGCGGCAGCATCATCATCACCCATCAACATCAACATCATCATCATCATAATAATTTGCTGATTGATCTAATTAATTAACAACTAGACAACAAAGGCAACATTATTGAAAGATATAGAAAGAACAATGTCATCCAACGAACCACCGCCACGTTATGAGCCCGCTGTGGAGCCCATCAATGGGATTGTGCAGCCGCCGGTTGTGCCGCCGCAGGATCGACCGGGGCGGAATACAAATCAATTGCAATATTTGATTAAAACAGTGATGAAGGTCATTTGGAAGCATCATTTCTCTTGGCCTTTTCAACAGCCGGTCGATGCCAAGAAACTGAACCTGCCCGATTATCATAAGATAATCAAACAGCCAATGGACATGGGTACGATTAAGAAGCGCTTGGAGAACAATTACTATTGGTCCGCGAAGGAGGCCATTCACGATTTCAATACAATGTTCACCAATTGCTATGTGTACAATAAGCCCGGCGAGGATGTAGTTGTGATGGCCCAAACGCTCGAGAAGGTCTTTCTGCAGAAGATCGAATCGATGCCCAAGGAGGAGCTCGAACTGGAGCCCGTTACGGCGAAGGGTGGCAAAAAGAAACAACGTGCACCGACCACACCCAAAGCCGCCAACAGTAGTGCCAGTGGCCTGGCTGTCATTTCATCGGGCGGCGCCACCAGTGTGGGCAGCAGCAGTGCAGCCGCTGCGTCTGCCACCAGCACACCAACAGCCGGTGGGAAATCAGCGCAATCCTCACAGCTGACGCCACTGAGTGCTCTGACGCAATCAGCATCGGCAGCGGGTGTGTCATCAACGCCAACGTCAGCGGCTGCCCAAGCGGCGGCAGCAGCGGCGGCCATACAAGCAGCAGCTGTTGCGGCCGCAGCAGCAGCAGCAAACGCCCGACCTGTCTCCGCCATGGGCGGCACGGTTTCATCAACGGCCGGAGGAGGCGTTACACCGTCCATACCACCGATAAGCACAATGCCACCGCATACGGTGCCAGGCAGCACGAATACAACGACGACGGCAGCGATGGCAGCGGCAGCGGCTGCCGCAGCGGGGGCGGGGCCGGGCGCAACAAATGCAGCCGTACTAAATGCGGCCATGGCCAGCCTATTAAATCCTGCGCAAAGTGGCGGCGGCGGCAACACCTATGGCGCTGCCGGCCAACAGACATCGCTCAACAACAGCTCCCTGCTCGATGGCAATGCGGCGGCAACAGCAGCGGCCGTTGCCCAAGCCCAAGCGGCAGCAGCGGCTGCCGTTGCAGCAGCCGCCCTAGATGGAGCCGGCGGTGTCACAATACCAACGGCGGCTGTGAATGCGGCCAATGCGGTCCAAGCATATGTGAATAGTACGGCGGGCGTTGGTGTTGGCGTTGGTGTTGTCGACGCTGTTATACCGCCACAGCAGCCGGCCAAAATGAAGAAGGGCGTCAAGCGGAAGGCGGACACAACGACGCCGACGGCGAATGCCTTCGAATCGCCGTATGCCCAAATGGACTCCAAGGCGGCCAAAATAGCGACGCGGCGGGAATCGAATCGTCAGGTAATTGGCAAAAAGGTAAGAGGCAATTGACAGACGTGCAAAAAAAAAATTCATCAAATTGTGTGGGTGTGTGAGAGGGAGAGAAAGAGAGAGAGAGTGTGTGTGTGTGTGTCTCTGTGTGTGTGATCTATGTACTTAAAAATGTTTTTATAACACTTAATTAGTTGCCATTACAATGTTGCAGTCGGTTAGAGCCGACTGCTTAATACTCGCTTACAGCTCAGCTTATAGCAACAGCAAATGCATTAACAGATTAAGCGATCTATAGAGCTTGTCTTTGGCTCAGTATATATAGGCTATATAGATATAGATATAGATATTGCTGTCACTTAAAGCTAGTTTAAATACCTATATATATATATATATATACTGCGTCCCGATCTGTGTGACCAATTTGCCAATTTGATCAAAAATCGTGCGTGAAAATTTTTGGTAACTGAATTTGAAATTTGAAATTTGTCAGCAAAAAGTTTGAGAATTAAATATTTGAATGAAATAGCAAAGCGAAAGGCTCAAGTAATATGAGAAATGATTTAAATAAAAATATCCAAAACTTATTTGATTTGATTTAACTTAAGATATATGAAGTAGATTGTAGCTAAAGTTGAACTAAATTATTATGCACACAAAAAAACACAAGCACACACACACACACACACACATGTATACATATGTATAGCTATATATCTATATAGATATTTAGATATATATTCATATATATGTATGCAACACAATACAAGCAGAAACTTATCAACAGCTCATATATTATAAACGCTGCCTTTGCCTTTTACAATTATGATTTGAGATCATCGAAATGCGTATTAGAGCTGAAGATCAATAACTATCGATATCGATTAATAGAGACAATAGAGACATCACATCATGATGCCAAGTTACACACAGCTATCGATATTCGATGTTAGCTATTTGTTATCGATGAATGCTTTTCGGCTCTAAATATGTGAATCCAATATATATATATTATATAATATATATAAAATATAATAATAATACAATAATATTTAATATTATATAAATATTATATAATATATATATATATATTTAAAATATAATTCTACCTATTTCCATAAATATATAGTTATAAATTTGATGTATATATCAACTGACAAATCGAGAAACCATTTTTTTGAATGCTCTAACCCATTGCCGCTTCTTGTTTTTCTTCTTTTTCTCTCTCCATTTATTTATTTTTCTCGATTCGTTACTCCAATCATCGTTATCTCGTTATTGTCATTGCACCACACACCACGCACGAACGCATCGAACCAATCGACAACCAATCGAAATCGAAATTGAAATCGAAATCGAAATCGATCAATTTGCAAAACCAACCAAAAGGATCTTACATTCCAGGGCTCGGGCTATCCAATGTCACCATTGGGTGTCGCTGGTGTGCCTGGTCTGGTTGCCGGCGGCGCCATTGGCGGCGTGGCTGGCGCCAAATCGAAGGAGAAACTATCGGATGCACTCAAATCATGCAATGAGATACTGAAGGAGCTGTTCTCCAAAAAGCACTCCGGCTATGCCTGGCCCTTTTATAAACCCGTCGACGCTGAGCTATTGGGTCTGCACGACTATCACGATATCATCAAGAAGCCCATGGATCTGGGCACCGTTAAGCGTAAAATGGACAATCGCGAATATAAGAGCGCGCCGGAATTTGCGGCCGATGTGCGATTAATATTCACCAATTGCTACAAATACAATCCGCCAGATCATGATGTCGTTGCGATGGGTCGTAAGCTGCAGGATGTGTTCGAGATGCGATATGCGAATATACCCGATGAGCCCGTGGCGAATGCGGCGCATCATCATCATGGCTATTCGAGTACGTCAAAGCATGATGCAAGTGATTCATCGAGTGAGGACTCCAGCGATACGGAAAACGAATCGAATTCGGATGAGGAGCGCAGTGCCAAGCTGAAAATGCTCGAATCGAAGCTGTTGGGCCTGCAGGAGGAGATACGTAAGCTGGTGGAGGAGGCGTCCGCCAAGAAGAAGGCCAAGAAAAAACTCAAAGAGAAGAAAAAGACGCTGGGCCAGGGCAGTGGCAGCGCCACCGGTGCTGGCAGTGGTGCTGGCGGTGGCGGTGGCCATCATCAGCATGCGGCCAGCGCCAGTAATGCCAGCCATGGCGGCGTCTCATTGCCCACCAATGTGGCTGGACTGAATACTGGCGGTGCAGCGAGCGCCAATTTGTCGGCGCTGCTCAGCAGCTCGCTGGTGGGTGCCGGCGGTGTGGGCGTTGCTGGTGGTGTGCCCGGTGCGGCAACTCTCCAGCATGTTCACGACATGGCCCTGGCGATGAGCCAGCTGACGGGCGGCGGTGCCGCTGGCGGAGCGGGCTATGCGACCGGCGTCAATTCGGCAGGTGTGGCGGCTGGCGGTGGCAAGGCGGCGGCCGGTGCATTAGCGGGTGCATTGGCAGCTGGGGCAGCTGCTGGTGCCGGCGGTGCTGGCGGCGGCGGCGGCGGTAGTGGTGGCAGTAAAGGTGCTAAGGTCAAGGGACAGCGCGGCGGCAAAAGCGGCGCAGGCGTTGCTGCCGGCAATGCAGCGAGCAGTGCGGCTGCTAGTGCAGCCGGTGTGGGAGCAGGTGGCGCGTCTGGTGGCGGTGGCAGCGGTGCCGGCGGCGGTGGCAGCGGCGCCAGCAGCAACGCGAAACGCACCAAGGGCAGCAGCAATGCCAGCGCTGGAGCTGGCGCTGGTGCTGGTGGTGCCAGCAGTGGTGCCGGTGCGCGCGGCAGCAGCAAAAAGAAGCCCAGCCAGGTGATGAACTTTGATTCCGAGGAGGAGGACACCGCCAAGCCCATGTCCTACGATGAAAAGCGACAGCTCTCCCTTGACATTAACAAGTTGCCAGGTGAGGCGCATGCATATCAAATCAAATCAATCGATCAATCAATCAATCAATCAATCAATATATATATATATACATTATATCTTATATATGCAATCAAACATAAAAGATCAGATGTATTTGATCAATATATATATGGATATTTATATATATATTTTAAGATAGAATATAATAATGCTAATGATGACATTTCTCTCACCTTGTGCTAGGCGACAAACTGGGACGTGTGGTACATATTATACAAAATCGTGAGCCATCGCTGCGCGACTCGAATCCGGATGAGATTGAGATCGATTTCGAGACGCTGAAGCCGTCGACGCTGCGCGAGCTAGAAAGCTATGTGGCGTCGTGTTTGCGCAAAAAAACACGTAAGCCATATTGTAAGTTTGTAACTAAACCGAGACCACAAACAACATCAACAACAACAAGAACAAGAACAATAGCAACAACAACAAGAACAACAACAACAACAGCAACAGCAAGAACAACAACAACAAAAGACAACAGCAAGAACAACAAAAAGCAATTTGATCAAATTTATAAACAAGAAATCATCAATTATTGTATCTTTAAAAAGAATATAATGCGAATTCTTAACTTGTTGGACGGCGTGTTGCGTTTTGCTGTTTGCATTTGATATTTTTGTTTTGTCCAAATTGTTAAATACTTTATATATTGAGCGTTGAAAAACTCGCAACAATTTTCCAAATTTAAGACAAAGACAATGAACAACAAGCAACAAATATGCGCACAATTTATTGTATCTGTGCAAATTATTTTAGTGGTCACATGTTTAGTTAGCTAAACTACTCTCAAAAGAAACAAAAAAAAAAAAAAATTATAAAAAAAAACCTTAAGCAACCATCAAGAAACCCCCATAGAATGATCCCAAGTTTCCAGCTTTTTTTGTCAATTAATTTTTCTTAACTTTTTCCCACTTTCCCTCATAACTTACAAAATTAATCAAGAAATTTGTTTGCTTCGGCCTGCCGAAGATTAAATACCCTTGCAAATGATGCTAGTTTGTGGAGAATTGAAAAGAAATTGTAATACTAAAGAATTGTAATCAGCATATATCATGTCTATATATAAGATATTGTAAAGTTTAGCGAAGTTTATAGACTAACTATAACTATTTATATACTATATATAACTATATATAACTATGTGATCTAGTATATAATTAGAGTTTGGCATTATTCCAGTATCTAGATACGAAAACTATAAAGTAGAACAGCAAAACTAGAAATCTTAAGCTCAAAAGTTGTAAATATAACTTCTACACTTGCTATATATATATATATGTAATCTGTATGGAAGGCTAACTTAGCATAGATCAGATAAAAGGATGTATTTTTGATTCATTTGCAAGGTTATTTAATAGAGCATCAAATGTGGATTGTATGTTAGAATCTATTCAAGCATTGCAATGTGGATTGTATGTTAGAATCTATTCAAGCATTACAATGTGGACTGTATGATATAATCTATCCAAGCATTACAATAACATTGCATGCGCCTAGAACTCTTGCATTCTCGTGTGTCCGTTGACTGACTAGATGGATTGACAAACCCCTAGCTTCACATATAGTATATATATATATATAAATATATATATCCATCTGTCGATAGACATCAAGAGTAGGAAACGCTCTAAAGCATGCTTTAATTATTTTCAAATTTCTATATTTTGATAAATTTTCAGTTGAGCTCCTCTTAATGTTTCTTCTTCTATCTCTAATCCCCTCTGTCCCATCTGCCCATCTCTGCTCCTCACTTTATCCACATTTATATATAAATATCGCTTACTGTCTCACATCACTAACCGCATTGAGTCAGTGTTGAGCTGTCAAGCTTGTGGCATTAATGACTAAATGAAAATTCTCAATTTTCTTATTACAGATAAAAAGCCTTCCGGTAAATCAAAGGACGAGCAAATGGCCGAAAAGAAACAAGAACTGGAGAAACGGTTACAAGACGTAACTGGCCAATTGGGCGCTAGCAAGAAAACAGCCAAGAAAGGTAAATTTTTGAAAAATGAACAAATGAAATGAAATATGATGATTATTAAGATGTCATTAATTTTGTATTATTTATTTATTTTTGTAGATGAGACAACGTCGAGCAAAGTGGAGGCTGTGCAGCCAGCGAATCCTGTGTCCTCTAGTTCAAGTTCCAGCGATTCATCGTCCTCGAGTTCGAGTGATAGCAGTTCGAGTGACTCGAGCGACAGTGAAGCAGGTTAGGACGCGTTTTGTTTGTTTGTTTGTTTGTTTTTTTTTTTTTTTTTTCTTCATATAAGACCCCCAAAAGTCTATATATATGTGTATATATATTTATATATATATAAGTATATATATATGTGTATATATATATAAATATATATATATATCTGAAATGAAATGTTATAAGATTGAAAAACAAAAACTAGAGGAAAGAAAAATGAAAAGCAACAACTCACAGAAGAAACACAGACACAGAACAACAACAACAACAACATAATACACACACACACACATCCACAAAACAATACAATGCACACACACACACACATACACACATGTATATGTATCACATATATGTGTGTGCTTAACAACAACAACAACAACCACAACAACAACTACATTATCATATATATATATACAAAAGAGAAAAGAAGAAAACATGCAACAATTAATTAATTTTTTTTTATTACAATTATGTTTATAATTATGTTTATTATTATATTGAATTTAATTATGATTAGTTTTAACAAATTAAGCTGAGAAGTTAGTCGAAAGAAAATATTATAATGGCAAGAAAACAGTTTTAAGTCCAAAGTTCTCTGTAAGCCAAGCTCGCTATAAAAACAAAACAAAACAAAACAAAACAACAAAAAACAGTACGAAACGTAATGGAACAAAGTGGAATGGCACTCACACACACACATACACATACACACAGATACACACATACACACTCACACACACACACATACATAATTGATGATAAACGAACAGAAATTAGCTTAAAGATGAGAGTGTAGACAGCAAAGACTAGAGCAGCGGTTGGGTAGGTGAGGAGAGGAGAGGGGGTGGGGTAGGGGGCTATGGGAAAGTGTTATAGCTGTAGTAGGTAGTGTTGTAAACGTGTTTTGCCAACACTACATTACATACATATAATTACTATCTATCTATATATATATATATATATGTGTATTTACATGCATAAATTTCATGATCAGGAGAATTGTAATGTAATTGAGAACACGAGAATTGAACAGAGTTTAAAGCTTAGTAATGTTTGGCTTAATTCAATTTCGCAATAGGCATACAATACATATACATATGTATAAAGTTATAAATAAATATATATATATATATATGTATTGATATATATATATATATAGTTTTAGGTATACATTCTGTTTATTTTAGTTGATAATTTCGTGCTAAGGTCTAGTTAAAGGAGCATACAAACAAGAAGCATATAATACAAAGTTGAGCGTGTAAAAGTTGTGAATGGATGAGACAGAGATAGATAGATAGAGCGAGCGAGCGAGCGAGCGAGAGAGCAAGTGAGTGAGCCCTGCGCTAGATGGCGCTATTGTGCAGTGTTGTTTTGTTGTTTTTTTTTTTAAATATACATATATATATATATTTTATTTAACTGCGTGTAAACTAACTGTTGCACACGCATACACAGCTAATCGCTGTGTGCGTGTGTGTGTGTGTGTAAGTGTGTGTGTGTGCTTAGCCAACACACACTAACGAAATTCCAATCCAGCTGCCATTATATCTGTCTAGCCAGTCGTCGTCATTAAAGAGAAAACAAAATTCATTTTCCAAACAAAACAAAAATTCTTTTTTCTTTTTTTTTTTTAAATGCCCAGAACAAAGTTCACGATAAAGTGCAATATGCGTTTACTTTTAAATATGTATACATATATATTTTTATATATATGTGTGTATGTATATATGTCAATCAGTATATATATATATATATCGGTATATAAATCTGAACGCTACGTAGTTTTTTTTTTTGTTTTTTTGACAAGCCTCCAATATTTATGCATATTTCAATTAAAATAAAGTTCAATTTTAAGCAGCATTGCAATTTGTTAAACAAATTGTAGTGAAATATATTTTTTTTATATAATTTTGTTTTTAAAATTGAATTAGTTGGGGTTAGGTCAGCTTAGTGGCAGCGCGAAATTACAAAATTCCTCTGGCTAAATATTATGGTTGCAATTTCTTTTATTTATTTTAACTAGCAAAAACTTTTACACACAAAACGCACACACACACACACACACACACACAGAGAGAGAGATACACACACACACAGAGAGATACACACACACACAGATACAGATACAGATACAAATACACACACAGAGACACAGACACAGATACAGACACAGATACAGATACAGACACAGAGACACAGACACAGATACAGATACAGACACAGATAGATACACAGACACAGATACAGACACAGATACAGGCACAGATACAGGCACAGATACAAATACACACACAGAGACACACACACAGATACAGACACAGACACAGATAGATACACAGACACAGACACAGAGACACAGACACAGACATACAATCACATATAACTGCAAAATGATATATTATCTATCGAGATATATATGTATATATATATTTATATATATGTATATGTATATATATATACATATATATTTATATAAATACTATTTAGGTCTAGTTATACGTATATATATTTATATATGTATATGAATATAGATATTCTATTTAAGCATTTTTAGGTATTAAAAATTGTATTAAATGAAAAACAACAACAACAAAAAAACACAAAACTTGTTTATATAAATACACATTCATATGTATATATATGTATTCACACAGACACACGCCCATATATATATATGTATATGTATATTTGCTGGTGTGTGCCTGAACATACAGCAACTCTTTAATATATATATATATATCTATATACATATATATATTTATTGTATATATATACATCTATGATTCAACAAACAACCACAAAAAATAAGCAAAGAAAATTGAACAAGTTTGTCTTAAAGCGAAGAAACGAAAAGAAAGAGAAATAGAAGCTTACGTATGCAAAAGCTCTAATTATTTTTAAGTCTTTTGAAAAAAAAAAACAAAAAACAAAACAAAAAACAAAAAACAAAACTTAAAAAAACAAAAAACAAAACATTATAAAAAAGCAACATTATGATTACCAATATTATTATTATGATTATTATGAGAATATGCTGAAAAAATCGTGAAGCAATTGTGTATTGGGGGCAGCCAATCTGAAAAAGAAAGTAATGAAAAGAGAACCAACCACTCAACCAACCAACCAACCAACCAATCAACCAACCAAGCAATCAATCAATCAATTTACGAACCCAAAAACAAACAAAAAACAAAAAATAATTAAAATTAAAAAACAAAAAAGAAATGAATTCATCAACAACTTAAACATTGAAAGATTAGCATCAATATATATATATATATATATTTATATATATATATAACAACGAGAACAAGATTGAGAGAAGCATCAAATAGAACCTCAAACTATGAATGCATGAATAGAAACAATTCTATGAACGTACTCTATATATATATATATAACTGTATATATATATAGCTATATATATTTGATCTTTTTGATACCATCAGTAGTGCAAGCACACACACATACCTACACATACCTACACACACTCACACACACACACACACGCACACACACACACACACTTATCTGCAATCATTGCAAATTTCTACTACTTTCCAGAAGAAGCAAAAACGTCTCTAATATATATGTGTATATGTTCATATATGTGAATACCTAATTCGTATTGCATTTTGAAAGTCAATTGTGATTTGTGATTAAGGTGCATACGCGGCTATGCTAATATATTGACTTCCATCAATCAATCAATCAATCAATTAATTAATCAATCAATCAATCATACGCTTAGTCGCAAACAATCACATTTTAATTAGTTAAACTTAATATGTTTGTTAATTCGTGTTGTAATTTTGTGTAGCATAGCTTGCCCATCAATCAATCAATCAATCAATCAATCAATCAATCATTCGGGCGGCAAATCCAGCTGCATCATTCTCTCCACTAGTTCTACAATTATATAGATTTATATATACATATTATATATAGTTAGTTATATTTGAATTTGGCTTTTTGCACAGTTCCACATCTCTCTTTACTCATATTTGTTGTTGTATGCTGTTTAGTCTCTCTCTCTCTCTCTTTAATCTAAATACATTTTTTTTAAAACTGGTTTCTATAATTAATTTGTATTTATGTTATTTATTATGCTCGTGTTTTTTTTTTTTTTGTTTTTGTGTCCAAATACTGAACAAAGCAGCGCGGAATTCTGTAGATGCTCTCAATTTATCTATCTATGCTCATCTATTCATCTCTCTCGCTCTCTCCCATGCACAACACTGCGTGCTTTGAAATATTCAAATGTTCCGTTGTTTCGTGTTCCTGCCGCGTCAGCCAGGTTTCTGTCATGCAATGGGTTGTATTGTCGCGCAAGCGTTGTTTCATAGCAGTCAGCTTCCAGCAAGCGGCGCAAAGCTGTTGCCTACTTTTTTGGGCGCCAACAGCAAGCTCTCTCTCTCACACACACACACATAAACACATAAACACTAATACACTCGCGCATTCGCCATACGGACAGACATTAGGGAGTGAATGCAGCTTATGCATATATATAGATATAGATATATATGTATGTATATAAATACAGATTTATATGTTATAAACATGTATATTTATATATATATATACACATTTCATGACTCTGTTAAAGAGAACAGCAAAGAAAACCCAACATAATAATAGAAAATTATGAAACACTGATCAAATGCAAAATACACACACACACACACACACACACACACACACACACAATTCATATGTGCATTATTTAAACAATAGAAAATAAAAAATAAGAAAAATAAGCGAAAAAAATACAAAAAAACAAAAAAAAACT
>JAWNPC010000953.1:2275000-2660000 GCA_035045365.1 Drosophila leonis | reverse complement strand
TATTTAATTATTGAATATAAAATTTTAATTACTAAAAATTAAATTTTAATTAAATATTTAATTATTAAATATGAAATTTTATTAAATATTTAATTATTAAATATTAAATTTTATTTTATATCGAAACTTAGCACTTTCGTTTACAATTATTTAATAATTAATTAAAATCTTTAATATTTCGATGAGCTTTAACAGTTGGGCTCTAATAGCGCTATGCAATAGGCACTGTAGCAGCCTCTTTGGGGCGTCCACTGCGAGCATTCGCCTGGTTAAACTAGGCAAAACATTTCTCAAATCTTCGCTGTTTTCCCTGTTTCTTAAGCCAAGTCTTGGCCAAACCTATTCAGTTTCTATACATTCAAACAACATATGAAACAACTGCAACAACTTGGCATCTCAGTATTCTCTGATTGCTAGTTCAACTAAGGTCCAATTGATATACATATATCGATATACAATATATCAGGATATATACCTGATACAGGATATATTCCTGATACAGAAACGAAAGAAACATAATCGTTTGACAGTTGCCAGTTATCAGGTGTCTCCTATCTCGTGTTTGTTTCCACAAATATTAATTAATCACTGTTCCTTCTGCATCTCTCCCTCTCCCTATCTCTCCCTCTCTCTCCCTCTCTCTCCCTCTCTCTCTCTCTCTCTCTCTCTCTCTCTCTCTCGCCCTCTCTCTCTCTCTCTCTCTCTCTCTTTGCTGATTTTTGTTGAATGCAGGTAAATAATAATCCCAGCCTGGGCAGCAGTTTGCTCAGCAATCTGCCAATGACGCAGCAGCAGCAACAAATGCAAATGCAGCTGGATCAAGTGGATCATATGCTGTCCTCCATGCAGTCGGCCAACACGTCCGCCGCACAAATGTGTAAGTAAAGCGATCGCCATTGTCCCACTGTGACTAACTTGACTAAACTCTCTGTTCTCATCTCGTTCTCATCTACCCTTTCCATTTGCATTCGTGAATTGTGCATTGTGCGTCTAGCTAACCTCCTGGGCAATGCCAACCCGATGGCCGCAGCGGCCATGCTGAACAACAACAATAAGACAGCGCCGGGTGGCGGCGGCTTCGATGCTGCCAATATGTTGCATGCCTCGGGCCATCATAAGAACGGACTGGCAGCAATGAATGCAGCAGCGGCTGCTGCTGCTGCGGCGGGCAATCGAATACCACCGCATGGCTATGGCGGAGCAGCGGCAGCCGGTGCTGCTGCACAGGCGGCGGGCAGCGTGGGTGGCATACGGATTGCTAGCAATCTGCATAAGCAGCCCGAGTCGGCGAGCGAACATCATGCGGCGCTGACAGCGGCGCTCGCTGCCACCGGCAACAATAACAATAATAATAACAACAACAACAACAATAACAACAGCAGCAACAGTAACAACAACAACAGCAATGCGGGCATGGGCATGGGCGATAGCTTGTCGAGCGCCTCGCTAGCCGCCGGCCTCAAGCAGATACCGCAATTTGATGATCCCGTGGAGCAGTCGCTGGCCTCCTTGGAGTTTAGCGCCTCCTCTACGGGCAAGTCGTCGCTGACGGATAACTTTTTAATGACCCACCAGGCGCATCTGATGCAGCAGCCAGGCGGCAACCAGCAGCAGACGCAGCAGCAGCAACAGCAATTCGCCCTGCAGCAACAGCAACAACAGCAGCAGCAGCAGCAACAGCAACAACAGCAGCAGCAGCAGCAGCAACAGCAAATGGACTATATGACCGAGCTGCTGACAAAGAGCGTGGAGAATGTGGCTGGCATGAATGGCAACCATTTGCTGAACAACCCCATCTT
This sequence comes from Drosophila leonis, assembly GCA_035045365.1. Lineage (NCBI taxonomy): Eukaryota > Metazoa > Arthropoda > Insecta > Diptera > Drosophilidae > Drosophila > Drosophila leonis. The sequence continues at coordinate 2,658,201 of JAWNPC010000953.1, read as the reverse complement.
TAATCTGGACATGGCAACGGCTGCCTACCAGCAGAAGCAGCATCAGCCGCATGGCCACCAAACGCAACAGCAACAGCAGCAGCAGCAGCAACAGCAGGCGCACAACAATGGCTACAACGTGGCCGACTTTAGTGGGATGCCAGGCTTTGATAATCTCAATATGTCTTCGTCCAGCTTGCTGGATCATGTGATGCCTATGGCTGCCATGATGATGGGCAATGCGGGTGGCAAGCTCAAAGATGGTGATCAGCAGCAGCAACAGTTGCAGCAGCAGCAGCAGCAACAATTGCAGCAGCAGCAGCTGCAACAGCAGCTGCAGCAGCAGTTGCAGCAACAGCAATTGCAACAACAACAGCAGCAGCAACAGCAACAACATCATCACCAACATCAGCAGCAACAACATCATCATCAACAGCAGCAGCAGCAGCAACAAGGCGGCAGTCAGGCAGCAAACAAAATGTTAATCATACCGAAGCCGATTGAGTCAATGATGCCCAGCCCGCCCGACAAGCAACAGTTGCAACAGCAGCAGCAGCAGCAACACCACCACCAAAAAGTGTTGCCACCACAGCAATCGCCCTCCGATCTGAAAATGCACGGCGTTGGTGCACACGCCGGCTTCCAGGTGTTCAAGACTGTTGAACAGAATCTAAAGAATGCCAGCTCCTGGTCGTCGCTGGCATCGGCCAGCTCACCGCAGAACACGGCGACAACGTCGAGCAAGCCCAAACCGGCCATGGACTCGTTCCAGCAATTCCGCAATAAAGCCAAAGAACGCGATCGCCTCAAACTGCTCGAAGCGGCCGAGAAGGAGAAGAAGCACCAGAAGGAGGCTGCTGAGAAGGAGCAGCAACAGCAGCGCAAACATCACAAATCCTCCTCCTCTTCATCTTCGTCGGCGGCGTCAGCTGCGGCCGCTGCTGCTGCTGCTGCCTCCGCGGCCTCAGCAACACAAGCGGCTGCTGCTGCGGCAGCTGCTGCGCTTGCCATCGTGGCTGTCAATCCGACAAGCGCCAGCAGCAGCAACAGTAACAGCAACAACAACAATAATAATAATAACAGTAACAACAATAATAATGGTAATGGTAACAACAACAACAGCAACAACAATGCCGGCAATTCGGGCGCACAGTCGGGCTCGCAGAGCAGCGGTGAACGCGATCGGGCGAGCAGCAGCGCCACAGATGCATCGCGCATCGGCAGCAGCAGCGGCGGCAACAACAGCAGCAATTCGGCCAATAGCAACGGACCTGGCAGTGCCGGCAGCGGCAGCGGCGGTGCTGCTGGTGGTGGCGCCAATAGCGGCGGCAGCGCCAGTGGCGGACACCTGGCCAATACCGGCAGCAATAGCAACAGCGGCGGCGGCATTGGCAGCGGTGCGGCCAGCAGCAACAGCAACAGCAGCCTTGGCGGCAACGTTGGCACCGGCTCCAGCAGCCAAGGCGGCGGCAACAGCAGTAGTGCAGGCGGAGGCGGCGGCGGCGGCAGTGCTGCTAGCGGAAGCAACGGCAGCAATGTGGGCATTGGTGGTGGTGGTGCATCAATTGGTGGCACTGCCTCTGGCAATGGCCACCAGTCCGCCAGCAATGCCCAGGCCCAGCATGCGGCAGCTGCGGCTGCAGCTGCTGCAGCAGCGGCACAAGCCACCGCAGCGGTCTCTGCCTCAGTGCTGGCTGCCTCGCCACTGGGTGCCTTGGAAAGTGGACGGTTAGTGGTCAACGAGAAGCCTCGTGTTACCCATACAATGTGCTCATTCTTCTTCTATTGTAGTAAAAGCGTGCATGATGCTCAGCCGCAGATATCGCGCATGGATGATATAAAGGCGTCGCCGGGACAGAATTCGCCGGCGCAGCAATCGCCGCAGGATCGTGCGGCTGCCAAACGTGCGGAGCAGCGACGTGCCGAACAGGAGAGACGCAGACGCGAGGCGGTAAATAGACAAAGCAGCAACAGGCTAAGCTTGACTTGAAATCTTGAAATTTGACAACGATCTTTAATGTTTATTTATTATCTGTGCAGATGGCTGGCCAAATTGATATGAACATGCAGAGCGATCTCATGGCTGCCTTTGAGGAGACGCTGTAGGCAACGGCCGCGACGGCTGCGTCGTCCAACAGCCGAACCCACAGCCACAGCCACAGCCACAGCAAGTCCCACAGCGGTGCCCACAAAATGCATTCGCATAGGCGGCGATCGCATCACCATCACCACAGAAAACACCGCGAATAAAACTGGCAGCAGCAAATGAAACAAGATTAAAACAAAAACAAGAACAATAAAGGTGACAACACGGATATGAGGATAACAAACAAGAGCGTTGACAACAGCAAGGCTAGGCTGGCACAACTACAACAGCAACATAAATCAGTAAGAATGCATATATTGGACAAGCAACACAACAACACAACAACAACAACAACAACAACAACAACAACAACAACATCGACAATGTTCTAATTGTTAAACATAAGCAATGTTCGAAGTAATTATAATTATGTTAAAACAACTGCAATTACATACATAGAATGCATACCATTTCTAATGTACATATGTATGTATGCATGTGTGTCTCTAACACACACACACACTTACAGACTCCAACACACACACACACACACTTACAGACTCCAACACACACACACACATACACATACAGACTCCAACACACGCATATACAGACAACACAAGAATAAACTAACAAAAAAGGCAAATTTCCTTTGGTTATAAAACAACAACAAAACAAAACAAAAAAAACAAAAAAATAATACATAAATAAAAAATTTCTTTTTTTTAACAATATTATTAATATAATATTACTATTATTATTATTATTATTATTATTATTATTATTATTATTGATACAAGCATTGTAAAATTTGATTATCCGTAGGCGATAAGGTTCAAAATTCTATGTTTAAGAGGCATTAATTTTTTTTTATACTTGTTAACTAATTTAAACAATTAAGTGCATAAACAAGAAACAAGAGCATCCACTTAGATTTTACATTATAATTTAGTTACTTGCACACACATACACACACACATGCACACATACACACAGAGTAGTGTATGTGCACAAAGAGAAAAAGCTAAAATTATAGAGAATTCAAAAAGAAAGAAAGAAGAAACTTTGTTAACAACATGTAATATATATATATTTATATATATTGCAACACACACACACACACACATACACACACACACGCATATGCATAGGTAAATACACAAACAACTTACAATTTATATATATAAATATTTATATTTAAGTGCAAAATTAGTTTTTAAGTAGCAACGAAATTTTTTATGTAACTGCAAAAGCAAACAAAACATAATTCGTAAATTGACACGCAATGTTTTGTGTGTGTGCGTGTGCGTGTGCGTGTGTGTTGTATGTGTATGCGTTCAAATAGGTAAACCTAGAAATAGACAAACAACACAACAAACATAAGCTGAAACATCACACAAGTGCAAGACGAAGAGACAAACAAAACAAAACACACATCTAATTGTATAGCAAATAACACAAAGAAACACACACACATATTTTTACTTTAATCCCGCGCCCCAAACAAAAACAAAGAAGGAAACAAAAGAAAAGAAACCTATATGTAATATACAAAATATACAAAGCGAACCCGCATTGGGTTCGTAACACTTGTCTTTTATGTCAAATCAGATAGCAATTCCTTGAGAGCCTTAGATAAATGTTAACTGTTTATTTTGCAACGGCAATTACAAGTGATTAAATATATATACATTTATACTATATATATATATGTGTGATCGAATTGTAATTGCCTGCAACTTTGTTTTGTACTCATATAAAGCCACACAGAAAAACCGAATTCCAAACTAAATTAGTAAAAAGAAAAACAACATAGAGACATACATACATACATATATATACATATATATATATATATAGCTTATAGCATATACATACATATAGCTGCCATAGAAATATTATTGATGCCTAATCCATTGGCAAGACATGGAGTTTGTTTTCGGTCTGACAACTCGCAATCATTAGCTGATCAAGATATATATAAATATATATTTTTCTACACTTGAAATTAGACTCCAGATTCCAGAATGTAGTGTAGCAATAAAGTCACACCTCCGATTCCATTTTTGAACTTTATATTGTACTCTTCCATGAAGCTCTTCAGTTATGCGACTGGCATGTGTGTATATATACATATACATACGCATGGCCAGTCCATAAACAGACCAAAATAGCCGAAAAACTCCATAAAATTAATGTTTGCTCTATCGCTCCATCTCTTTCTAACCAGTGTGTGGCTTAAAGACGTTCAGCGTTCAGCAATAACAAACAAGAAACTGAAATTTGAAACAGAAGAAAATAAGTAAATAGAATATATATGCTATGCACACCACATATAGTTAGAATTTTGCATATTGTCTAACTTAGTTGTAGTGTTGTGTAACGTTATGTGCGTTGCCTGGGGCCGCATACAATCATTTTTTTTTTTCGAATGTTCTGTACTTTCCCTCTCTCTCTCTCTCTCTCTCTCTTGCAAAAATGTGCATCTGTTTTGTATATACATATACATATATATATATAAGGCGAAAAGTAAATATAAATATAAGTGTGTGTGTGTGTGTGTGTGAGTGTGTGAGAGTGCGCGTGTGCGTGTGAGAGTTCTTTTACGTAACAACTTATTAAATTATACACAGACATGTATACAAGTTATAATACCACACAAGCTCCCTTACAATACACTCCCCCCGCCCCCGCCCCAAAGTGCACGTCACACTATACTTATGTTGTTATGTCCCCACATCAACCCCAACCCCAGCCTCCTCCTCCAGCAAGATGTCACTTATAATTGTGTAAATTAGCTTTTTTTTTAACTATATATATATATATATACATATATTTCTATATATATACATATATAACATTTTTTTTTCTATAATTAATTTTAGCATTTAATAAAGAATGAAAGAAAAATATCAATAAAAGAATATATATACATATATATATTTACATATATATATTTATATATATATATAAATTGAAAACAAAAATAAAGATACAAGAATTAAAACAAATAAATGCAAAAAGTTTTCCTTACTATTCGTATGCCCAACATAAACACATGCATCCACTAAAAACAAAAACAAAAACAAAAACAAATTATGCATAATTATAACACATTTTAATAGCCCCCGCCCTGCCACGCCCCCTCCGCCCCACAAACACATATGGATGCTTCATATGAGAAACAATATGAAATTGTAGCCTTAAACCAGGCGCTGGCATTTTAGCAAATAATTGTTGTCGACACTTTGTTAACTGAATTGAGGGAGCGCGATAAAACTGTAAAATAATTCAAATGTAAAATGTAAAGAGAAACACACAAAACGAAATGCAAATACAAGAGATTAGTTTAGTAAACGTCTTAGCCTTATACGATGCATAAACAAAACAATTAAAACTAATATTTAAACAAAATCTAAACGGAACCACAACTTACTAAAATGTAAACTTACTAACAACTAAACTAAACTACAACTAAAACTAATACTAAACGAGCAAAAAGGAAACTTATACAAAAGAGAAGAGAGGAGAAGGAGCAGGAGACACAAGCGAAAATGAAGCTGTTGTTCATTTAACCCAGTTTGGGCCGTAGTAGTAGATCGTAATTATATAATTCGAGAAGCAACATAGCTGATTAAAACGAAACAAACCTTAACAATTTTTAGTAAGCCTACACTTAATGAATGAATTAACAATTTAAAATTATAATATATATATATATATATATATATATATATATATATATATATATATATAGTATATACATATATATATGTATATATATATATATACATATATATATTACCTTTAATGCGTACACTTAGTATTAATGAAAGAAAAAAAAACAAAAAAAAAAAACAGAGCAAAAACAAAAACGGGCCGACGAACGTAAAAAAAAAAACAAACGAAAAAAACTTAAAACAAAAAAAAATTGAAAATAAAAATTGATAAAAATATAAAAATTTCATTAGTTTTGTATTTCCCCAGCTGAAAGTTGAGCAGCAGCCAAACAAAAGCTGTTTGCTGCAAAACAATGTCACATAAAGCAAATTAAAGTGCAACAGATGGCGCCACGGCGCTATGGGCTCTAGTTGTAAGTAAACTCAACAAACAAGCAGAAAACAAAAACAAATGGCAATTATATTGATATTGGATATTTATCAGCAACAATAAGCTACGTCGCAGACGCTGTCTATAACTATGTCTGAGCTGAAGCTAGAGGGTTGTTTATCTTCTGCACAAATGGACATATAAATTGCACTGCGCGCTCATTGCATCGAATGCATTGATTTTGGAAGCAGTTGAATGGCTTTTACAACGTAAGCGATTTTACTCGTTTTTGAAGCAGTTTGAAAGGATCGTAAGCTATTTTAGAAGCAGTTGTCAGCATCGTAAGCGAGTTAATATAATAAAGCAGTTCAACTGCTTTTACAGTGTAAACGAGTTAATACACGTTTTCGAAGCATCTGAACTGCTTGCACAACGTAAGCGAGTATTATCCTAGAGCAATTTCAAGCAAAAACTGCCAAAAATGCATTTATCCTGCTTGCGCATGTGCTGCACAGCTTGCCCGCCAGCAATGCGCCGATCATGAAAACTTGAAACGTTATTTTAAAAAATGAATTTTTATTGCTTAGAGATATGAAAAAAAAGTGTTGCTTAGAAAATATTCTTGTACTATACAATATGATAATTAGTTGTTTATATTAATTAACTGGTGAGATTTTGCGCTAAAAGCCCTACAACTTAAAGTACTTAAAATACTTGAGGCGAAAAAAAAAATATAATAATAATGTGCTTAAATATTTAAAAACTGCAAACTGTACGAAATAGAAGCAGTGAATGTGGCTTAGAAGCGGCTTAGACGAAACAGTATGAAAGTATTCACAGATAAGCTGCCCCTTCTTGACAAAAAAAAAATATATGCTTAAATCGAATTGTGGAAACCAAACGGAACTGAGACTCGAACGCGTTCAACGCAACAAGCAGCTGGCAATCTGGCAATCGATTAGTTAGCTGCCTAAACAGCCACCTTGGCGGTAAAGGCGGCCAGCTGCGCCTTCAGCGCATCGATCTGGCACAACAGCTCAATATTCTGGCGCTCCAGATAGGCAGCCCTAATGGCAATCTCGTCCTCCTTGATGCGACGACGATCGCGCGACTTCTTGGCCGCTGCATTGTTTTTGCGCCGACGCTCATAGTAGGCCGCATCCTTTACCTGGCTGCCGATGGCTGTGCCGGCTGCAGCGGCTGCTGCTGCTCCAGCGCCAGTTGCTGTCCTCGATAGCTTCTCGAAGTTGCCGGCATGGGAATCACAATCGCTGGACTCCTCAGCGGCGGCACGATCCTCGCTCTCGCTGTTATTGTTGGAGCTGCTGCCCTCGTTGACGCTGCCGCTGCGTGAGTTGGTGCGTCGCATTTTCGGATTGGTCACGGTGCGTGCACCGCCATTCGAGCTGCGGATTTGCTCTAGCACGCGCTTGCGATACTCCGTATAGCGCTCCACACGCGGATTGTCCAGCAGCACATCCGTGGCAGCAAAATTGGCCGCAATCACCAGGGGATCACGCGGAAAGGCCTTGAACGGACGCGTATTCTTGCTGCCATCCATGCCAGCGGCTATGGACAGTGGTGCTGTGGTGCTGCTGGTGGGTGTTGTGTGGGTGGTAGTGGTGCTGTTGCTGTTGCTGTGGCTGTGACTCTCGCTGGTTGGTGCAGGTGGCGACTGTGGCGCCTCCAGCACATCGATTTGCATGGTGCTCGCATTGCTAGCTGGGCGTGGCGAGTGCTCCGCAGCGCTGGCCGAGACGGCAGCAGCAGCTGCCGCTGCAGCCGAGGCGGCGGCAAAGGTTTGCAACAGGCTGGCGGTGGTATTGCTGCCGGACTTGGCTGCAGCTGAGGCATTCGGCTCCTGCTTGATGCTGCCGCCGTAGTAAAGTGCCGGATAGAGCGAAGCCAACTGCTGTTGTTGCTGCTGCTGCTGCTGTTGCTGTTGCTGCTGGGCGACGGCTGCCTGTGCGGAGTAGAGCAGATTGCTGGGAATGGCTGTGGGCGAGGCGGCGGGTGAGCCGCTGCCGTAGCTGTAGTTGGTCTGGTAGGGCGAAGGTGTCTTGCGTGGCGTTTCCACGCTATCGCAGCGACGCGACAAATCCAACACCTCAGCGGCAGCAGCAATTGATTGTTGCTGTTGCTGCTGTTGCTGTTGCTGCTGACTGAGCGCTGCAGCGGCGGCTGCACTGCCCAGCAACTGTTGCTGATAGGCGTAGGCGGCATACAGATCCATTTTGGGCAGTGTCAAATGCGATGCTTGCTGCTGCTGCTGCTGTTGTTGTTGTTGGTGATGCTGATGCTGTTGCTGTTGTTGTTGTTGGTGGTGGTGTAGGTGGTGCGACTGCTGCAATTGGCTGTGCGGCAGCTGATATTGCTGCAGATGATGATGAGGATGATGATGATGATGTAGCAATGGCTTGCGATCTGCAGAGAGACAGAGACAGAGAGAGGGAGAGAGCGAGTGTTAAAAATGTGGGCTTGGCATTGAAGAGAGGGGGCGTGGCTACACTTACCAGTCTTTAGATCAAAGAACTGCCCAGCCAAGAGTTTCTCGTGCATCAACATATTTGCTGCTATTTATTCCAAAGCGTTGCTCAAAACTGTTGCTGTTGTTGTGTGTGTCGTGTGTGTGGTGTGTGTAGCGGGTGTGTGCGCTGTGTCTGTGTCGTCTGTCTACACGCTGACGCTGTCGAACGTTAACTGATTTCCAAACGACATTCCGGCCGCCTTTTATACGCCGACGCAGCGGCCGCACGATTCATTCATTTACCGTTGCACTCGCACTAAAATGGCGGCCGCCACAAGGAGCAGGTAGTCGCAGCGCACTGGGCCAGAGCAAAGGCAAAGGGGTGAGTCGCACACTCACTCACTCACTCCCTCACTCACTCACTCGCTCACACTTGCATGCTGGCTCGCTCGCTCGCTCTCAGTCTCAAAGGGTTTTACGAGGGTTGTTGAGGTTTGCCAGCGCTTGACCCTTTATTCTGTACGATTTCCACAATTTTCGTCACATTTGTTCCTCTTCTGCTGCTGCGACTTCTTCTTCTTCTTCTTCTCGTTTTTGCATTAGTTTTATGCAGTTTTCGCGAAAATTGTTGCTTTTTGTTTTTTATTTATTTTTTCTATTTTGCTGCTTTGTTTTCGGGGTTCCATTTGGCGTATTACAATTTCTTGCGAGCTACTTTTCTATTCTTAATTCATTTCGAGAAGAAGTTTCTTTTTTTTTGGGTTTTTTTTGGCAGCGTTTATATATGATATATGAGATAAATGATATATGCCATGTGATATATAAGAAAAAAATATGTATTATTTATTTTTATTAGGATATCTTGCTTCATTTTCAATGTTTCTAGAGTTCTCTGAGTTTTTAAAGTGCATACAAATTCTAATAAATTAAAAAAATCATAAAACTATAATTTTTATGATATGGCAAACATTTAATCTTCTAGTCTTTGCGGGCTTTACCCGATTTTGATGATGTATAGCTGCTCTCTTAGGGTAGATACTTAAGTTAAGTTGAAACCTCAAGTTCAGAATCTTAGCTTTAGTTTCTATTCAGCTAAGCAACAAAATGAGGTAGAGATCGAAGTAGAGGTAGTGACTAAGCTCATATGAGAACTTATTATTTTTATTTATTTATTTTTAAAATTTTATTTATTTTATGAAACATGCACAGATTAGTTTCCTGCTATCTTATTTTATTTAAGCTAAACTAAAATTTATTAAATAAATTATGTAGGGCTATGGAACATAGCAATCACAGAGTACATTATCTTAGGGAAAGTATAGTTTAAGGGTATATTTTATATATGTATATATATTTTTAAGCAGATCTTGAGATTGGAGGCGTCTTAGCCTTCTCCTAGTACCACAGCGTAGGCTAGCTGAACTTTGAGCTGCAGTACCTAGTCGCCTAGCTAGCCTAGTTTGGATGACAATCTAATCTCACGAGTTATTTTTTGGCCACCTCCTACAATTTGTCGTCAATTTTTTGGCATCTTGAGCTCTCGCTCGAAGTCCTTGGTGATCTTCCTCAGCGATTTTGCCTGTAGGACACGCAGTTTGTTAAATTGCGTCCTGTCTGCAATTCCATTAACTTGGATGGCATTTAAGGACGTCTGAAGAACTAGCTAGGAAATCATGCAGAAAAGGAAAAATCAATGATAAACCAGATTGTAACAAAGTTAATATAGGACTTATTTGAAATCCATAGAAAAAAGGATATCAAATATATATCAAATTATAAAAATTACAATGAAAGCTTCATTAAAGTTAGCTTAGCTAAATTTATCTTATGCTTTAGAGTTGAAGCAGAAGTGGCTTAAATATTTGTATTTAATCTATAGCGATGCGAGTTATATCTAGAAAATGAATCAACAAAAATTTGATTATAAATATTTAGCTCAATTGAGGCTGGGCAGAGGCAATAATATTAGGAGCTGTTCTAGAAGCAATTAAGGCCTAAGCCAATGCCACAGCGGGCATTAGAAGTTGAAAAACGAAAGAGAGAGCATGCAGAGAGCAAGAGAGACAGACACAGAGAGAGAGAGAGAGAGAGAGAGAGAGAGAGAGAGGGGTAGTTAGACAGAGCTAGGCTAGTAAGGCCAAGGGTTACGAATAGTTAAATCCGTTTGTTTTGCGCTTTTGTCTGCGAAATCCTTTTGCTGGCCAGCCCAGACTAGTGTGCGTGTGTGTGTGTGTGTGTGTGTGTGTGTGTGTGTGGGTGTGTGTTTGCAAATTTTATGCACATCTTACACAAATGATTGTGCGTGACAAATTATGAAAATTAGGCTGGCGAGCCTTTCGCGCGTTAGCGCATCCTTTCTTAACCAGGCACTGTCAAGCCTTCCTGGAAACATTGCGAGCTCGCGCTAAGGCCAACTCGAGCAGTTTTTGGCCAATCACTCGAATTTTGATTCATGCCGACAGCAAGTGTCGCCGCCCGCCATTGTAGACAGCCAAATGTATCGATCTATCTATCTATCTATCTATTTGCCCACTTGTATCGGCACATCCTTTGCTCTGAGCGTGGGATAGCTAGCCTTTGTTTAACTTTACTTAACTGTTGGGCCCTCTGGTAACGGTTGTGCGACTGCGACTCAATCTTTGGAAAAATATACAATGTCGCGACAAGCGGAAGTGCCCAGCCTCAAGTGTGTCAATAGCAAATCAAATATCTAAATCATCATAACTGGCAAAGTTGCTCAAAAAACTATGCGAAGGACTCAACTGACTGAGTGACTAAGGCTCTATGAATTATGAATTATGACTTCTAGTTGCCAAACGAATACATGATTCAGATAAATATATAAAAGAAGGAACCCTTAGTTGGTTTACATAGAAAATTCTGTCTTTGCAGCACTTTGCATTCACTAAGGACAGCTTGAAGAGACCAAATGCAGTTTGGAAAACATAGACAAAGACTTCCTGTTACTCTACTCTATAGACTTAACGTCTAAATGTGACTCTACACATAGACATTAACTCTATGCTTCTATCTTCTACAACAAGACTTCCTTTCTAATACTCATACATAACTTAATATGTGGACTATGTTGAAAGACTTTTCTATTGGATACTACCATTGGGCTTACTATGGTAACCTCTGTGGGAAGTTCAATTAGAATTGAGTCTGAATCTTTGTGTATAAGATTAAAGGGGCTTATGATATTAGATTTGACAACATTAAGTGCTGAATTTCTGTGATTAGCATTCTCTTTCTGGCCAACAAGGACTCGCTTAGATGAGGCGTGTTCGTTATCTAGCTCTTTTTATACCCTGAACCCATTGAAAATGGGAAATCAGGGCCTAATGGTTTTGTTAAAATGTCGAATATATGTAACAGGCAGAACGGGGAGTGGAAGACCCCATAGAGCATATATATTCTTGATCAGGGAGACGAGCTGAGTCGATTTAGCCCTGTCCGCCTGTCTGTCTGTCTGTCCGCCTGTCCGTATGTACGAACGCGTCGATCTCAGAACATATAAGAGCTAGAGACTTGAAAGCTTGCGCATATCAAGTTTGTTATAAAAAATCGATAACTTTTCCCGTTTTTTTTGTTATCTATTAAAAACCTTATCGAAATCAAGTTTTTAAAAATTTATCTCGTACACCCAGAGTCTCCAAATTTCGCCTTAGATTTATTTATATTTTATACAATTTTGATTTTAGTTATATTTTAAATACAAGAAGAAAACACATTTTTTTGAGTGGGATATTCTAACTTTTTCTAAGACTCTGTCTAAGGCATCTAGGTTAGGGGTCTAGAATGCCCGGCATAAGTGTCATAGAAACAGTGGTGAAAGTACAAATGGGAAGTACTTTCAACACTGTTTCTACAAACGGGAAGTACTTTCAACACTGTTTCTAGGACACTTTTGCTGGGCATCCTAGACTCCACTACCTCTGATTACAATGGCTTGGAGTTCATTCCAATTAAACATTCCACATTGGTGTCCACAGTCAACCTCATGGAAGTATCCCATAAATCCATAAATCCTATCCCATATCCCCAAAGTCTGTCAGTCCGATAGTCCACACACACACACAAACACTCAATATTTGTCTATCAATCAGATGATGTCCAAAATCTTAGCTCATTCACTTTTTAGTGTCCCTTTTGAATGGAAAATGAAAGCAGAGGCAATTGCAAAAGATTTTGCACATTTGGCCGCCTAATTATCGGTAAAAAACCGCGAGTTTATGCTAATCCAACGCTAATCCAACCGTAAAAATGGTGGATTAAACTAAAACGCAGCACACCCATACAACCACACACCCACCCAACCACACACACACATGTGTGTAGTAGGCAAACGAGCTCATTGAGTTGGCCATTTACCTGCTGACCATAAAAAGTCGCGTCCGTTGCCAAAGAGTTGCAAATTTCGCCGTAAAAACCAGATTCAGCGAAAAAAAATATAACCAAACCGATCCGGCGGACCGTAAAAAAAAGCAGCGAAATAGCAGATGCCATAAAGCCAAAGACAGACATAATTGAGCCGGTTGCCGCGGCAACAAAGATGCAATATTTGTGCAATCCTTTACCTTTCGTCCTAGCGTCCTTGAGCGTGTTTTTTATGCCAAGAAAGCAGAGAGAGAGAGCGAAAAAACGAACAACAAACAAACAAATGGCCAGGTAGGGCGCTCCGAACGGGTTGCTGCTATACATAGTTCGCGCAGCATTAGTCTCTATTGCCCAAAAAGATGCAGAGGCAGCATTGGGAAAACGTTTTTTTATTGCATAATGAAAACACTTCGGCGAAAAAATAAAAAACCTACAGGTCGAAATTATGGCCGAGCTCTTTCTCCTATAACCATCCATATAGGTATAGATATAGCTGTGTGCACTTCTCTTTTTTGGCTAGGACGCATCGTAAAATGTGTAAAGCGCTGCCAAAGGGTTCGCCTTGCGGCCTCTCTCATTGTGAATGCGATTTTTATTATAATTTCAGCAAAAAAGAAGAAAAAAACGGCAAACACAAAGAGAATCAGCGACTAATTGACTAAAAGGGGTTTTGGGTTATTGGTTATTGGTTTTTGGTTGAGTTCAGTTATTGGTGGCAATTTCATGGAATTCCGTTTAACTCCTTGGCTTTGGTCATTGCCAGTGCCAGAGCCAGAGCCAGAGTAGTATAGGCCAAGTCTCTATGAATAATCGAAGCGGCCTACCTGCAGCACGCCAGCATTTAAAGCATATCAAATGAAGAGATGAAGAGAGAAATCGATGAAGTGTAGACTAGAAATATCTACTGTGATAACAATATAAAATAATAACAAGTAAGAAAACTCTAGTCTAGGAGATCCCCTGAGCCCCGTCCGATCATGTATTTATAAAAGCAGAAAAAATTTTAGATGGTAAAATAAAATTATTTAAAAAAAATTATTTATTTTTAAACGGTGTCCATAATATAACAAAAATCAAAATTGCATAAAAGATAAATGAATATTAATACAAAATTTAGAAACTCTAGCTCCAAGGATGTACGAGATATAATTTAATAGCTGCATTTCGATAAGGTTTTTAATCGATTACAAAAAAACGGGAAAAGTTATCGATTCTTTGAAACAAACTTGACCTGCGCGTGCTATACATGGACCTACAACAAAAAATTTAAAGTCTCTAGCATTTATATATTCTGAGTTCGACGCATTCACACATACGGACGGACGGACGGACGGACAGACGGGCATGACTATATCGACTCAGCTCGTCTCCCTAATCAAGAATATATATACTTTATGGGGTCTGCCACGCCTCCTTTATACCCTGATTTATATACATTAAACCCTGATTTCCCATTTTCAATGGGTTCAGGGCTTAATAATATATGCCAAAGAGGAAATGGCATTATCTGAAAGTTACGAAACAAAGGATTGCAGGCAGCGACGAGGCCATGGCTTAAAAATGATTTAAAAATTGTTGTGTTTAGAGTTGTATTTTGGTTCCATAAGCCCATCAAGCAATTCAGGTGAAGTGCACAGCTATGTAGCTGGCTAATGAGGAAGTAGTTGCAGTCCGACAAGAGAGGGAGAGAGATAGGGAGAGAGCTGCAATGCTATTAGCAATCTGTCTAGTGTCTAGGAAGTGACCAAGGATTACACGTGTGCCGCTTCAAATGCCACAAAAGCGCACTGAAGTGTGTTTCTCCCTCTCCCTCAGAGTTATGTGCAGCCGTTCACTTGTTTGTTTTCATATGCAAAATGCACAAACAGCCAGACACTTGCCACTCAGCACAGCACAGCTCAGATAATGGCCAAGAGCCGCACAGCACAGATGGAGCGAGAGAGATACAAACAAGGACCAAAGGATGCTCGAATGCTCAGGCTCAGGTCGAGACACTTCCGTCACGGAAGTATTGAAAAATGGCAAAGGCCCAAAAAAAAGAATGCAAAGACTAAACACAAAAACAAAAAAGACACAAGTTAAGTACGGTACAGCGTTAGCTTCCGTATCCGTGGTCAAATCCTTTAGGTAATTGTTATCCTATACTTGAGACATTTGCTGCGGTCCCTGCGAAACTATTATCGTCTGCTATGCATAATCCCATTTCCAGTCCCATTGCCCCAAATGCTGCTCAATTATGGCATTTTTTTAATTGAGTACAGACGAGCTCGAGTCTCTGCTACACTCTCAGCTCATTCATGGATAGCCAGCGAAGCGCACCGATCCCTCATATATATGTATATAGATAAGTCTCGGCTAATGGCCACTGCTCGGCATCGCTCAAGTATTGCATTACAATGCCAATTACTAAGGTTTTGATTACTCCTTAAAGGTTGTCATTTGCTGCCAGCCACAGACGCGCGACACTTCCACAAAAGACCCAACTTTCCAATGCTAATTGTCAGCTCAGTATTTGGGTCTAAGCGAGTGGATAATCCAGCGCTCAGTCTTAAACTCTGTCTGCAGGCATAAAACTCTATTTGAAATTGATTTCTTATATAAGAATTTGATTGATTTTTGTTGAATTATTTATATAGTTTATGTCTATATATAATAATAATAATAATAATAATAATAATAATAATAATATTTTTTTTTATTAAAAATCATTTTTATAAAGCTTTAAGCAGTCAGAATTGTCACAGAAAAATATCATAGAAATGATTGAAAATATAAAAATCAAGTCTATTTCAGATTACTTAAGATTAATCATGAATTTTTCTACTACAAATATGATATATTGCGTATAATATAGAAAAATATGATAGTATTGTTTGCTTTTTATACCCTGAACCCATTCAAAATGGGAAATCAGGGTAGAATGGTTTTGTTAAAATGTATGTAACAGGCAGAGGGAGGTGTGGCAGACCCCATAAAGCATATATATTCTTGATCAGGGTGACGAATTGACTCTATTTAGCCCTACCCGTCTGTCTGTCTATCTGTCCGTCTAACCATCTGTCCGTCTGTCCGTCTGTCCGTATGTATGAACGCGTCGATCTCAGTACATAAAAGAGCTAGAGACTTGATTTTTCCTGTTTGTTGTAAGTTTGTTATATAAAATCGATAAATTTTCCCTTTTTTTTGTTATCTATTAAAAACCTTATTAAAATCAAGTTTTTTACCTTTTAAGCTGAAGACTCCAAATTTCGTATTTAGATTTATTTATATTTTATACAATTTTGATTTTAGTTATATTTTAAATACTAGAAAAAAAAGTTGTTTTTATTTTATAATTTAATTTTTTCAATCTTAAATTTGTTGTGCTTAAATAAATACATAATTGAGTATATTTTAAAACGCAGATCGAACGGGGTTCAGGGAATCTCCTAGTCGGACACCACCGACTAGAGTTTTCTTACTTGTTCTATATATGCCATATCATATAACATAGATATATTCCATAGTTGCCTATAAACAGCATTTCTTATGATATAATGAGCGTAATGTGGGCAAATATGATCATATTGCAGGCTCAATCTATAGATCTTATATCATATTATACAGATATATATATAGATCTTACATGTGAATTAGATGTCATAGAAAAGAGTATAAAGAGCATTTCTTCAATATATATGACAATGATATAAGATTCAACGACCATCAAGCGATATAGAATGTTGATGGATCGCTGGCCACCCGGATGTCTAAGGAAGTGAAGGAAGTCAAATTGTTGTACAAGAGGCTGAATAGCTTGGCGAGTGTTATTTAAATGGGCACAGCTAACTAGCTACTTCCTTACGCCAGGCGCATTGTAGCTGTTGTTTGGCAACGGCAACGCCCCAGGACACCCGAGGCCAAGGACTAACCGACTCACAACGTGGTAGGAGTAGCAGTTTGTGTGTGTGTCAACGCCCATTCGCACAAAATTGTTGGAAATGAGAAATGGCCGGCACAATGGGCCGACAAGAAATGCAACATTTCATGGTGCATCAGCAGAGGCAAAGTCAGAGAGAGACTGACAATGTGCTAGAAACGGGTTCGAAGCGGCCTAGACGACATGGAGAGTGTGCGCTACACAAGAGATTGTAGAATATGCAAATATAGCAAAACATAATCGAAAATTAGATATATATATATAAATATATAAACTAATTGAAGATGAGTTAAGCAGACTTAAGACTTCAATTACTTGATATAAGTATTTATAAATATTTTCTAGAATTTTATAGATCGCGAATATATCTATTTTAACAATCTTTATAGCACGCCGAGAAATATTATATACATAATAATTTTGATCGATCTAGACAGTATTGAGCAAGACAATTCATATATTCGAGTTACTCACATATATAATAGTTCCCACTCTCTCTCTCTCTCTCGGCTGTTCAAGTCCTGTCTGACAATCAAACAGACACAAATTGTAGGGTATTTTTGTTGGTTGGTTTCGTATGAGCAGCGTTAATTTTGCATGCATCATTCGTTTTGATGAACTGTCAACGTTTAGGGGCATTGTCTGTCGCCAAATGTGTGAGAACCGTGCCACAGAGACAGAGATGAGAGAAGTGTGGGATCGAGCGAGTACAGTTATGAGGAGATGGTACAGCTATGTCTAATAACAATTGCAACTGTAACTTCAAATCAAATGTGAAATATTTGTAATAACTCAGCACAGGACAGAGAAAGAGAGAGCGAGAGCGAGAGCGAGTGGGAGATAGACAGACAGCATGTCAGTGTCAGATCAGTGCCCCGCACACTCAGACCCCGATTAAGACCCTTTATGGCGTACCCTTTGCGAGGCTCGCTTTGTTCCGAGTTCACTTAATTTTATGCATTTTGCCGTTGATTAGCTGCCAGCAGCCATTGTCAGGGAGCCTAAACCGTTAGCTACAGAGCTGAGCGAGAGAGAGAGAGAGAGAGAGGAAGAGAGAGAGAGCCTGATCTCACTGATTGAAAGAGTGCGTGAGTTAATCAAAGCGGGCCCACATAAGCCACAGTTATGAAGTAGTTTGATGAAACGAAGTCTGCTATGCTCTCGGTCAATCTATCAAGCGGTTCCGCAAAACCTTTAACACCTTTTTTTTTCTTTTCACATTGTTTTTGGGCGCATTGTTGTCAACGCAAAGCCGCCTACAAAACCCCGTTAGAGAAAGGAGTAGGAGGACATAGCAGTCTATATAGATGTAGATGCATATATCTTAATGTGGAGAGCGCATAGTGAGTGCCTTTTTGTTGGCCCAGACAATTGCTGTCAAAATGAAAGACAGAGAGAGAGAGAGAGAGAGAGAGAGTGAGTCCTTTTCTCTTGTTGGTAATTGTGTCAATTGTCAATTCGCACGATCTTCAATCTCGGACGGGATCTATTCTTGAAAACGGAAGCGCACGATAGAATCAAGTGAGGTTAAGCGTTAAGTCCGGGTTTTACCGTTCCGCATAACTCTTTTTGGCCATTTGGCTGACTCTTGGCCAGCCAGCGTAATATGAGCATTTAACCCTCTAAAGCCGGCTTGGCCCTAACTTCTTTGCCCTCCTTTGTTCCATGAGTTCCGAGTTCCCAGTTCCCAGTTCTCAGTTCCGTGTTCACTTCGGTTTTCTTTTTTTTTTCACATGAAACTAAAAACGGGAACTGAAATCCATCAGATTATATGTTCCTTAAGCGATTTAAGCCTTTTGTCACTCGAGTTTTGTAGGTGGCAAAATGTGCGTCAGTATCAACAACTGTTGTGCATTGTTCGTTCTCAAAAATTCTTGGCAAAAATTATGAAAAAAATATCATTTGATCATATTTTATAGTCACTCTCTCCGCTCTCTCTCTCTCTCTCTCTCTCACTCTCTCTCTTCGTGGAAGTCCAATGCAAATATTTGGCCAAAGTTTTAGCCTCGAATCCGTACACAACACTCACACTCAGCTCTAGGTGCGACTTTCGACTGTGCCAAGTTAATCTCGCATAATATTACGTGAAGATGCCGCGTAATCTGCGCACAAGTGCAGCGATCACTGTTGAGCCACAGCCACAGGCAGATCCAAATCCAATGCCAGGCTTTGGTCTAAGTCCCCGACTTAGGCGTCTTTTTAAGTCCACAGGCGACTTAGACTTGCAAAATGGTCGTCTGACTCTTGTGTCACAAAGCCAACTCCACGCATGTTGCGTCTGCAATGCAGTCTTAAACAAACATACATAAATATGTATGTGTGTGTGTGTACAACAGGCTTTGCGCAAGTATTAGTGAGCTTATGGTAAAGCGGCAAAGCTAGACTGAACGAAAGCACACATCAAATGCATGAATTGCTTGCATGTGAAAGCTTTATGATTGACTGAAAGAAACTCGTTCGAGGTGGGCATGTAAAGGGACAGAGAAAACTGAGAAGAGAGCAAGAGAAAAATGAGAGTTAGCGGTAGAGAATGAGAGAAACAAAAGGAAAGAGAGAGAGAGAGAGAGAGAGAGAGAGAGAGAGAGTGAGAAGGAGCGCTAGAGAGGAAAAAGAATATTAAGAGAGAGGATTATAGATAGAGGAGAGAAGATAGAGAGAGAGAGAGGGTGAGAAAGGGAGAGAGAGGGAGAGAGAGAGTGAGAGAGAGTGAGAGAGAGTGAGAGAGAGAGCGAAAGAGAGAGAGAGAGAAATGAAAAGAGAGTGGTGGGAGAATATGGAGATACTGAGAGAGAGATAGGAAAAGAGAGAGAATGACAGAGAAAAGGGAGAAGACAGATAGATATAAAAACAGAGAGGGAGACAAAG
This sequence comes from Drosophila leonis, assembly GCA_035045365.1. NCBI lineage: Eukaryota > Metazoa > Arthropoda > Insecta > Diptera > Drosophilidae > Drosophila > Drosophila leonis. The sequence continues at coordinate 2,638,455 of JAWNPC010000953.1, read as the reverse complement.
AGAGAGAGAGAGAGACAAAGAGAAAGAGAGAGAGAAAATATAGATGACAGATCGAGGGGGAGAAGAGATGGAGAAAGAGGAGAGAGAGAAAGAGAAAGAGAGAGAGACAGAGAGAGATAAGGGAGAAGAGAAGAGTTAGACTCATGGAGAAAGAGAAAGGAAAGGGAGAATACGTAGAGAGCTAGAGAGCTAGAAAGAAATAAACTAAGAGAGGAGAAAGACACAGAGAGAGAGAGAGAGGAAACGCAAGGCAAAGTGAGAGAAAGATCGAGAGAATGTAGACGATAGATGGATAAAGAGACAGATAGAGAAGGAGGGTATATAGAGGATAGATAGGAAGAGAGAGAGAGAGAGAGAGAGAGAGAGAGAGAGAGAGAAAGAGAGGGAGAGAGAGAGAAGGTAGGAAACAGAGAGAGAGAGATAGAGAGCGAGAAGAATGATAGAGAAGATAAATTGCTTTTATAAAACTTACATTAAAAGTATAAAAACTGCAAACTGCAATGGCTTTGAGTATTTGTATGAGAATGGCATAGAAAGGCAATACTTGTACGTTCATTCAATATGCAGCAGTAAGCAGAAAGCAAATATGTAATTTTGATATAAAGATAGACATGGACAACTTCTTTGCATGCAATAGTCGATGCTGCGCAGTCTGATTTGGTTTACTTGACGGCACAGTCGAATTCGTCTACTCTTCTAATATACTATATATGTATGATTATGTATGTATATATGCTTGCTGCAAGCATTTACTCTGATAGCTTGATTGAGCTGCGCCATGTTGCAACACGTTGAGCAATGGAGTCGTCAAATGTTGCGCCATTTTACGTTGCGTTCGATTAAAGTTGAACGTTAATGGAATATCGTACGCAATTCAACGAAATTGTTAGCTCAGCCAATCAGCGTGGCTGCAGCTAGCTAAGCGAAGAAGATGAAGCAGCAACAGCAGCAGAACAACCACCGTCGACAGCATCAGCACCACTTTAACTTCATTTTGTGCAAAAATCGAAACGAGTTTCAGGGGCAGCCGCTGGAACTTCATTAAAGATGCGAATGGACGGACGGACGAAAGGACGGACGAACAGCCGGATGGACGTTTGGCTTAGAGAAAATGTGACAGCTGTGCCAGCTGACCCTCAGTGTGGGCGTCTCGCCTGTCCCTGTGTGTCTGTCTGGTTGTCTGTCTGTCTGTCTGTCTCATCTGCTATCCACTCACTCGCTGGGGCTCGCATTTAATAAATAAATAGACAGCGACAACGCATGGCATTTTCATTATTAGAGAGAGAGAGAGACCCCGACCCAGATCCAGATTCAGATCCACATTCGTAGCACAGAAAGGGTTGCGCCTGTTTTGGCTGTTGCTTAATGATAACAAACCGGATGGTCGTGTCATGATTGGGAAGGGGCTCTGCTGCTGCTGCTGCTGCTGTGTAGAGGGTCTGCGCGCAATGCTGACCGCTGTTTTGGTCACTTTTGGCAATTTCCCAACAATTGTTGTCAATTCCCAGCCGCAACCCCTTTATGCATTAAGCCCGCAGCATGTTGTCCATGTGGGTGTGGGTGGTTAGGGCCAGTTACCACTGTAGTGGGCTATCTGTGGCATGGAGAGTAAGATTTTGCGGTTGACCTTTTGTTTTCTCCGGATGGACACTGCGAACTACGCATTCATCAATTTGACGCGTTGACACATTTATAGCGCAGACATCCCGTTGAATTAGTTTGTCCAAAATTGGGTTGCCCAACCCAACCACCCAACCACCCAACAGCACAACAGCACAACTGCCAACGGGCACAATCCCCAAACCCACAATTACGACTACAAGCAGAGGTTGAGCACTTAGGGCCGATCGATTTCATGTGCAGACATGTCTGCAGCTGGACCCAAATAGGCGCTTATTAGGCAAAGGATGGAGCTCGCACAAAACGGGGACAGAAATAGAACACTTGGCCTATATTGGAGAGATATTAAAAGCAACAGAAAGGGCAACGATTGATCTATCTGAATTGGGAATTTAGGATATTCTAAATAGGTAAGTAAAGGGCAGAAGTGGGCGTGGCAGAACCCAAAAAGTTTTTATATTCTTAGTCAAGACGACAAGCTGAGTCGATTTAGTTATGTCCATCTGTCTGTCCGCATAAGACTTTAAATTTTAAATGTATATTCCTGTATACCATGTGCAGTATAAGTTTATCATATCTTCTTTTGATAACTTAGATAACTTATAGATAATTTAATTTGGTTTTTTAACGTATCTTGAATATTAGGTTATTCAAATTTACTGTGTTTGATTCTGAGATGAATACACAGTTATATCAGATTTTGGATATCTTCGGCACTTTTACCAAATTTGCAAAGAAAACGCAATTCAAGCAGCAAAAACTTTTGCTTTTGTAACAAAACTCAAGCACTGAAAATTGTATTAAAAAAGTCCATCTAGAACAAAAGTTATTCAATTCAATTAATCTCTCATAGTAAAGCCCATAATTCAGCCCAAATCCAAGTGCAACTCGAACTTATGGCTGCGTTTGTTACTGTTGCTTGTTATGTGTGCCATAAAAGAAACGTAGAATGATGGAAGTTCGTGGTATCTCCTAGTCGAGCACTCCCGACGATATTTAAAATTTCCAATTTTAAGCTCTTGTAGTTGACGAGATTGCTGAGCTCAGACGGACAGACAGATGGATAATAGTTCTTAGTCGACTCAGCTTGCCGTGCCGATCAAGAATATCAAGCTGTGTTCATAAAAATAATAGTGCGACTGAAATGTTGGACAGCAAAATTTTGTGATAAACATAATATTTTTAAAACAATTTAAAACGAGTGTTAAAACTAACAAATATATTAACATATACATACATTAAACATAATATTTTTAATTACAATTTGAATATATAAGTTAAGCTTAATACACGTTTCAAATTGTTTTCAAAATATTATAATTTATCACGCACTACTATTTTCGTGAACAGAGCTCTATACATGCTGTATGAGCTCTGCCAGGCCTCCTTCTGCCTGTTCTCATTCCCATTTTAAATGGCTGATTAAAACCTTATTCCTGAGCTTAAACTAAGTCAAATTTGTAGCTAAAGTTTTCTTTTGAATATTGTTTTCTTTTATAAGTTTTTAATGATCAATCGAATATTTTAGGCAAACCTATTCCCAAAGTAATTTCACAATTTATGATTTTTCTCAAATATTCGTATAACAAATACAGCCAAAATAGTTCTCAATGGATAGAAAAGAGGTAGGAATATATTCCATGATATTCAAGCCCTTTGGCAATCGCATCCGCTCATGTGGCACAGTGAAACCTCCTTAGATGCGCCCACAAACAATTGCAGTTGTTGCCATTGATAGAAGACGGAGATAGAGAACAGAGAACAAATAGAAATTGGAAATATCTTGAGAAATATTTGTCAATAAGCTAGAAATTCGAGCACGGTTTTTTTCTCTCTCATTTTCTTTCTTTTTTTTTGTGTTGGATCAGACAAATATTATAAGATAATCGATGGCGGGTCAAACCATAATATTGTGGCCAAACAAGTGGAATTGATACGGACATTGAGTTCCTTTTGGCCGGACCTGGGCCCGCACTTCCTGCCCGTTTGGGCCCTTTTTTTCTGCATTCACTTATCTGGCTGTCATTATCGAGAGCAAAGGCATTTTGTTGTTTGCCAAACAGCGCACCGAGGCGTATCAGCTGCTCGACCAAACCAAGAAAAAGTAGTGAAGAAAGAGTTTCGATTTGGTCCATTCAAGATGTTGGAGGGTCGGCAAATGCTGGAAGCGAACCAGCCAGAACAATTAGCATCGGGGTTTTCCAGCAAATTATGTGACAAAAGCGCAACTGTACAGGGCTACTCGACTAATGATCGTTGCTCGTTGATTAATGAACTTTCGAATGCAAATGGAAATGCAAATGGAAATGGAAATGGAATTGGAAATGCCTAAGTCTGTGCTGCGTTTCATGTTGCGAGGCGCTCAACGTTCGATAATTAGTGCAAATGGTTATAGGAATTCAGTTTGCGCCTGGGACCACTCGCTGTGGAATTGTTTGCTGGCCACGAGCCATGTCTCTGTCACTAATTGTTGGCACTGTTCGGGGGAAATGCAAACTTCAGCCCAAAAACGCTGGCAATGTGGCGACTGCAATGATTTCTAACACTCATATGGCAGACAGAGAGAGAGTGAGAGAAAGAGTGAGAGTTACTTGAGGTCCTCGCGCTCATTTATCATTGCGACAAAGCGCAAAAGGGCCAACTCATGCTTAAGTGGAATGCAGCGTAATGAGCCCAATGTCCAATGTCCAATGTCCAATGTGTCCAGTGTGGTCAGCAGCTGAAAACCGAGTCCATACAGACGCATGTGTGCGCAGTGGCACTAGCGCTAGCGAGTGTCCTGTAAAAGGATTCAGTCGACGCCTGGGCACATAGAATAAACAAATGCCGAACACACATTCTCATTAATCTCGAGGGGGCGTATTCCGCTGCCCGCGCACGCGCTCTGCTGCCCATTCACTGAGCCCGACATGCCCCGACACACCATCGTCTCTAGACTGGTCTCCGGGCACGGTCCATGTCCACTAATACACAACATATTGCAACTTTATGTAGGGGAAAGCGAAGGAACATCATATTGACGACTCGACTGCTGTTATTCTAACATGAATGAAACTATATAGGGATTGGTATACGGAACGGAACGGGTACAGTTATTAAGTGGGCACGTGTTTCTTTTACCGATTTGTTTTCCTATGTTGGCCCTTGGGAAATACATATACCTTTATACGGCCAGCGTTTGTTTTTCAAAATAAATATTTGTTATTATTTGCTTAAGCGCAAAATTTGTCTACTTCTACTTCTACTGCTTCTTCTTCTTCTATTTCTTGGGAACACACAGGCCACATCCTCGCACAGGCGCCAATGGACATTGCCTCTTGTGGCCTAGTCGCTGCCTCCTAAGCCTTTACAGCTGCACAGCGGAAGTGGCTAGAGTCAATATGCATTATTGTTATTATTGTTATTCTTATTATTATTATTATTCTTAGTCGTAAGGCCTTGCATATGTGTGATCTGCTCTGAGAGTCCATAGAAAGCCTCTTTATTATCCAAGTCTGAACTCAAATGTATTTCATTAGGCAGTATTTTGGACAAAATATTAGAGTTTATATGGCAATGTTAGTAAATCTAATGCTTTTAAAACTTGGTTAGCTTCAGAAATCTTAAAGAAAAAGAAAAACAAAAATTATATTTACCTATTTACTCTTGATGTTCAAGACTGACTTCAAGCTATTCAAATTTTACTATTTATAATGATTTTTAAGCAAATATATAAGCATATTTAAGCATATATATAATATAATATAAATTAATACTTTTTCAATAGTGAAATATTTGCACAAAAACTTAATATTAATTTAATACGAGAAAAAAACACAAAATAAATTATTTAATTAATATTAAAATAATAATTAATATTTAAATAATAATTAAAATCGGCGGAGCTCCTAAATGCTCTTACAAAAGAAGACTTCCAGCATTGCTTTGACCAATGGAAAAACGAATGGAACGGTGTGTGGCGAAGGAAGGGGAGTATATTGAAGGGGAGCATTCGATTGTAGAATAATTTTTAAAATAAAACTCTTTTTCATAAGCAGTCTCGTTATTTAATAGCCAGACCTCGTATATAATATAATATAAATAAATACTTTTTCAATAGTGAAATATTTGCACAAAAACTTAATATTAATTTAATACGAGAGAAAGACACAAAAGCTAAATTATTTAATTTGATTAAAAATATTTTAAAAAATTTGACTTTGACTAAGTTAAAGTAAATAGATTTTTGGATTTTATTACAATTTTTTGTATACATTTTTTATTTTATTTATTTACATTTAATATAAAATACATCTTTCTGTGTCCTCAATATTTAATAAATTTGACTTTGAGTAAGTCAAAGTAAATGGATTTTTGATTGGCACAACAAGCAAAATGAGCTCAAAGATAACTGATTTCTGCTAACCCATTGCAGGACCGCTTGATCACAGCAGCAAAATATATATTCCACATATATATACTAAATATAGAATCTATATATTGTATATACTAAAAGTATATATTACATAGATATACACGCGCCTAACTTAGCGCACCCTCGCTGAGTTATATTCAATAGATTTGATATTCTCACCGAATATTTGGGTAATTTATCTAAAACACGATAATTTAGGAAAGTTAGTTGTAAAGTCTGCCTCGTCTGAATATAAACCGCTGTATCTGGGCTCCACTGGTTGGGTTATCCCTTGATGTCTGATTGGAGAATCAGGCCCAACTTGGATGGTGTTAACTTATACTTATATGCTAAATATATATCCTTAATATGCATATGCAATCTATCGTCACCTAACTTGTAGTGCCTAATACCAAATGCAATGATCTTTGCTCTCTGCATAAATTATAAATTCGAGATAAACTATTCAAATTCTTCTCTTCATAATTTGTATTATTATATGAATATATATTGTATAAATCGATATAGCAGGAACCTATTCAAAATGATTTAAAATGGCTTCAAATAAATTTGCCTCTTGTTTAAGAGAATAGAACTTAGGGAATAGAGAATTATTTAAGATATAAAATATAAAATTTGGCTTGATTGGAATTTTTAGCTCACACAGACAGAGACAGAGAGAAAGAGAGAGAGAGAGAGAGAGAGAGAGAGAGAGAGAGAGCAAAGAGACAGAGAGAGAGAGAGAGAGAGAGAGAGAGACAGAGAGAGAGAGAGAGAGAGAGAGAGAGACAGAGAGAGAGAGAGAGACAAGCTCGTAAAAACCATGCTGGAATGGGAAGAAGCTTGTAACCTCCAGGTGGAGCTACAAAGACTTAAATGGAGCAGAAAGCGGGTTGACTCGATCTAGTGCAGCGCAAAACGATTGCGAAGCATTGCATTGCTTTCCCGCAGCCATTGCCTGTTATCTTTAAAAAACGCGACTCGCTCTTATCATAATAAATGAACATAAACAATGTGTGCGCAATAGAACGTGCATTTATTAAGTATAGGCTGAAAAAATAAATACAAAAGGTATAGTTGAAATAACAGATAGGATGATTAGGTACTTAAAGGTAGTTTTTTTTTTTCAAAATAACATAATCTAAATGTCTAAACGGCACTCCTCTAAACGCTATCGCAGATTTGTGAAAACTCTTGTCAATAAATCTGGGGTGATTGCTGCCATTTCTCCACGGATATTTTCCGTTAGTTGACTGCTGTCCTTCAGATTGTTCATGTAGACTTTATGTTTAAGGTATCCACACAAGAAAAGTCAAGAGGCGTCCAGTCAGGGGTAAGTGGGGGCCAAGGGATATCTTCTCTTTTGGAGATTACTCTTGCAGGAAACATCTGTCTCACAGCCGCCATAGAGTCATTTGATGTGTGACAGGTCGCTTCTTCTTGTTGGAACCAAGTCCGCATATAAAAAAAATATCCCTCTAACATGGCAACATAGTTTCGTCCACGTGAATCTTCAAAGAAGAAGGGGAAAATAATTCCTTGCTTGAGATTGCTGCTCAAACCGTTCATTTCGGACTATGCAGTGGCTTTTGAGAAAGCGAGCTGAGCCGATCTATTGTATGCGTCCAGCAGGCATCGCATCATTCTTATCATAAATAAATGAATATAAAATCAATATATATATAAGCAAATGTAGGTAGATGAAAGGCCAATGAATAGATCTAACTTAAATCTGATAGCATTATATTCTTGAAGAAATGCCGCTAAAGTTCTTGGCTGTTTGCGCAACTATTAGCTAATTAAGAACAATAAAAAAATCAACAAAAATGGAGACAATAAAAAAAAACCGCGCATCTTTTGTGGAGCGAAGGTCCTTTGTATTGGCTGTGGGTTCTGTGGTTCAAAGGTATTTGCATACGCTAATTGCTTGAAAGGGGACTGACAAGAGGCAAAGAGGGAAATGTAAGCAATAAAGAGCTAAAGCGAGACAGCGAGACTGGCCAGGCCAGCACTATTTGCACTATTTTCGGTAGTATCTGGCTGTGGATTAGACTAATTTTTAAATAGAATTTCAAGCTGGTCGGTTCACACGTTGCTGGCCTGGGCCTGGGCCTGCTGCATGCTGTGGGCGTGTGCGTGCCATGGATTTCACACAGTGCATAGGCACGACAAGATCTGCAACTGCAGCGACAGATAGAGATAGAGTGAAAGAGAGAGAGCTAGATGGGTCTGCAGCATGACGAAAGGTAAATTTTGTAAACAATTGTGCTAATTAAGCCAGCCCAATAAAAATCGGCTCACAGGCGGCTCAATGCATTGGCCAAAGGGCCAAGTTTTGCAGGCCTTGTGCGTGGTTCGCTCTTGAACTAAATCCGGTAGCTTAAACGAGTTAAAGGAACTTGAACGGAACTTAATCCCATAAATTTGGGAAAAATACAATTTTAATCAGGTTAATTCGTGTGTAGCGCGCCTGTTGCATGGCCTCGTCGCTGTCGCCCTGGACAGAGAGCGTCCAGAGCGCAGGTAGCTCTCTAGTCAATTGAGTCGGCGAAAGGATTAGGCCCGAAGATGCTGGATTATGCAGCAGCAAGCAGTACTTCATGGCCCCGATTATGAATGCGCGCCTGCGACATTTTAATTTAATCTCAGATTACGCTCAGAGCGCAGGACGGGGAGAGTGGCCCGGATCAGGAATGTACTTAAGATTAGGCCACCAGTTTTGCTCGTATATTGCCAAATACACGCAAAATAAGTTCCAATTTATTGTTATGCACTGAGACGATTGCAAAAGTTTCACGTAAATCCGATAGATTACCAGCAACAGTAACAGCAACAGCAGCAGTGGCAGCAGCACCCACTGTCCTACTCTCTCTCTCTCTCTCTCTCTCTCATTCTATAGTCCCATTTTCCCATTGCTTTTGTAGGTCAATTGAAAAATTACTTGAACTGCCTGTGACATTTACTTAGATCCGTAAGATTATCTAGCTGCTAGGTTTTAGGCTAGGTAACATTCGCTGATCAAGCCCTCTTAAAGCCTGAACTTTTGTCCTGCTTTTCGGGCGCGATATTTGCCTCTCGTGAACTAGATCAACAAGATTATCAGATCAGCAAATTGGTCTAAGTAACGATCACTGTGCAAGCACTGATCAAGCCTCTTAAAGTAAGACTTACTTTGTCAGCTCAATAGTTCAAGCTCACCAACGATCACCGTTCAAACAACGATCATGCCCACATAAAGTTGATCAGCTCAGTTGACTAGATCAGTTGACTAAACCAATAGACTTCATCAGCTGACTAGATCAGTTGACTTGATCTGATTTGATCAGTTGAATTGATCAGTGGAATTGATCAGTTGAATTGATCAGTTGCATAGATCAGTTGATCTGATCAGTTGATTTGATCAGTTGAATAGATCAGTTGATAAGATCAGCTGATCTGATCAATTGAACTGATCTGTTGATTTAATCAGTTGGCCTGATCATTTCTTTTCATCAGTCAACTTCCTTTTGAAACAGTATTAAGTCAATCCATTAAATAAGTACATTATTATTTCTTTTAGATCTTTTAAAATTTTATTTTACTTTAAATAATTACAATATTATTTCTTTTAACTATTTATATTTAATAATTAACTCAGCTTCATAAGGATCGCTAAAAAAGTCGTTTTCCGATCCAAACTGAACGTAGTAAGTAGAATAATAATGGTTAAGATCATTGATCATGCCATAGCCCCAAATTTTACTAGTTGCAGAGCCTCTAAATCGAGTGCAAATGCTATGGCAGCTCAGACACGTGCTGGGCAAACGTTTGGCATGCGATCGAACGAGCGATCGTGCCGCCTCATAAGGATTATGGCGATGAGTAAACAAAAATTAAAATCTGTGATTCGCAGTTAACCGTTTTTTTTTTTGTGATATGTCAACATTGATAAAGGTGGCGAATCGTAGAGTCTCAGGATCGGCGGGATCAGCAAAGGGGTTGAAATCGAATTTCAAATGCCAGAATTCTCACCTGCCCAGCAGATCGGCCAGCATTGCCATTGGAGTGTGCGCTACACGTGACCAAGAGTATACACACTCACACACACACACACACACACACACACACAATTGGCTGCTGCTGCTGCTGGTGGTGGTGGTGGTGCTGTAGGCACACGATCGACCTTTTGTGCGGTTAACGCCCGCCCGTTGTTTGTTGGCATCTCGAAGATCTCTTGACATTTCGACTGAAGGCCAGTTTGATCTCTTTTTTTACAGTGTACACTCGTGTAGTTTGCCATTCTTTAGCAAATTGATTACAAGAAAATGATGTTGTTCGTTGCGGATTATCTGTGTTGCCTCATCTCTCGCCTTTCTTGTGGCACTTGCCTCCCGGGTTATGCATCATTATTTGACTTGCCAATCCATTCTTCTAGGGAATTCATTTGGCAATTAGATCGTTCTGCTGTTGTTTGACTCTTTTTCTTCATCTTTTTCTACTTAACGATCGCTCCCTCTGGACTGGAGCTTAGCATCTCCGTAATGCACAGAGTCAGGCGTAAGAATCAAACGCCATTTGTACTGAGGTCCTGAATTTGTGTTGTCGACTCCATTTTGTGATTGAGCAAGGGTTGTACAAGCATCGAAGGGGGTTGAAATTGCCGCACGAGCAACGGGGTTGCAATTTTATGCTCTCATATTCATGCAACCAATCAACCCCAAAGTCCGGCACACGTGTCAAAAATTAAACAAAACTGTTTGACAATCTGCCTCACCGCCCACAGCCAAACGAATCCTTTGTCGCTAACCCCTTCGGTGCAGGACCTCCAGAACCAGGACAACCGCAATTAAAGTTTCTCGAACGTTCAATCTACTTGCCCATAAAACAGTCCATAAGACATACGACCCCTTTAGTTAATTGGTATTGCCCTAACAAACTTTTCCGATTCAGTTTCATTTTAAGGAAGATATCTAGAAAAAGCCACAGATATATATTGTAGTTTGAAGAAGTTTTGTTTATGATATATTAGCTTTAAGTGAGATACAGAAAGTAGAAGTTGAAGTGTTAAGTGTAAATTGATTTTGTGAAATTTCCTTTCGACTGACCGTCCGTATGCGATCCACTTTGCCGCTATTGCAGCTAGCGATTTGATATTTTGAAATATATATCTAGTCAAGATTGTTCGGGATTGGGAATTATTATAGCTTTTGTAAAGTGAATGCTTAAACTTAGAGATTGGAGATAGAAATTTGGTATATGTGACCTTGTAGGTAGCCTTCGAAACTAATATATAGTATATCTACCAACGCCCTATTAACGAAATTCAAATCGAATAAGGCTGTATCTTCCTAAGCTTTAAAACCAGCTATTTTTTGTTCAGCTTCTCTTCATATCGACCTGTTCATATCGATCATACAAATCCTATAAAACCTGTAGAAGTTGGAAACTATATATTTATATGACACTTCATTTATATATTATATATCATATATATGTATGTTATATATGTAGATAGCTGTGTTCATAAAAATAGTAGTGCGACTGAAATGTTGGACAACAAAATTTGATTAAAAAGATAATGCTTTGAAAGCAATTTGTATATATTTATATATTTATATTAATATGTAGTATATGTTAATCTTAATATTAATCTTAATCTTAATCTTAATCTTAATCTTAATATTCGTTTCAAATTGTTTTCAAAATATTATGTGTATCCCAAAATTTAGCTTTCCAACATTTCAGTTGCACTACTATTTTCATGAACACAGCTGTATGTGTTAAGAAGAGCTTCACAAACCAATATCAAAGTTTATATGGGACTTGGCAGATCTCTAACTGCTTTAGTTATATAGCTATTGTCTGCAAATATAAGTTGCAAATTACTTGTTAATCTGCTCTACTCTTGTAGACGCCTACTGCAGTCATGGCAAATCGGGAAAATTTATATTTTCCAAAGATACAGAGCAATGATTCGAGATTCCTTCTACATATGGATATATGTATGTTTATATGATTTATAATGCCACTAGTGGATGAGGTAGCAAATCAGTATATATGCATTTTTCAATAAACTTAGCTAATTTTGCACTATGAACGAGTATTATGCAGTTGGTTGTACTCTGCAACTTGTTTAACCCTGAACCCATTGAAAATGAGAAATCAGGGTATAATATTTTTGTTAAAAATGTATGTAACAAGCAGAAGGATGCGTGGCAAACCCCATAAATTATAAATTATATATTCTTGATCAGCTCGACAAGCTAAGTCAATATAGCCATGTCCGTCCATCCGTCCGTCCGTCCGTCCGTCCGTCCGTGCGTCCGTCCGCCCGTCCGGATGTTTTTTATATACGTTTAGATTTTGAGTATTAAAGGCGAAAAACATACAGCTCAAATAGATGTAATAAATAAGTTATTAGCTTTGTATAGTATAGACATTATTATTTGATTAGATAAAAATAGAATCATCTCTCTATAAGCTAAATTCTATAAGACTCGAATTTAAATTTCATTTGAAGCTCATTTTCGGTGGCATTTGATTTGGAGATTTGTGCCGGACAATTAGCGCGTTTGTTGTGCGCTGTGTGTGAACGTTTCGTTGGCCAGCTAATCATTAGTCATTTTAGCCAAATTTTACAGTTATTATGAAACAACAAAGCAACGTTGCGGTGCGATTTCAACGGAAGTGCCAACGTGTCCAGCAGGATGATTAGTGCTTATCTCTCTCTCTCTCAGTCTCTCTCTATATATACTATATAGATAGTCACTCTCTGTGTGTGTGTGTACAATGGCATTTTTATTGATAAAAATTATGCACGCATAAGGACAAAGGGATCTGGCAGCATGTTAGCCAACTTGACTCAGCACAAAATCAGCGAACGATGCTAAAACAAAGGGCGACTGAAACAGCAGAAACTGTCACTCGTCTTCGGGTCTTCATACGTCTACGTCTACGTCTTCGTCATAATGGCTCAATCAGGCTGGACATTTTGGCAATGGTTAACGGTAACGCTGCTGCTGCCATTGTTGACCGACTGCCGACTGCCGCCTGCAAGTTTTGGCCCGAAAGGATTTTCGCCTGGTCAACGCTGAAATGTCATCGTGGGACCGTCGGCTGATATAAAACGAATGCTGGACGTGTGTTTGCTTAACTGTTGTTGCCGTCTGCATGGTTAACGGTTAACCGTTAACTATTGCTTTGATGGGCGCCGACACAAAAGGCACACAGAATTGCCTTACCGCAGGGACTCTAAAAAAGAGTTGCAACAGCAAACGCAGAGCTTCCCACAGACATTGCCAAGTAGTTTGAGTTATCCTTACTCATATGCCAGTTGCAATCATATATCTTATTAATCTTATGTTCTTCAGACACATTCACACACATACATATACATTTACTGGCAACTTGGCCATTTTATCATACTGGCTGCCATTTTGATCGTTTCCTCTGATACGTTACTGTTGCGTTACGTGTTGATTAGGCTGCTTACGTTTTTTTATTGTATATACATACATAAATATATTTGTATTTCAAATAAATCAGAGCATATATTAATGTTAGTAGTTAATACAGAATATACAAAATAAATTAAATAAAAATTGTTTTTATATTATTGTAATTACAGCGGCCACTTCACACAATTGCTGCAATGATTGCTTATATTCGATACGTAACTGCTGCGTGACTTGTTGCTTAAACGTAAAGTGCACTACATACATACGCTACAGAATACGCAAAGTGCAACGTGCTATTTCTATTTTCAAAGCTGCCATCTGATTTAAGGTTACGTAACTGCTTTATGAAATGACGTTACGTCTTCTTACGCACTTGCAATAACATAAGCTCGTTAGAATTGTAGCAGTATATAAACATTCGCATGATAAAAGTGAGTGTTTTGTTTTTGAAGTCATTAAATTATTAGGCATAGTCAATACAAACCGATATCCGCATAACATGCTCTAAAGCTGCAGTAAAGCATGTTGCACAATGTCTTGTTAGCCACACACATAATGACATTCATAATTACATTATGGCGGCCATTTTTTCGAGGCTGCCACACAGTTCGTTGATATTTGCGTAGTTTGCTCATAAAATTGATGTTGCCAGTGCAGCAAATGAAACAACGTAAGCTCATTACGTTTGCAAGTAAAATAATTAACGTAGTGGTTCACAGCTTATTTCAACGAGCAACTAAAAGAAAGTTAGGCATCTATAAAATCTAAACTAAAAGAGATATCAGCAAAATTTAAATGCAAGTTGTTAGTCTAATGTTTGAACTTATAAAATATGAGTTTAGTTATTTTTTAAACATTTTTTAAACATTTTTCAAACATTTTTTAACAATTTAAAATTTAAAAATCAAGAAAAAACAATTTGTATATGCAAGTTTTTTAAGAATTCTATAGTTTGTTATGAATAAACACTATAAATAAATTATCTAAAAAAAACAAGATATTTATGAATATCATTATATAGTAATAATTAGTTCAAGTCTGATGAGTAGCCGAAGACTAAGGATATAAAATCACATTGTAAATTGTATTAGAAAAAACGTCATGGACAACTTTGTCAATGTCCTTTAAAAGGATGCGCTGTGCTGTGAAAATGTGGCGTGGCCAGCTGACGCCTATTTCGGTTAACGATTATTTGGCATAAAATTGGGTACGCAAATTCCGTTAAAAAGTAAAGACAGAAGACAGGAGACAGCAGAGAGGAGAGAGGAGAGAGTGGAGGGTTTCTCAAAAAGGGATTTAGCTGCGTAAAGCGTAAAAATGCCGTTAAAACTTATTTGGAATGAGCAAGGAAAATGCCTGACCCGCCCTATGCCCTTTGGCCTGTTGACTTAAGATTACGACAAGACAAGATGAGTGTGTGTGTGTGTGTGTGAGTGTGTGTGTTGGGCTACTTAGACTAAGCCGGCTGAGCTGCATAATTTTCCATAAAAAAATAATAATACAGAGGACATGGAAGAGTCCATTGAAAGATTTGTGCATTTGTTTTGACTATCTTTATTTATACAGACTATATATATATATATATATATATAGACATATATGTATCTAGGAGGAGAAAGAAAGAATTACATGGTAGCATAGCATAGTTTATTGGCCCTTCTTGATGACATGCGCCAGGTCGTAGACACCACGCACCGCCTTCAGCTTGACGCCGGGCACATCCTGCAGCCGACCGACGCGACACAGAACAATATTGTGCTCCTGCAGATTGTGTCCAATGCCCGGTATATAGGCGACCATCTCCTTGCCGGTGGACAGACGCACCAGCACACATTTACGATTGGCCGAATTGGGTTTCTTTGGCTTCTTGATCAGCGTCTTGAGGACAACGCCCTTGGCAAAGGGTTTCCCATCCAGCGGCTGGCGTGGCGGACGCGTCTTAATGTGCGGTCCACTGCGATGCATTTGGTTCAACGAGGCCATGCCACGCAATGCAGCCGACAAATAGTTGCTCTGCAGTGCTGCAAAGAATTGACAAAAGAGAACTGATTATATAGTCCATGCGAGCACAACTGTACTAATTAAGATATCTATCTACAATATATGGATAGATCGATAGCTGCATGCATAGTAGCTGCAGCATGTGCGGCAGAGCGAACGAGCGAACGGGCGGCTTAGAGCATTTGACACAAACAGAAAGAATAGGCGAGCGGACAAAAAGGGTCAGACGAGCTGTTGGACAGTTGGCCAGTTGGTTAACAATGCCCATTGGCCTTTTGTTGTGGCTAATCTCTGTGAAAATCGCAAAATAATTGTTATGCTACACACACACACACACACACACACACACACACACGCACATATGTGCAAGGATTCTTTCTTCTGCCAATAATAATTGCAGCCAAATGACGCGGCCTTTGGGTCAGCTATCAAGCCTTTTATGATTGAAAGCGTGTGACAGATCGAGGGTTGTACTCTGACCATTGGCATTGGTTGTACTGTGGCCCATGTAGCCACAGCTTACTGTACTGTACTCTGTGGACACAAGTAACTACAACAATTTTTAATTAAATGCCACACAGGTACACAGCCACAGGTAATAATTACCATAACGCTGGACACTCACCCACACACAATGGGCGCTTGTGCCGCGATCCTGGACGCACCTGTGTGTCCTTTTCATCTTATTGTGTGCATGTCATGCAAATTCCTATTGTGTCCATTGACAGCATGTTATGCGCATTTGTGTGTGAATTTTAATTAAAATAAAAGGGAAAATATAAACAAGAGCAGGAGTTGTCCTGAAACCCAAAACCACTTTCCATTTCAATCAGCTTGGGACTAGAATATATGATATATATGTGAATGCTTGGATTCAATTTGAATTCCAATTATATCTATGCTTTTCTATTTGTTGACAGTCGCTTTAACTTTATCTAAATTACATCTAACCTAATTCTATGCCTTGATCTCTGATTGATTCTGTATCTAAATTTATATCATCATCAAATTTGAATATATTTTTTATATTTTTTTATGTTAGAAAACTCTAGTTGGGATGCCTGACTAGGAGATACCCTGAACTCTGCCCGATCTGTGCTTTTATACTCATTCGCGAAAGTGAAATGAGTATATTGGTTTTGTGCAACATCCGTCTTGCTGTCCGTCCGTCCGTCTGTCCGTATGAACGCAAACCATTTCGCCGCTATTGAAGCTAGAGACTTGAATTTTGGAACATAGACTCGTGTTCACGCTCGAATTATAAAGTGCCAAGATTTTCTCGATACACAGATACAGAAGCCCTGTTACTTCAAGTGCTTGAGAGTTGAAATTTGGATTGCATACTCAAATTGACAACCCAAGATCAAAAATATATAGCGAATATATCTAAGCCTACTATGGGTGTGTATCATCTATACTTTTGCAGTTAACAACTCGAAATTTAACAACTAAATTACTGTTGAACTCTTCTATTAATTTGCCAAAATTATATAAATATACCAATTAGGGGCGTGGCAAGCCAGAAAATGGAGCTGGTAGAGTTTGGGGCGTGAATAAGTATTCTGCAGTCAGTAACGCCCGACAGCAACGTTCTTACTTGTTAAATATACATATATTTGCAACTAACTTTCAATTTAAAGAAAATATAACAAAAATCAAAATTGTATAAAATATAAATGAATCTATATGCAAAATTTAGAGACTTTAGTTCCAAAGATGTACGAGATATAATATGTTAACTGCATTTCGATAAGGTTTTAAATCGATAACATTAAAACGGGAATAGTTATCGATTTTATGAAACAAACTCGATCTGCGCAGGGACCTACAAAATTTCAAGTCTCTAGCTCTTATAAGTTCTTAGATCGACACGTTCACACATGCGGACAGACGGACGGACATGGCTATATCCACTCAGTTCGTCGCCCTGATCAAGAATATATATTTTATGGGGTCTGCCACGCCTCCTTCTGCCTGTTACATACATTTTCACATGATTTCCCATTTTCAAGGGGTTCTGCAAATATCTTAAATATATAACAAATTTAGTTTGCACAGATCAAGGGGTCTATCTATGTATATAAACTAACATCAACTACATATCTATTTAGAGTTACTTTATAGTCGGACAGACTGCGTGACAAGGCTATAAAAACATTTGCCCGGCTGCATTATTAAAAACATAGGAAACATGTGAAAAGGCCTATAAAAATATTCACAGGCTAGCCGCAGCAAGGGGAACGAGGGGGGAGCAGGACCAATACGGCGCAGCGAGGCAGAAGCAAGCCAGCCACGCGCCCATGAAAAAGAGTTGAGATCGTGGGCAAACAATCTATACAAATCAGGAGAGCAGGATCGTTGGGTAAACAGGGAAAATGCGCACAGTCACTCGATAGGGAAGGTGAGCAATTGACTGGCGGCTGCAGACCTAGGCAAATATGCGTGGGCGTGGGCGTGTGCCTAGACAACTGCAATATATACAAATAGCGCAACATAAGTTTCAGTTAAGTTTACAATCAGAACTTACCTTGGCTCGTCAGTTGTTTCGTAATGCTGAATGTTTGGCGCAGGAAATTCATGTTGATTGCGTTCAGTGGTAAGCGGTATGTTTAGCTATACGCATTAGCAGCTTTAAGAACAACAATTTAGTGGCTGCTTGTGTTAATATTCACACAAAAATAAACAATAATAATAATATTAAAACTAGGCAGGCAAATGCAAATTGGAGCTAGAAAATGCGGCCTGATGCACAGCTGTTTACTCAAGCAGCGTTGCCACCTAACAAAATGAAAAACATGTCACGATAAACATATCGAATCATATTCGATGCCACAAATTATCGACAAATTGAATTTTTGTATTGTTATTTTGTATTTTAAAAAAAAAATTACTATGCATACAAATTAAAGGTTGGTTTTGGTTATCTCTAGAGTCGAAGGCGTTGGCGTCGTAGGCGCACCCGGATGACGCGTTGACATAATGCGTGGCGCAACAGTATCGCCGTGCAGCTTGGAACGCTTCGGCAGCGTCGCCGCTCGCAAATAGGGATTATCTATGTTCGGATTTTCCAAAATGGCTTTATTTGTAGTTGAGTTGGGTTTGATCTCCAGCTCGATCTTCTCCTCCTTGGACTTGTCGCCATCCAGCTCCTCATTTTCGCTGTCACCCTCCTCGCCATCCTCTGCAAATGATAAGCAAAGTAGAGAAATAACAACAAATATATTTGGCTGTGTGTGGACAAACCTTTGGTGGGCGCATCCTCTGTGCGATTGGCCACCAGGTAGTGATACTCCAGCTCCTCAAAGTCAAACACTTGATCCGTGGGATTCAGAGCAGCCGCATAGGCCGGAAAGGCGGGCTTGCAGGCAATTACTGTAGAGTTCAGATGAAGTTTAAGAAATCAAGAGTTTATTAGACTTGCTCCACTTACATGGAAACATGTTATCCTCGGTGGGAAAGAGATTGTTTGTGTCCGTTGTTTTGCAGAGGAACTTGGTTAGGGCCTTCTCGACGTCACGCTTTTGGCTGGCTGCCTTTTCGCGTATGGCCTCATATTCCGTCACGGGCTGCTTGTGCGTGGGCGTTCGTATGTAGGCATGAGGATCGGGCATAGCGGGCAAGTAGCTGGGCACATAGTGGGGATGGGTGGCTTTGCTGCCTGCTTGCAGCAGACTCAGCTGGCGCTGCTGTGTTTGCTGTGATGGCAGCGATATGGACACATGGCTGTTACGGCGCACATACGGCTCCAAGCTGTTTATATTGATGCCCATGTTAATTAGCGCCAAGCTGACGTCGCCCACAGTGGGCATGGTTCTGCCACCTAGCTCACAGTAATTGTGTGCCGAATTGCCGATCTCAGCAATCACTAAAATTCAAATATATTTGCATAAATATCATGCATCCATAGCAAAATGACAGTTTAGACTTACGCGCCTGCATCATTTGGGTCAATGTTTCGAGGCATTGATTGCTGGCCAGGGTGACGCCTTTGTCCAGCAGCAGCTGGGACATCGCCTTGTGTAGCAGACGCCGGTAGGCATCAATGTTGGGTGTTGCAATGGCTTCCATAGCTTTTTCCATTAAATTGAAGGTTTGTTTGCGAAAATTCGAGATTGTTGATATTATATCGACATGGCGATACATTTATATATCGGTTCACATATTTGATATCGATGCACTCAAAACAATCGAGTACATTGCAACTGCACAATATTTTATATTGATATAAATTGCATGTATATATTGGTAAATTAAAAAATAATGAAACTTTAAATAATGCAAAGCGAAAATGGAAATGCTACATTTAAATTTAAAAACAAGTTTCATTCTGTTTTAGTTTATTTAGCACACGTTTGAACAAGTTCGCTCATTGATTGCATGAAGTTCTCATCGAACCAGCAGGGCAAACGCTGAGAATAGAATGCGGCCACACTGAGCTCAGTTGATTTTAATTATCCACAGCTGACGGAGTGTGCGGGCGGCGGGCGCTAAACAAAATCTGTGTATTTTTTTTTGGTTTGTTTTATGTCAACTAACAAAAGTGCAATTGTGTATTAAAAATAGCAACTAGGTTACAATCAAGAAAACAATTAAATGCAACTCGTACGCCCGAGGCGCACAGTGCAAAAGGTATGTAAAACAAATGCGCAAGCAAATGCAGATTTATTTATTTAATTGGTGTTAGTGCAGCGCCGCTGCCACTGCTGTGCTTGTTGTTGTTGTATTTGTTGTTCTACGCGCAGCAACGCAAAGCTTTCATACATTCACTTCAACTTCGTTTCCCATCTTGTAAGAATGAACAGCAGCAATGAATGTTAATTATGTTGAGCTATGTATGTGTGTGTGTGTGTTTGTGTTTGTGATGCTGCCGCCAACGATGCCGACTGCTGCGCCGCTGCCTCTGCCGCTGCTCTCTTTTATTTTCAATTTGGTGCCCTGCAATTGATGCCCAAAAAAAATTTGATTTGTGTGTTGTAGAACGGCCGGCACTAAAAACTCGCAACCAAATCAAATCGTTTCTATTTTTGTGTTATTCCAATTGGGAAACGCGACCGAACACTTTTTTTTTTGCTTTTCACTCAAAACCCGTAATTTTTGAGTGCGTGCCGAAGTGGGTGAGAGCGGGTGTGCGGGTAATCGTGTGTGTGTGTAAATATGCATATGTGTGCGTGTTTGTATATACACATACATATGTATGTGCATGTCGAGCAAGAGCTAGTTAACGGCTGCTGCTGTTTGTGCTATTTGTGCTCTTTGTCTTCCGTCTATTTGCCTGCCTGTATTACACTGTGTTTCTAGCCCTTGTCACGTATTGCAGTTTATTCTTCATTGTTTTGCACTGATATTTGGCGGCGTCTTCTTTGAGGTGTTCATCTGTGACTTTTGAAAGGTTGTTGCTTGCGTGCTTTGGTTTCATTGCGGATGACTCAAAGTTCCTAAAGCTGATCTATGAATGAGATAGTATGCGCGAGCATGTGTGTGTGTGTGTGTGTGTCATTGTTGCCAACTCTGCAGGGCTTCGGCAAGCCAGATGAGTCAGTCAAAAAAAAGCTAGAAATAGCTAAGCATCCAGAAAAGAAACTTTTACAATGTTAAGGGCATTTTTTGTTTGACTTGAAAGAAACAATCGTAAAACACACTGAAATCAGTTTACGTTTATCAAATTCTAATTTTTATGACTACGCTAAAAAAAAGTCATTTAATAGTTAAAAACAGCCATAATTCCCGCCAGGCGCTGTATATGTAAAACGCCAGAGCTGACGAGGAAAATAGCTAACTTGGCAACACTGGTGTGTGTGTGTGTGTGTGTGTGTGTAAGTCTTCTTTCTTGCATTATCTGATATTGTATTATCACCTTGATACTTGACTCAGCAAATGCAATAAAGAAAGCCGATCGAGCGCTAGATGAGGCTGCTTCCTCTTAATTCGCTTTTGTTTGTGTTTTGCTGGTGAGTCAAAGCCCAGCGTTGCCAATCGCATCAAATTTCGCACCATGACTCGTGACTGCCGTTAAGTCCTTTTGACATTTTCAATTCTGAAATATCAATGTTAGTATTTATTATATACTACATATTTGCAGGTATGGCATAATAACGACAAAAACTTGATATATAAATTGATCAAAGTGAAATACTTATCTCTATGCAGTTAGCTGGTCTTTCCTGTTCGCTCATTATCATTGCGATAAAATACGCTTTTATATGATTTCAGAATCACGATTTCCGCTATTTATAGCATGTGCCATAAAAAATACCATACATAAACATACTACCTCTAATGCAGTATATAGTGAGGGCATTTAAAGTCAATTGTCTTTGGGAAATTTGGATAAATCCCTATCTATGAGTATTTTGTTTATGCAAATAAAGTTTCGTTTTTTTTTAACTTTTCTGCTCATGTGAAATGTGAATTAGTTTATTAGTTTTTGAAGAATTGAGTGCTCCAGTGAAAAACCGCAAACCCATACAGAATTCAACATAAACAACATTCATAATTGTTTATAATCACATATGCATATACAAGCAAAGCAAGTGCATATGTTTGTATGTATGTCTGCCTGTCTGTATGTTTATAGAGTACGATTTCAAGTGATTCGCATAACAAACAAATTATGTTTATTTAGTACTTGATCACAAATGCTAGGCTCTTCTTCCTCTGCTTTTGCTTATCTAAGCGAATCACTAATAAATATTCAATTGATAATGATAACAAGGGAAGAAATTTGAAGCACTTGAATACCCTTTAAATTGTATAAGTTAGCGAGTTGGGTTGGGTTCAATCTCATTATACCATGCACTCATTGAAAATGGGAAATCAGTAATGTATGTAAAAGGCAGCAGGAGGCTCGGCAGACCCCATAAAGTATATATGTATATTCTTGATCAGGGAGACGAGCTGAGTCGATATAGCCCACGTCCGTCTGTCCGTCCATCCGTTTAAACGCTGCAATCTCGTAAACCACAACAGCTAGAGGTCTGAAATTTGAAATGTATATTCCTATAGACCATACGCAGTACGTGTTTATCATTTTTGTTCGATAACTCTTTCCATTTTCTTATTATCGATAAAAATCAATAATTTGACTTCGTTTTTTACGCTTAACTTGAATACCGTTATAGTTAAATAATTTAGATTTATTGTGTATACCCGTGTAATTAATACAGACATTTTGTAGTTTTTGGATTTTGGATACCACGCCTCCTTCCCCCTAAATTTTAGAAAAACGTATTTCAAATACTACAGACTTGTGCTTTGGCAAATACACACATTTAAATGTTATTATCATACGCTGAAAATTTGATTTCGAAAGTCCATCTAGAGCAAATGTTATGCAACAATTCATTTCCCATAGTTCCCTGCGTAAGCTGCGCAGTCATCAGAGTGCGTGCTTTTGTGTGTGTGTGTACATGTGTGCGTGCCTATGTGTGTGTGCATGTATTGTTTGCTTTGTATGTATGTGTGTCTGTATAAAAGAAGCGTAAAGTGTTTGAAATATCAGCTCTTCGCAGGAGTGGGTGGGGGTATCTTCTAGTCGAGCAGTCTCGACTAGAGCACTCTTACTGGCTTTATGATGAGCTATCAATGTGGAGTATCAGAAACTGGACGCATCTAAGGCATTTCTAAAATTAAACTCGCTGAAAAGTCGGAAGCACTTGGAACTTGCTGATTATGTTCGATAAGAAAGTTGATGTGCGCACTTAGCGCAGGTTAGGGTATTCGAAGGTGCGCACTTAAGGCCGTCGCGACGGTCGTATTTATTTGTTTGTTTTTGTTCTGTTGACCAAAGTGCGCCCATGTGTGCGCCTCTGTGAGTGTGTGTGTAAAAGAGAAATTTCGGCAAAAGCTAAAAACAAATAAGTAAACTTATTTATTTTGTATTTTTGTTTATGTATGCGAAAAAAGAGAGCCGCAAAGTGGGGAGACACAAAGTGCAGCGTTTTTGTTGCTGTTCGATTCGATTCGATTATGAATCAGAGTTGGGGAAATGCCCATAAATAACTGAAAATGTTATTGAAAAGTATTTAAGAGAAGTTGGCCACAGGCCGTATGAGTAATGTGTCAGCAGCACAAATACATTTTCAGACATATATAAATATATATATTATAAACGTTGCTTGTTTTGTCTATTCACAGCTCAGAACCAGCAGCAGCAGCAGCAGCCGCAGCAGCAACTGGCGCCAAGATTGATTTAAACATTTGATCAACAGACGCCGCCTGGACATGAACAAGGCCTGCAAGCACATCCAGAGCGGTGGCCCGGCTTTGGCTATTGGCCACGCCTCCAACGGACTGCTGGCGCCCACAGCCGGACCCACGCCAGTGGTCGGCACAGCACCAGCGAACGGTCTGGCCACCAGCCCCAAAAATGTGTTCAATTCCATAATGAGCTTCCTGCCGGACAATCGGCCAATCACCTCGCTGCACATTGTCGAGGACTTTGAGCGGTAAGCGAACGCATTCAATCAATAAATAGGTATTACGCAATGTGTGAATGTTTAATCAGTTCGAATACTGAAAAGTAGAAATATAAATAAAGTGAGCATGCTGCAAGCGGCCGCAACCGACTGCCTAAGAGTTGTTGAACTCATTCAATATGCAATATTTGTCACTCTACAAAGAGCGCACTATATATCATATATATATTTGCTTGTCTATGAGTTGAGCTCATCTGATCTAATAGAGATCGAAAACTGTGGAAGATAAAGCTTATGCCCATAGACAATATATTGTTAAATGAATAGAGAAGGTCAGCAGTGACTCAGTTGTTCAATTTTGTGTGTTGCAGCTGCAAGACGGTAGAAGATACAGTTTTGCCAAGACCTCAATAGACTTGGCTATATCTTTTAGATAATTTGAATCGGGAGTTACCTTAATGAGTATATATTCTAAATTAAAACTCCAAAGATCTGTATTTTAGCTACTATAGCCGCTATTATGCATCTTAAGTACAGTCGAGTCTCGATAATTCGAAATGGCAAGGGGATCAGGTTTTTTACGAATTAGACGGAAATTCAAATTATCGAGACTCGACTGTAACGAATTTTTTTCAAGAGGATAGATTTTGTTTCGATTTATCGCGATTATCGATTTAGCGGGGTACAAATTATCGAGACTCGACTGTATTAACATTTATCTCTTAAAAGACGTAGTACAACCACATATATAAATATTTAAAATATATTACTGTAATCAAATATATTGTAGATAATATAACTAATCTGCGAGGAATAACTCTTATAGATCTAAAATCTATTCTATATCAATCTAATTCTTAGTCTTCGCTTGAGTTTCGATTATATTCATATTTATATTGAGTTCATATGGAATTAAGCTGCATAATGCATCTTTTTATACTCATTCACGAAAGTGAAATGTCCGTCGTGCTGTCCGTCTGTCCGTCCGTCCGCCTATCCACATTAACGCAAACCATTTCCTCGCTATTGAAGCTAGAGACTTGAAATTTGGAACATATACTCGTGTCCAGCCTTGAATTATAAAGTGTCAAGATTTTCACGATACGCCCACTAGGGGCGTGGCAAATCGAAAAATGCATTTTCCGGTATGTCAGAAACTTTGCTAGTTGAAGTGCTAGAGCGTTGAAATTTGGAATGTATACTCGCGTTGACAACCCAAGATCAATAAGATATGGCGGTTAGATCTACGCCTACTAGGGGCGTGGTAAATCGGGTATTTTCTACAGTTTTAGAGCTAGAAACTCAAAATTGAACGACTAAATTACTGTTGACCTCCCCTATTAATTTGCATAAAATTATATAAATATACCAATTGCGGGCGTGGCAAATCAGAAAGTGTAACTAATTGCGTTTGGTAGCGTGATTTACTTGTTTTTAAACTACTTTATGAGGTCGAAGATGTTTCAGACAATATTTAAAAGAGCAGGAAACAGAAAGAAACGAGTATATATCATATATAGAGGGTAAACTGAGATCTAATAAGGTTTATTTATATACCTAAGCGAATGATGAGCATGTTAACCTAATCCGCCTAGCCTTGTGCAAGAGACCTTAAACAGTTTTAAATGCGATCTGAACTAGTTCTTTGAACTACTATGAATCGCTGTAACAATTGCACAATTTGAACTCTTGAACTCAGCGACTCGCTTTAATGGCCCATTAAGCGAGCAGTTCGTAGCCTCAATTATATTCAATTTGACTTTCCGTTTTTTCATTTTATTTTTATTTCTTTTTAGCTGCCCTAAGAACTTTAATGCCATACATCGCACATACGATCAGGATGCTGACGCGGATCTATGGCGTGAAAATAATATACTTTTTGGACGCCAAACCACGCGCTATCTGTGCCTATCCAAGTCTGAGGGACTGCCCGAATATGTTGTCGAGACGCTCAAGTAAGTGCTGGGCTCATTAAGTACATACGTGTTAAACCTAATCAATGTGCTTCACTTTTAGAGTCATTGCCGAGAAGGTGCAGCCGCCGAAAGAGTTCTCGCTGCTGTCTCGCACCGCGGACACCGATCAGAAGGCGTGGCGAAAGCGTCAAATCGCCTACAAGTTGTCCAAGCGCGGCAGCGTCATGCAGGCGGTTACAGATGTCATACTCTGCTCCAAGCTGAAAATTGCGCCCGATGGATTCAAGCTAGCCGGCGATATCAATGGCGTCCTAATCTGTTATAAAACTGGTGCCATTCCCGTGCGCTTACCCCCGGCTGTGCCAGGCAGCAGCTGCGAGGTGGAGCAGGCACTGAATCGTCTCAATTTGCATGGCCAGCGCACAGCACGTGGCCCGGTGAGTTGACTGATGATGGATGGACATTGATATTGATAGACATTGTAATTGATGGAGTGATAGCATTAAGACCTTGCCAGTTGCATAGTACAAGCAGAAGGTAAAGAGCGAAGAGCTTGCTTTTACAGAGACTGAATCTCCACTTGCCTTAGTTGGATATGGAACTCATTGACGCATGCTTGTGGATAACTCCATGCTGTATTGAGACCAAAAGCAATACGCGCGTAAATGTTGCCAGATGAGCCTACAGCTTGGTTCATCATAACTGCGCCGTCATAGTTTTTAAAGCTATTATAATACGAAGCACTGGAATAATGTCAGCAGCTGCACTTGATGCTTAACTAAATCCAAAACAGTTGCGAGATATACTATGTATAATACGTTATAGATTATAGATCTTCCTAGAATATAGAGTGCAAATAGCTAGAGGCGAAATGCTGATATCAATTGAAACTAGCCTTAGGTTAGGTTATGCTCTATCAGTTAGATTGCTTCTTTGACGGATTATGTTCAGTCTAAAGATTAAGATCAATCTTCCAATTGCCTAAAAGTCAATTTGGCTAAAGCAAAGAATTCTATAAATAAATTAGCTCTAGCATTAGACTTAGTATAAAGCTGAATCTTCAGCTAGATTATATGAATTTAGTAAACAATGAGACATGGTGATTGGCTAAAGAGTATTTAGTAATCGCAGTTATATATCAACTCCCATCAAGATTAGGTATATCAATATATCAAGCATAATCTGATTGAATGCTTATATTTGCAGCTGCCGCAGTTGCCTGCCACGACTGAGCATCATGACTATGAGGAGATACAGGCGCACTATCAAATTAATTCGCCAAAGAGACCAGCGCCGCCACGTCCAGCGTCCATAGCAGGAGTCACAGGAGTTGGAGCAGGAGCCGGAGCCGGAGCCGGAGCAGCAACTGTTGGAACCACTGGGCGCTCTGGCTACTTTGGCATTGGCACGCTAGGCACCTATACAGAGCTGGAGGGCGTGCCATTTGCCATGCATGCGATGCTGCAACGCAGCCAGCCCATGACTGAAGTAAGTCCCAAACATATATATGTATATGGTAATATGATGAAATATATTGTTTATTATTTCAATTGACAGTTGCCTACACTGCCCGAAATCTCAACGCTGTTGAAATCGCTTGACTATGACTTTCAGCTAGAGCGTCAAATCTTGTGCACCATGAAATCCTCGGCATCCAAGAATCCATTCTTCAAGTAGTTCAAAAACAACAATAATAATCAAAATAAAACAAAAAAGAAGAAAACGTAAATCTAAATAATTCAAATGTTTCAATTGAATGATAATACTAAAAACGAAATGTACTTAGACTTGTATGTGAAGAAGGAATAGCACGAATATATATATCACTCACATTTGTATAATCAGTTCAATTTGCATTCGGTTTAATTCCATTCGATTCGATTCGATTGATATGATAATAATTATATATATATTTGCTTAAAAAGACCTCAGACCCATATGTGTGTATAGATTCCTGTGCCTTTGATATGTATCTAATTTCATGTATGTGTGCATCTCATAAATATGCATCCCCATTGTTATAACTGAGTCGAACAAACGAAACAAACAAACGAAACAAACAAGCAAACAAACACATATATAAATATTTATATACATACAAATCATTCTAATGTGAATTAGACCCAGTATTGTGATCGTAAAACGAATGTTTGTCATTATTATTTTTAAATTGAATGTCCGAAATCAATTAATCATGATATATATATATATATATATACATATATCCATACAATACCATGTACAACCCTCTGATAAAAGTAATATAAAAATACATATATACACACATCTATATATATATATACATATATTATTTAATAGCTATAGTTAATGTTAAAGCTGAGCAAGTCAAAGCGAATCAAATCACAAGAAAAAAGTATTGCATACAAACAAACATTATATAATTTGATTTATACATACATACATATAATGCAATACATATTGTAGCTAAGCACTGTAAAGCCAGTTGGTATTTTAATAACTGTATGATGGTACTTAGTTCTTAGAGACGCGTAGACTGTACGAATATATATTGAAAACAAATCAGAGTTTCTTCCCACAAACATCATATAGAAATCCCCCCCTTCAACAATCGCATAATGTTATGCAGCTGTTTAAAATTAAATATTTATATCAAAATATACACCATATATAAGCTATATTATACATATATATAAATATATAACAATTGTATTGCATGTTATTTGCTGGCAGGCAAGGCAGCTGATGCTGTCTCTTTCTCCTTCTCTTTCTACAGCGTCAAATTGTCTCACATGTTCGCTGAAGTCAATTGTAAGTATTTTATATTTATATATATTACTAGCTGTACCCGTCCACGCTTCGCTGTGACATATTGTGGTTGCACGTATAAGAAATAAGGAACACAACAAAGCATAAGTTTTAAATGCGTTTAATTTAGTAATACTTGGGGATATACAATATTTTTTGTTTTTCCATTCTCGGCATAAATATAAAGACTATCTGGTTTACCGACACGGGAACACGCCACATACAATTGTCCATGTGAAAAGCAATCCGCATCTAAATCCAAACCACATAATTCCATAGATTGACCCTGAGCTTTATTAATTGTCATGGCGAATGCCAATCGAATGGGAAACTGCAATCTTTTGAATTGGAACGGTGTATCAGTCTGGATCATAGGAATCCTAGGAATGAGGACATCTTCACCTTTGAATGGTCCAGTTATGATCGTTGCTTCCACAACGTTGTTCATCAATTTCTTGACCGCGAGTCGCGTGCCATTGCAGAGCTTTGGCTGATCAATATTCCAAAGCATGATAATTGGGACACCTATTTTCAATTTCAATATGTGTGGTGGCATTCCAAGCAAATCAAGTGAGTTCAAAAACTCCGTTGGATAATTAACCGCTTCATCTGCCTCCACAACAGTGTCTATTGACTTATATGTAATTCCCTCAGTTTCTATGCTGGATTGGATGACATGATTAAGTTGATAGACGTCTCTATTCTTGGCAGCAAGTATCGCTCGTTCACTGAGCCAATCGTGATTCCTAAAATTGATTCGAATATCAGGGAATACTTTTTCGATTAGTTCTTCTTTTGATGCAACTAAATTACAAAAATTTTCGGGCAATGATATTTTTCTTGACGTCTCATTAACTGGCAGCTTTCCGTTTCCAATGTCCAGTAACTGTTGTGAAAATACCTCAGCTGATTCATCGTTCTGCAACTGGACACGCATATTCGTCGTCAACTGCAATGTACGCACATGTCGCCATAATGTTGAATATTTCAAGCAAGCATTTATTTCGTCCGCTGGTGTCGATCGAGAAATTACAGGCAACGTTTGTCTGAAATCCCCTGCTAGCAATATCAACGCATTTCCGAATGGTTGATCGGCTCTACGTAAATCCCGCAATGATCGATCAAGAGCCTCCAGCGATTTTTTGTGTGCCATCGTGCATTCATCCCAAACAATGAGTTTACATTTCTGCAATACTTTTCCCATACCTGATCCTCTGGAAATGTTGCACATGGGAGTCTCCACGATTTGCATGTTCAATGGTAACTTCAGCGCTGAATGAGCAGTCCTTCCACCAGGTAACAATGTTGCAGCTATTCCAGATGAAGCAAGAGCTAAAGCTATGTCCTTTTTGGCTCGAACCGTGGCCAGAATCAATATGATGAGGAACGTTTTCCCAGTCCCCCCTGGAGCATCTAAGAAGAAGATGCCCCCACTTCCACTATTTATTGTTCGCACAACATGATCATAAACGTCCCTCTGTTCACGGGTTAATTTGGTAATGTTTGCTCGGACATATGACTGAAGATCATCACTGTTGTAAGTCTGCTCACGGCGTAAATCCACGTCAATCGAAGCAGTCGCATTTCTGGTGGGTGTTGGCATTCCCAATTCACTTAGCACTTTATTTGCAATTGCTAAACACTTATCTTCAATGTGTATTAACGTTTCATTGTAAATGTCTTCTGTGAATCCCATGGTGATGTCAGAATTTTCTTGGCGTACTCTATGTAAAATATCTTCAGCCAAATGTGATCGATATTTTTCCCATAACTCATTTGGAGATGAAGGGTGGCAAGCGGTCAATATAATCGCAAACAATGCTCGAATTTGGTTTGGATGTGAAGTGTTGCACCATTTCTTTGCGAGCGAAGCAAATCTGTAACTGCAGACCGCCTCTCTCGTAATCGCAAACGCTGATCCTCAATCCTGGCTGCGCGTCTTTCTGCTGGTTCTATAATCATCCTCTGCCTGCTCCTCAGCCGGTCTGTCTCCCGTACCAATTCCCGTTCTTCTTCAGTCCTATTCGAAACATTTCTTCTGACGTTTTCTGCGTTGCGAGTACGACGACCCAAATTCGCTTTTTTAGTGGGCATTATTTCGATACTTACTTTTTGACGAACGTATACAATCACGGTGCGATCACACATACGTCTTTCGATAGAAAACAAAATTGTATGCACTTTAATCAAGATTCTTGCTGTTGGAAATGAACAAATATATTATTCAATATCTCTAATTCGTTGCAAAAATTGGGAATAATATTTTCCAATATGAAAAGCAGTACCTTTGTTGTACATGAATAAATTGATTATACATGAATAAATTGATTATACACACAAATGTCTCTCGATAGAAAACAAAATTGTATGCAGGGAACCGCTATAAAACCCATTTTATTCGCGCTAGCTGGTGTGATATCGACATAAAAATTAGCCATAAACCGAGCTGTCAGTTGACTCCATAGTGTGTCAAAATTTGTGCGCAATCGGTTCAGTAGTTTTCGCATCCATTGATGTTGGAGAAACGAACATAACATTTTTATATATATAGATATCTATATATGAAACTCATTTTATACAGTTTATCATTTCAGGTACTGCAGACCTTGGCTTACTTTTTCTCTGACTGAGTTACGCGTTTATCATTAACTGTTATATTCTGTGGACTTTGTTATACTTGTGCATGTTATACCTATATAATGTATGTGCCCAGACTAGTGTGGATGCTATATATATATAGATTATATATCCATCAGGAAAGCTCATGCCTTATAATGCCAGCTTTTTGGATGCCTAACTGTCATCTCTAATATGTCAAGTGTTATACATACATCTGTTATACTTCATTAACTAAAGAGATTTCGCTTAACCCAATTTCAACCGCATAAAAAATAATCACAAAATATAAATAAAAATACAAAAAAAAATAAGTCTAAAAATAATATTTATCAGTATGTATAGATATAGATATAGATTATAAAATTGTATGCGGGATATTTACAATAACTGTTATAACGCATTTGGGGTCACGTTAAGTTCGTATCGATCCGTTTAGTTGATTAATCAGAATATATTATGAAATAGTAAATCCGGCTGGGAGAGCGTCTTCTTCAGGTTGCGCACGCTGAGACGCTTTAGTCCACGATCGGCCGTGCATCTGCGGTAGAGAGTAGAAGCAGTGGGGCAGGAACAGGAGCAGGGATTGGGATTGGTTTGGTTTTTGCGATTTCGATTTAGTTAATTAGCAACGTTCGAGTTGGAGGCAAGCATCTGAGAGTCGTGGACTCGGCTGGGGCAATTGCGAGGGATACCAATACCAACAACACGAACACCAGCACCACATGAACAAAAGCTGCTTTGGATTAGGCTTGGCTGCCGCAGGAGGCGCTCCACTTACTCGAATATGCGCGCGTGGTACTCGATCATCAGCTTCAAGCAATCGGCCAGGGTTTCGCCTTCGCGTAGTAGCTCCTGTATGTCGTTCATGTGCACACCCTGTGGCACCGTGTGAAATATCGATGGTGTTATCGATATCGATAGTGTTTCGGCGCTTATCTGCTGCAGCGGCACCTTGGTTAATCTGAGTTAGAGAGAGAGAGAGAGAGAAGGATTAAGCATTATTATCTAAAAATAATACTCAGAATGATCTACATTGATTCTATCTATTCTAGCTCTGGACTCACCGATTAAAGTGCCCAAAGAGATAGTCCATGGTGTCGCGATTGATCTCGGGCAGCGAGCGCATCAGTGTCTTGAGTATCTCCAACTTCTGGTTCAGATCGGTGAGCACTGCAAGAAAAGCAGACAAAGAGAGAAATCAATTGAAGAGCTGGCAAGAGGCGAACATGTTGCTACGACTTACGCCATTGGTTGGGCGGGCCAATAAACGTTTTGGCCTCATTGACGCTGACCAGGGGGCTCTTGATCTCGCGCAGGAATAGCTTTAGTACGCCGGTGAGTGTGTGTATGTCGACGCCGGGCTGACGCAGTGCATCATAGTCATTGGCATCGATGTTGAAGCGCAGCGTTTGAATCTTATTGTAATCGCCGCACTGCCGATAGATGCCCTCCACGGGCTGGGAGGAGCGTCGATACTTCTGTTCGATCAGATCACAGCAATCGATCACAATCCGAGGCACCGTGCGATGATTTTCGTGCTTGAGTACCAGCTCCAGCTCCGTATCGAAGCAGGGCTCGTCGAAGAAGATGCGCTGTTCGCGCAGCGTCTCAACGCTGGGCCGGCTCTTCCACCAGTTGGCCAAATTCATCCAGGCGACCAATCTGGAGGGACGCACAGGTGTGCCGCCAT
Organism: Drosophila leonis; assembly: GCA_035045365.1. Lineage (NCBI taxonomy): Eukaryota > Metazoa > Arthropoda > Insecta > Diptera > Drosophilidae > Drosophila > Drosophila leonis. The sequence continues at coordinate 2,605,579 of JAWNPC010000953.1, read as the reverse complement.
TGCGTTTGCCAGCTGCAGGTGAAGCTGCAGTTGCAGCTGCAGCTGCTGCTGCTTGTCGCTTCTCCTGCTGCTGCTGCTGCAGCTCTGCCAGCTGGCGACTCATCTCGACCAGTTTCTGTTCCAGCTCCTGGGTATAGCTCGCCTGAGCCTGCAGATCCTGCTCCAGCGTATGCATGCGCTGCTTCAGATTTTGCCAGCGCTTGCCACACACCGTGCAGCACTCGCGATGGCCGTTGCGCGGACTGCCCGCCGAGGAGTTGCTGGAGGAGCCGATGTCTAGGCTGCCATTGGAAACGAGCACCGCTGTCGTGCCCGCCGGCTCGTCCAGCAGCAGGCGCGTCAAGTCTCGTGTGCTGCTGCTCTTCAGCAGCGTCAATTTGTTTGGTTTGGTGCGCAGCTCACGTAGCAGGACAACGGCCTCGGGACGACCAGCGCCAACGCTAATTCCCGCCTGATCCAGCGTGCAGTTGGAACCCGCATTGCCCTCCAGCCGCAGCAGTGCCGCCGGTGTGGAGCTGTGCGAGCGCCCATAGTACGCAGCCACGGAAGGCGACGACGTCGACGTCGACGATGTGCGATCTCGAAAACAGTTCATCAGTCGCTTGGGTTGATGCCGACGCTCGTGGGCCACGTAGCCAGCTGCGCCAATGAGCAAGTGCGCCGAGTCCGGTGTGCCAGGCGTAACTGGTCTATTGCTCGCCCTTGCCTCCATGGCGATGCGTTATCCAAGCTTGAGCTCGACTTCGACTCGCGACTTATCGTATTTTCTTCTATTTTTACTGTGGCTTCTATGCGGGCCTGCCACTCTCCCTCTCCCTCTCCCTCTCTCACCCTCTCTTTCTCTTTCTGTCTCTCTCGCTTGTGCACTTCTGCCTGCAGCTTCGACTTTGCCTTTGCCTTTACTGAGCGCGCCGATGACGTCAGTGCTGCAAGCGACTTATCGTCGCGCCGTGGTAAGAACTATGCGAAAAAAAACACACAGAAAAGAAAACTTCGCCATATAAATGAGAATATACAAAGTGCATATAAAGTGCTTCATTGTGCTGCCAGTTGCTAAAGTGAAAACCGACTGAACTGAAGGATGATTCGATGCTTTTCTCTTGACTGACGTTTGACTTAGGCTTGGCAACGCCTCCTTGACGGAATTTGTCAATTGTCAATTTGCTTCTTGTTTGTCAGTTTGCAAATTAAACGTTAATTTTAAAAAAATTAAATAAATAAATAAAATTTAATTATATATATATTATTATACAAAGATATGAGAATTGTATAATAAACCTATCAGTGGTGCAGCATGGGCTCCTACCTCCACTATCCGCGCCAAGTGCCAATTTCCGTTAGCCCTTGATTTGTGCAACTTGCACCACTGTGCGCAATGCGCTTGCTCTCGCTGCTCTGCTCGACCACTTGGCCTGGCCGTCCTGCGGTCAGATGCCTATGACGCAGTGGGATCTGGCAACAATTCCATTCACATGCAGCTCGGATTACAACACGCTCTCTCGCACCGAGTACTGAATCGAACTATTGAAATTCTTTTAGTGCTGTGTGGCGTCTTATCGGCAACGGCTGGTTTGCCTCGCTTGCCAGCAGCGGCCCAGCGTTTGATAAGATAAAAAAAAAATACAAAAAATAATACAAAAAAACGCACCAAAACAAATCCATGAGTGTAACAACTGCGACGACAAATGCGAGTTGCTGTTGGGCAGCCGCAACAAATTGGCGATAAAGCGCTAAACAACAGTCGACGGCCTGCCTGCTGGGCTCTCTGGGCTCTCTCGATATGGCATTGCCCGCCCCCAGCCCATATCCATTTGCACTCCATATCAATGTTTACACTGGCAGCTAAGCAAAACAACTGCCGCTCCACTGAGCAGCCATTCGGACTAGGCCAGAGTCGTCAGCTACTTCAATGCCTGCCAATCAATGGGCATATTTGTGTTAGGGCATCGACAGGGCGTATGCACATTTGCATTCAATTTGTAACGTGGTTAACTTTTTATAGAAATCAGTAAACGAATATCTGTTCTTAATGCCTATCTGTCTATATACAGCGGTGTTCATTGAAATAGTAGTGCAACTGATATATAATTTTGGAAAAAACATAATATTTTGATATTCAAATTTGGTGTTAAACATAATATTTTGAAAACTAAATATGGTTTTCAAAATTTCAAATATTTTAAGCGCACTACTATTTTTATGAACAGTTGGATTGTTTCACTATATCATATATGTAGTTCAAAATAAACTTCTGCTATACTATATAATATATATATACATATGTATATGATATAGCAAAACAATCCAACGGATATACATATACATATCTATTTACATACAACTTTGTTCATAAAAATAGTAGTGCGCCTTTTATTAAAAATACATTTTTGCTATTTATCTTTTAGCTTTTCAGTCTACTAAATTACAATAGATAATACAAATGCTTAAAGTCTTATATAAAGTTATTTCTTTATATATTATATTATTTTATTTTATTTATTTTAAATTTTATTATTTCTATGTCTAAGAGGGTATATAATCTGCGGCTATCTCTATATTTAAGACAAGTAAGAACGTTGCAGTCGGCCACGCCCCCAATTGGTATATTTATAAACTTTTTGGCAAATCAATAGAAGAGGTCAACAGTAATTTAGTCGTTAAATTTCGAGTGGCTAACTGTAAAGCTATAGAAAACACTGTTTTTCCGGACTTGTCACGCCCCTAGTACGCGTAGATCTAACCGCCATATCTTATTGATCTTGCATTGTCAACGCGAGTATACATTCCAAATTTCAACGCTCTAGCACTTCAACTAACAGAGTTTCAGACATACCGGAAAATGCATTTTTCGATTTGCCACGCCCCTAGTGGGCGTATCGGATAAATCTTGACACTTTATAATGCGAGGGTAGTACACAAGTCTATGTTCCAAATTTCAAGTCTCTAGCTTCAACAGCAGCGAAATGGTTTGCGTTCATGCGGACAGACGGACGGACGGACAGCTAGCAAGACGGACATTACACAAAACTAATATACTCAGTTCACTTTCGTGCATGAGTTTGAATACATAATCTTTCTATCTCTTTTTTGTGTGTTAATGGAACGAATTGTGTTCGAGTATTTTCAAAATTCATTTGGTTAAATTGATAAGCTTTTTGGTCGCTCTTTCAACGCTTGCAACATAGAATCGCAGCTTTATATACAAAATATGTGGTAATTCCTGCTGCATAGGATAGAGATGTATGCAGTCTATAGTTTTCTTAATTTTATATATTAAATGGCTTTGCCATAAATGAGGATAAAGGTTTCTTTGGCAGCTTAGAGAGAAATGTCTTCTGCTTCATAGAATATCAATTTTGAGTCCGATCCGTTGTCTTTTGTATCTAATAGGAAAAGTAAAACATTTAGTTAGGCCTTTCAGACATTACAATATAATTTAAGAGATTACGTTTACGTCATGTCAGATGTTCTGGGATTTGATGTGGAACTTGTCCTGTGTCAATGCGTTTGGATAGCCTGTGGCCTGGCTAGTCTCCTCCTTGGCTAGACAATGAAGCCGTTGCCACAGATCCTGTCGATGTAGCGCTTGTGCGTTGCATGAATTTCCTTATACTTTCGCAGATATTTGGCGCTGGTGAAGCACTTGATATGCCCTTTGTTCGTCGAGGGACTTGTTACAGAAATGCGATTTGATCCTGGGCCATCTGCTGATGGCTTCGTTGATGCCGCTCAAAGAACAAGCAAAAGCTGCAGAAATTGTCGCTGCGCGCAAATCCCTCCTAGCACATAGGGCAAATGTTGGGTAAGCCGCCATCCACACTGTTCGACATCTGCAGCTGCTGTTCATAGCAAGATTGAGGTCTAAAGGCTACTCTCTGCAGTCTCTGCAACTCTCTGTCATCGCCGCAGCTTCTCCTGAGCTTCCCATAGGTTTGACGCACGTGTTTGATGTTGCACTGCAGCTGCGCCGGCTGCAGCTGAAGTTGCGGCTATTTGGAAGTTCGCTCGATGAGCCACATCTCAAGCGATTCCTGGCGATGCCAAAACAACTGCAGAAAAAGACTTGAGTGAAGTATTTAACAAAATTCATTAGCTTACCGCCTGCTCGCTGTCATTGCTGCTGCTGCTGCTGGAGTCATCAAACTTCAATTCCAACTTGGCCTTCCGTTCCACATCTTCCTGTTCTATAATTTTGAACATTCATTAAATCATTTGGCTGATGTGTCTCTACATTTGCGTGTCAAATCCTCTCAGCTGGCTCAATTCACAATAAATTTGCGCTTTTTTTAAACTATACAAATATTGGCACTATTTACTATTGAAATTCGATAACAGCACCCACACACATATCGATGTATCGCTGAAAAGTATGCTACGCACATTGACTACACTTCATTGTTGGTATCGTAATAAACTGGCGCTGTGCAACACTAGTTGACAAATAGCCGCGCCTATTTGCATTTCCATTTAAATTGAAAGCATCTTAACCGCTGCTCACAACAAAGTAAACAAATAAAATTTAATGTTTGTATATATGTATATGTATTTATATATGCATAATTGTATATACATACACATATTTCTATTGACTGTGAAATCGTAATGCATTTTCGTTCAACCCAAAGCCCTTGGACTTCAAAGTTGTCATATCATGCCAATTAAACGTCTAGTTGTTGTTTTTTATTTATTATTTTTTACAGCAATTGCCTGAAAGTTATAGAAATTTAGCTGTGCAGCACAGCTGACGTCGACTTTATCTCTTTCACACGCGCTTTGGCGACTTTCATGCGCAAGGGTCTTCGCTGTGGGTCAACAACGCACACAGACAAACGTATGTACGTGTGTGTGTGAGCACATACATATGTTGGATGCGTCGTTGTTGGAGGCGTTGACAGCGACGCGACGTTTTCGGCGCTGACCGTTGCGGTCACCTGTTACTTTCACTGCGTCCAGCGCAGCTGCGAACACGTTTTCTGTGTTTGTCCATTGGCCAAACAATGCAAAGTTATTAAAATTACAAAAACGCGGCGACAGGGCAGCCGTATTGTTTTTTTTGTTTTTTTGCTCTTTATTTAATTTTTTTTTGGATTTTTTCTTGCCTTACCAATAATTGCATAAATTAGCGATTCTTTCGGCAGTCACCAGCGGAAGTCTTTTCACTTGGCTCTCACTTTCGTTATCGTTGCCATTGTTGTTGCTGTTGTTGTTGCTGTCAAATATTTAATAATTTGTGCTAAAATGTGAATTAAATGCCCCCATCGCATACATAATAACCTAGTGGCAACGACAACAGCCAGCCAAAAGTGGCAGCAATCACAACAACAACAACAACAGCAACGAAGTTGACGCTGTGGAATGCAAACGGCATGCGAAAAGAAAACGAAATAGTGGACAAATTGACTGACTGACAAGCAGGCAGCGACATGTTTAAGCTAGCCGAACGACAGCAACAACAACGACAACAACAACAACAGCAAAGACAATAATCAAGAATTGCCTATCCTGGTATTTGGTCACACACACGCACACATTGACGTCGGCGTCGACGTCGACGTCGCGACGGCTGAGAGCGCGCCCAAAAATGCAATTGAGAAAAAAAACCCACGCAATAACAAAAACCCAAAATAGAAGACAACTATAAAACTGATGAAAACAACAACGAAACGGCATGCCAATGCCAAGCCAACACACACACACACACACACGTACACAAACCCATACCACTTGCTGTGCTGTTGTTTACCTGCGCCGAATGGCAGCAGCGCTGGCGTCAACAGCGCAGTCGCAGCATCATTCCAATGCACACAGCTGCAGCGCATTGCATTATTCGGCAGAACACTGAAAAAAATATATTAGCAGCAGAATTGTTGGAAAGTTCTTTATATGCATTATATGTGTTGTATTTATTTTATATTATATTTATATTTATATGTACATATATGTATTGTATTTATGTATGATAATATTTTTTTCAGTGTATATAAGATACATATGTATGTATATATACATATATGTATTTTATATTGTAAATATTAATTGAGATAACTTAACATTTATAAAATAAAATCAATATTAATCTTGCATATACAAATATACATATATTTTTTTCAGTGTATATATATTTATTTTATTTTATTTTAAATATACATTGAGAAAACGTAACATTTATAAAATACAATAAATATTTCTCTCACATATGCACACATAATTTTGTTCAGTGTATAACTTGCCCCAGCCCCTGGTTCCTGTCAACGTCTTCAACATGCCAAGGCAGCAAGTACAAGAAAAATTCAACAGGCTGTTACAACAACAGCCACGCAAAACACATACAAGTCCAAAACTGACAGCAACAACAACAGCGCACGCTGAAGTTGTTGTTTGTTGTTTTTGTTTTTGTGATTTTCTTCTTGCTTGTATTGTTGTTGCTGTAGTTGTTGCTGGTCTTATCCAGCAGGTAGACGCGCCGGGTCGGTTGCATTTCAGCATTGCTGCCGCCGTCTCTGCTTCAGCGGACGTCGCCGTCGCCGTCGTCGTCGTCGTCTGTTTCGTTTTAGAGCTAGGCTGTTGAAACTTGGCTCAGAGTTTTGGCGTTCAGTCCGCTGGCGAACGTCGTCTTGAGCGCAGTTTGTCGTTGTCGTTAAGTCGCATTAGCCAACGTCTCAACGTGCGCGTGTGTGTGTGTTAGTGTGCTAGTGTTTGTGCCTGAGCTGTGCCTGTGTTACTTGGCTGGCCCGTTCCCGTTTGTAAATTATTTATACACGTTGATTTTGTTTTTTTTGAGTTCTTTTTTTTCTGTGCCGCAGCAGCACAAACTGGTTGCTGCCATAAGAAGCAGAAGCAGAAGCTAGCTGTGAACGTAAGAGCTAGCAGCAGCAACAACAACAACAACTACAATAATAATAGCAATAACAATAGCAACAACAACAATAGAAGAACCGTATTTTTTGTTAGTTGTTCGGAAAAACGTCGCAAAAAAACCAAAAAAATAAATAAAAAGATTCGTCTAGCGGCAGCAAAAAGGAGCACAATAACAGTAACAGTAACAGCAGCAGCAGCAGCAACAACAACTAACAGTAGCAAGCGCCTTAACAGTAGCTGTTGCCAGTATCTACACACAACTAATTGAAAAATAAAGATGCCCTGCTCGGCCGTGACGCTATCGATAGCGACAATCTGTGCGATTATCGCCACAGCTCTGCTCGCGATCGCCTTCTCCACAGACAATTGGCTGCACTATGACGTCAGACGCAATCAGATACAGGTTAGTGTAAAAAGCGTTAACAAAATGATGCCAGACGCAGCGCTCATATCATTTCCCATATCTCCATCTACAATCTTCACATGCATACAAAGCATATACAGTATGTGTGTGTGTCTGCGTCTATTTGTATGTGCATCTGACACCCCCGCAAACTCGACAAACAATAGGCTCAAATCAAGCCAAGGCCTTGTCATAGAAATAACAAAAAAGAAGAAGAAAAAAAAACTATGCACCGCAGGTCACAATCAAAGCAGAAGCCGAAGCCCAAATAGAAACCGAAGAAGATCCGAAGTCACAATGCAAGTCGAAATTAAGGCACAGTGGGCAGGCACTTGAAGAACATGTGGACAGTGTCCAGATGCTAACAAAATGTACTCAGAACTTGATATTGTAGTACAGCTAGCAAAACAAAAACAAACAAAATGTGATACTACAAAACCAAATGAAATACAATATTATATAATATATTCAAAAGTATAAGGAAGTAATAGAATATAATATGTTTGTTCTCTGTTTGCCATAGATTTCATTTTCATTTTGTTATTGATATTCAAAATAGTATTTGAATTGATTAAAGTCAAGCTCTAGCCTAAACAACAATAACTAAATATAAATAATTTTAATTCATTTACTTGTCACATATTAAGTTCAGTTTGAATTCACATTTTTCTAGTTCTTATGCATGTGCGTACCACTGTACCAGTGCCTGCTGCTCTCTGCAACGGTTAACGTCGACAGCGACGACACCAGCAGCGGCATCGTTAACAGTAACAGTAACAGACGCGCGTGTTGTTGCTTAGCGAACGAACAGCAGAAGAAATAAGGGCATGGCGCAGCGTGTGAGGCATATGAAAAGAAGAAAGGTCGAAAGCGAACAGCAGCAACAGGCAGGCAGGCTGGCTGGCTGGCTGGCTGGCAGCGCAGCGCATGATCAAAGGGGCGGCCAAGCGGCTGGGCGGTTGGCTTGGCCGTTAACGCTAAAACTTTCTACGCGAGCGCTTAGCCAAGCCAAGCGACACGACTACTGTGGCTAAACAGCGCAGGGACGGGGCAGGCAGTAATGAAGAAGACGATAAAGGAGACGCAGAAGCAGCAGCAACAGTAATTTCTCATTTTGCATGTAATACACGCGAATAACAACAACAAATGGGGCTTGTAGGTGCAGCTTAGGCAGTGAGCAGAGAGCAGACAAACAATGAGCGAGAGAGAGCGTCACAACTGTACATGTGTATGGGTGTGTGTGTGTGTGTGTGTATGTGTCTGTGCGCATACTTCGCATACCAAAATAAGCTAATAGCAGCGTGTGCTGAAAATATTTGCACGTTTTTAACATTGGCGTTAGACGACGATTGGCTTAACTTTGCGCTCGCTTAAAGGTTAAGCCGAACAGTGCTGCCAGCTCGCCGAAAGTTGTATGCAAAGCCAATGCAATAGAGTGAGACAGTGAGATGCATAAATGCAGAACGAACATAGGGAAGAGCGCAGATGAAGCTACTCTCTGATCAGAATGTGTGTGTGTGTCTAGATGTGTGTATGTATGCAACTGTTGCTGCATTTATAAAGCCATTAGAACAAGGTAATTACCTTTTTTGTGTTTTTTTTTTGTTATTTTTTGGTTGTTGTGCGTCTTAGTGGCAGCAATTGGTAACGCTGCGCTGTTGCATTTTAATTGGCCCATGGCAAATCGATTGTAATGCCCCCAAAATACACACACACACACACACACACACATACATGCATACATAGTATGGCTGGAGGCAGCTCGGCTGGCAGCTGGCGTGTCTAATGCTTTCTAATTAGCTGGACAGCATAGTAACGCATGGCCAGGGCCTAAGCAGGGCTCTACACATTAAGTACAGAACGCATATTTTTAAGATTTTCTTTTCTTTTCTTTTTATACCCTGAACCCATTGAAAATGGGAAATCAGGGTATTATGTTTTTGTGAAAATGTATGTAACAGGCAGAAGGAGGCGTGTCAGACCCCATAAAGTATATATATTCTTGATCAGCTCGACAAACTGATTTGATATAGCCATGTCCGTCTGTCCGTCCGTCCGTCCGTCCGTCCGTCCGTCCGTGTGAACGCAGCAATCTCGTAAACCACAAAAGCTAGAGATCTGAAATTTGAAATGTATACTCGTGTATACCCTACGCAGTACGAGTTTATCATTGTTTTTTGATAACTCATCGCATTGCCTTATTATCGATGAAAATCGATCATTTTGTTTCGCTTTTGAGGCGCAACTTGAATACCGTTATAGCTATATTGTTCAGATTTAATGTGTATATCCGTGTAATGAATACAAACATTTTGTAATTTTTGGATTTTGGATACCACTCTCCCTTCCCCCCAAATTTGAAAAAAACGTATTTCAAATACTTGAGACTTGTGCTTTGGCAAATACATACATATGAATGTCATTTTTATACTCTAAAAGTTTGATTACGAAAATCCATTTAGAAAAAAACTAATTCAGCAAATAAGTTTCCATAATATAGCCCATAGGCGCAGCCCAAGCACTGTCGCTGCGTTAATTTCACAGAAAACAGAGCGACATTCTTTTCTTGCGATTGTGAGCGGATAAGGCACTCCTGGGAGTAATATCTATTTTATAATGGGTAAATTCAATTAACACAATCAGCACCAAAAATTTTTGGTGAAGTATATGTACATATGTGAAGTGCAATTGTAAGCACTTCGAGTTTATTTATATATGTACCTTGAACCTATTGAAAATGAGAAATCAGGGTATATAAATATATAATATATATATATATATATATATATATATATATATATATATATATATATATATATAATATATAAATAGGCGTGGCTGACCCCATAAAGTATAGTATATTCTTGATCAGGGTGACGAACTGAGTCGATTTAGCCCTGTCCGTCTGTCTGTCTTTCCGTCTGTCCGTATGTATGAACGCGTGGATCTCAGAACCTATAAGAACTAGAGACTTGAACATGATCGGACGGGGTTCAGGGGATCTCCTAGTCGGGCACCCCCAACTAGAGTTTTCTTACTTGTTTCTAATTATCTTATTTTGTTTAATTTTTAAAATTATTTTTTAATATATTTTTTTTTGGTTTCTAATTAGCTGCACAGCAGAGTATCGCATAGTCAGGCATGATCATTAATTATAGAACAGTTATTTTTAAGTTTTTTTTTTAGAACTCATTTTATCTTATTTTATTTATTTTTATTTTTATTTTTTAATTCTTTTTTGTTTTTCAATTCCTTGAAGTATTTTGACGACTTACAACACTACGCGACGCTGTATTTATATTTGACTTTTTCAATTGTTTTCTTACACACTTTATTTTCATTGCTTTGCCTGCTTTCCACACTTCTTTCGTCGAACTTACGCTTGGCGGATTACTGTTATCAGTTGCCTTTGTTGTTCTGTTCTGTTCTGTTCTGTGTGCGCTCTCTTTGCTGCTCTCTTTGCTCAATTCTTTGTTCTGCAGGCGAAGCAAGTTAAAGTGCCTCATAGAAACACAGCAACAACAACAACAACAACAACTGTTGCTGCTGCTGCTGCTGTCCATTTGCTTCTGCTTGTTCTTTCCACTTCCAACTACTTTAGCTCTACTCTGCTTCTTCTGGTTTTCAGTACCTGTCTGCGTGCCAAAGCAAAAATTGTTTATTTATTTTTCTTTTTTTTTTCTTTTTCTTGATCGTTAACTTAGCCAAAGCCAAAGCCATTTGGCTAAAGGGGGGCTTGGCAAGGGAGCTGGGGAGGGGTTTGGGCATGGTTATACGTACGTACGTACGTACACGTATGTGGCAAAACCGGTTTTGAGTTTTCACTCGTTTCACGTTTTCAAGTCTCTCAAAATTGGTATGCGATACCCGCGGCCCGCCTCAAAGCCCCCCTCGGTCAGGTTGCCAGATCGCCGGCAGCCCTAAGTCGCCATTGTTGCCGTTGTCGTTGCCGTTGTCGTCGTCGTTGTTGTTGTTGTTGCTTCGTCTTTTTATTGTCGCCTGGTTCGAATTCACGATTCGAACCGATTGCCAATCCAATTGATGAAACTTCGCCAGCTTCGCTTGGCTTGCTCAAAAGAGAAAACCCTTCCTATTAGCCATTGCATTTGTCGTTGCTGTTGTTGTCGTTGCTGTTGTTGCCTCGCTTCTCTATCTTTCATTTCGTTTCGTTTGCTGCATTTGCCTTGTTTTGGTGCCGTCTGGCAACAACAAAAAAAGAAATGAAAAGCTGAAAACTTGTTGTTTTTACCATTTTTCCACATGGAGCTTTATAGTTTTGGCTCTGGCGCAATGCTTCATTTTCTTCATTTCATTTATAGTTTTTCTTTGCTTTTTAGCTTGTTTTCTTTCTTTATTTCTCTCTCTTGTTTCTTTTTTTTCTTCAATGAATGAATTTCGTGTCATATTTTTTACGCTTAGTAAGCGCTTTGATTTGTCAACTTGCAAGGCGAAACACATGTTAATTTGAGACTGCAGATATTAATTAAGCTTTTGCCAAATTACTCATGCGCCATGTGTGACCAGCAGCAGCGACCCAACATTAAATTTCTTTTGTGTTTCTCTTTTTTTTTTTTACTTTTCTTGCATTTTAGTTATTTTTTTGTGTAGAGTCACCGACTTGATTGAATTGCACACAAATAATTGTTGTTTACAGGGTAGCTATAGAACTACTACTATAATTATTACCTATAAATTGATTATTCTGATATTAAGAAAAAGAACTAATTGAAATATGCTATAAATAATTGGCTTTTACAGGGTATATGATAACATATGTAGTTCCATATTGGTCTAATATTAAAAGTAAACTTTATGAACTGATTTACAGGGCATCTCTTAGATCATATCATACGCATTCCTTTCTGATTCTCATATTAAAAAGTTTTTGGAAATTCATATTATTAACAAAATTTAGCTGTTCATGAAAATAATAGTGGGTACTAAAAAATGAAAAAAAACAACAATTGAACAGAAAAGAAAATCAACAAAACTTAGTGGTTCATCAAAATAGTAGTGGCTCTCAAAGCGGTTACTAAAAAAGAAAAAAAAAACAATTAGGCATGCAAAAAATCAACAAAACTTGGTTGTTCATAAAAATAGTAGTGATTACTCAAAAAGAAAACAAAAACTATTAAACATAAGTCTAACATCATATATAATGTTTACATATATTTTTTGGTCTCACGCGTTTGCTACATATGCAAAACATAATATATGAAGTTAGATTAATGTTAAAAAGGTTTTTTTTAAAGCTTTGTGTTAGTAGCCACTACTATTTTCGTGAGCAACTAAGTTTTTTGTGCATTTCTTTGATGCTAAATTGTTTATTTTTTTTGTTAAGGAGTTTTTTTGTTCGTTTTTTGTAGCCGCTACTATTTTTATGAACAGCTACATTTTTGTTGATTTTTTTTCTTTTTTAAGCTCTGCAGTGCACATGTTTCTAAGTTTTTTATAAAAAAAAAAACTAAAACAAAAAACAAATAAAAAATTAATAAAAAAATATATAAAAAATAAATAAATAAAAATAAAAAAAAAATTAAAAAAATTAAAAAAATTAAAAAAATAAATAAAAAATAAAAAAGTCAAATTAATACAAAATATGTTAATCTTAATATTCTTTTCAAATTGTTTTTCAAAATATTTTGTTTATTTATACTACTATTTTCGACTACTACTACTATTTTCGTGAACGGCTACTATTTTCGTGAACTACTACTATTTTCGTGAACTACTACTATTTTCGTGAACTACTACTATTTTTGTGAACTACTACTATTTTCGAGAACTACTACTATTTTCGTGAACTACTAGTATTTTCATGGACACAGCTGTATTTAGCAATATCTCAGCTTTTAGCTATTATTATTATTCATAGTTTCTGAAATACACTGTCACAAATAGTGTAGTTAGTTTTGAAATATCGTTCACTTATTTAAGAAATTTTCGAATTAATTATGTTTCGTGCTTTGGTATGGCAGAGAAATAATTTATTTTCATAGTTAACAAAAATATAAATTGTATTCGTAATTTTATGTCATTTGCAATTCTCATTGTGTCTCTCTGTGCTCAAAGCCTTTCTCTAAGCAGTTGATCTTCCAGCCAAAGAATTTAACGAATCACTTACTTATTTATAGCCTGGCTACAATTTATTGAAGAGTCAGCAGTCAGCAGTCAGCATCATTAGTTTTGGTTAATTTGTATTTTATTTGCTGACATCATGTGAAATTCCAAATTGGTTTATCACCTCTGGCAACTACCGTAATAGCCGAGAACGCGATGCCATTTGCATAAAGTGAATTGCATTTGGCGTTGGGTTACCAAACAATGCCAGCTCGCTTAATCAGCCAAAGTCTCGGTGTAGCTGCGGGGATTACGTCTTCTTCTACTTCTACATCTTACTGTTTACAGTTGGACAGAGTAGAGATCTTGAGTTCTTTAACAGTGTTGTAACTGATCGCAAACAAGCAAACAGACAGTTGTGAGAGCTGATCATAGAGATGAGTCAACAGTTAAGTATGCCCGGTTTGTCATGTTCCTGTTAATGTTGACAACCGGTTGTCATTCTATTCTGATCGTGGAGAGAATGTTTTGAGCTCATCAATGAATTTGTTTCAAAGATTACACGGCTAAGCTGTTGTCAAAGTTGACAAGCGAATGTTAGTCTCTATCACTGCTGGCTGTTAAGCTTGACAAGCAGTTGCCTGGTTTTACTTTGAATCTGACTGTCAAATCTGATTGCATTGCAAAGGGTTTTGAGGTCTATTTGCATGTGAAGTTTTAACAGTCAGTTTAGCTAGCTGAACTATTAACCGGTAGTTTAAGTTGACAATCGCATGTTAGTTTTCATATAACTTATATTTTGTTTAACAAAAGCTTTTTATGAAACTGATAGAATATTGGCTGGCTGTTTAATGTGTAATGTTGCTGTTAAGTTTGACAAGCAGTTAATTTTCGTTGTCAAAGTTGTATAGATAAGAAAAAAATGTTCTGCCTGAGAATTGTTAACAGTCAGCTAATCTTACAGCTTATCTAGCTGGACTGTTAACTTAAAGGCGTTGCCACCTAGCAACCTAGCTGAACTGTTAACTTGTAGTTAACTTGACGGCGTTGCCACCTAGCAATAAATAGACAGTTATCAGGGAAGCCAACAATTTGATTGTCTTATCCATATCCATAAGCTTAGTCATATCTCCAGTACTTGTTGCTGAGTGAATATACAAATTGTTGGCGTTGCCAGATCGTTAGGAAACACCTATTCCACACAGATCTTAACTGAATTCTTCACAATTTGTTTGTTTTTTTTTTGGCGCTTTCGCCATGCTCAGTTATGATAATGCCCGCTAAGTTCTTGGAGCTGAGATTCCAATCTTTCTCACACGACTTTTGTAGCCTACTTAAATCGCAATTATTTTGGCCACTTGAGCGTGCGATTTCAAACGCTTTCGCTTCCTACAAGCTCGATAAGCGCTTCCCCCCGCCTATCTGCCTCTCTTTATCTCTCTCTCTTGCTGAATAAGTAAATAATTGAAATTGAATCGTTCAGGTTGAGTTTAATATGTTATTTCTTGAAATTTTTTTTTATTTTTTATTTTTGAGTTTTTTATTTCAAGTTTTTTTTTTTTATATTATTTTTATTTTTATTTTTTCTTCCGCGTACTTTTTGCTACAATTATAGTTATTATTGTCTCGATCGGTCTAAAGTACAACAGACGACGAAACATTTAAAGATTGAAGATCTATTGTCAATGTCGCGCTCCCACGACCTTTTTGCCAATAGCAGAAAATCAGAAAAAACAAACAAACTAGAAATACGTTTGGGCCATAAAACAACGTCAAGACGAAACGAGAATTTAGCAAACAAGTCGAAATACATATATGAGTTTGCAGCAATAAAAAACTACGACAAATTGTCACATGTTTTACTTTTTTTTTTTATGTATGTCCAACTAATTATACCCTGTAATTTGAGTAATTGTGAGAAACACAAAGTTGGGGAGCAAAGCACTTCACACAGCTAGTTACAACTCCATTTATATTCAATTTTATCTGTATGCGTAAAAATAGCTGATGAATAGCTTTAACTACGTAGTTTGTACAGTTGTTGTTGCCTATAAAGAACTAGAGACAATAAATGTCTAATGCAGTTTCTCACACCTCAAATGAGTGCGAGTAAAATCTAGTTAACACATCAAACATATTATTACTATATATATCTCACAAAGTAGTTTTGTCTAGATCACATATATATATATTCTATATTACAAAGTAGTTCCGTGATATCGATAAATATCGATTGTATCTGAAATAGTTTTTCGTATATGATATGATCATAAGAAAACATCAGCTAAAATATATATACATATATCCAAAACTTTGTCTAGATAAAATATAATATTCCATATGACAAACTAGTTTCATGATAACGATAAATATCGATTAATCAAATATCAAACGATCTTCAACTAGTTGATCTGCATAAGCAAACTCTTGATAAAACATTTATATCACAAGAGCTTTCTTCATAAAGTATAATCTATAATATAGATTACAAAGTAGTTTCACGATAACGATAAATATCGATTACATTAAATACGCAGTTTCTCATATATCAAATG
Source organism: Drosophila leonis (assembly GCA_035045365.1). Lineage (NCBI taxonomy): Eukaryota > Metazoa > Arthropoda > Insecta > Diptera > Drosophilidae > Drosophila > Drosophila leonis. Next base: position 2,589,703 of record JAWNPC010000953.1, on the reverse strand, counting down.
ATTATGAACAGACTTCAGCTAAAACAACTATATTGAAAGAGCAGTTTAGATAAGATATAATGTTCTCTAATATATATCGCAAAGCTAGTGCCATAATAGCGATAAGTATCGATAATATCTAAGACAGTTTCTCTTCTATCTGACGATCTGCATATCGAGAGAGAATTATCTTATTAATTAATAATAATATGATATGTATCACAAAGCAGCATCACGATAACGATAAATATCGATTATATTAGATATGCAGTTTCTCACATATCAAAGCAAATGAACAGCATACTCCAGCTAAAACATCTACATTCAATGAGCTGTCTTCATATAATATAAAAGTCTATATTTTATAGCTCGAACTACAATAGTTCCATGATAACGATAAATATCGATTATATCGATCACATATCAAAGCAAATGATCAGCATACTCCATCTAAAACATGTACATTCAATGAGCTGAGCTGTCTCCCTATAATATATCTATATTCTATATCTTAAACTAGTTCCATGATAACGATAAATATCGATTATATTTAGCAGTTTATAAGAGTTACAAATATAAATGTTGTTTCTAGTAAGAGATCATCTATACAAATCACAAATACTTTGTCTTTTAGCTATCGATTAGCCTTAATAACACTTAGTGCAGGGCATCATCTAGTCGGGCATGCCCATTTGTTAGCTACGGTATTTAATTTAATTTGCCGCACCCAAAATATGTGTCGCCTGCATTTTGACAGTTTTTGTTGTTGTTGAGTTATTTGGTCGCTGTCTGTCTCTGTTGCCTCCGTTGCCTCCGTCGACTCAGTTATCTGTAAACTCGATCGCGGCCTTGGCCAGCTCCGCAGCTTGAGCTCTCGAGCTCTTTGGCATCCTGCACACGTAGCTTGGATTTAGTTGACGATTGGCTAATCACCAACATCCGCACGTTGAGTGGCAGTGGCAGTGGGGGGATAAATAGTTTGGGGGGAGTTCAGCTAAGTAAACTCGTTTTGGCTCAGTCATAAAAATAGTTGGGCCTTATTAATAGCTATGCAACCGCCGCAGCTGGCCCAGCACCAAGCTTCAAGCGGACCAGGCGCCATCTGTCTATGCTCCACAAAACTGGAAACTGGCAACTGGCAACCGCCAACTGCCAATTGGCAACTGGCAACTGGCAACTGGCAACTGCATGATAGGGCCTCTTTTTTCTTTTCACGTACAGTACGCAGCTGAGTGTCTGGAACAAGTCTAGCTGGGTTTTTTTTTTGTTTCGCTTCCTGATCGCGCACAAGCTGCAAGTCGATCGCATTTCAAATGTGCTAGGTTAACTAACATATATCGAGTTGGCTTGTGGCAAGTTGGCTTTCAAGTCAAATGTATGCAAAAAGCTGTTTGCTCTAAGGCAGACTTTTGTCTCTGATCTAAGAATGCTTCTATACAGAACAGATCAGCTCATTCAAGATCAGCTGCGAGCTTAATGATCGATCGTCGATTCATGTCACATATCAAGTCGACTATAGACATGAACCTTTAAGCAATAGATCAACTGATATTAGCCAGATAAGAGAAGCTGAATTGATAACTAGTTCAGCTTTCAGTTTTTGTTTTAGCAGCACAGATCAGCTGCTCTGAAACTCACTCCATAAAAAGAAGATAAGAAAAAGATCGAAGATCGCTTACGATAATTCCCTAATGAGAGTTCAGCTAGCTCAAGCAGTTATACGTGTTATAGATACTAATCTAGAGACTTAGTCCTCGCTCTTTCCTCTCTCTCTCTCTCTCTCTCTCTCTCTCTCTCTCTGTGTCTTTCTTTCTTTCTCTCTCTCTCTCTCTGTTAGTTGTATCGATCAAGCAGTCTAGCTAGTTCTAAGTCTTGAACGCTTTTTTATTTTGCTCTCAATAAGTGAACTTTGCAGACAGCTGTAATATGCGTAAGATCAGTATTAGGTAACTTGTCGAGCACCTGACTGCATCAAGCTAAATCTGATCATCTTTGATCTTATAATTATTCCAATGGGTGCTTTTTGCAGCACTTTAAAACATTACATTGAACTAGGTTCTTTGCAAGTGATCTTAGAGTAGGTAGAGTAAGATTGTCTCTAAGATCGTCTTTAAGATCGTCTTAAAGATCATCTCTCAGATCGCTTCTACGATCGTCTTTAAGATCGTTTCTACGATCGTCTCCGAGACCGTCTCTAAGATCGTCTTTAAGATCGTCTCTAAGATAGTCTCCTGAGATCCTCTCTCAGATCGTCTCTAAGATCGCCTCTAAGATCGCCTCTCAGATCGTCTCTCAGATCGTCTCTAAGTTCGTCTCCAAGATCGTCTCTCAGATCGCCTCTAAGATCGTCTCCTTGATCGTCTCTAAGATCGCCTTTAAGATCGTCTCCAAGATCATCTCTAAGATCGCCTCTAAGATAGTCTCTCAGATCGTCTCTAAGATCGCCTCTAAGATCGTCTCCTAGATCGTCTCTGAGATCGCCTCTAAGATCATCTCTAAGATCGTCTCCTAGATCGTCTCCAAGATCGTTTCTAAGATCGCCTCTAAGATCGTCTCCAAGATCGTCCCTAAGATCGCCTCTAAGATCATCTCTAAGATCGTCTCCTAGATCATCTCCAAGATCATCTCTAAGATCTCCTCTAAGATCATTTCCAGATCAGCTAGATTGATCAGATGGCGTATTTTGGGTTCAACCTATAATAGAGATCAGCAGCGATCGACGAGTTCTTTGTTCATGGTTATCTCCGCTAACATTTCATCTAAGTATGCCTAGCTCACAGATCAGCTAGATCATTGAGTATTGTTTAGGCTTTGACTTCGTTGCAGACTATTTCTGATCACATTGCTCTATGGAATATCTAGCATTCAGTTAGCTGCCATCTCGATTAGCTTTAGTTATCAATTGACAAACGAGAGCTGAGTGGCTCAGCGTCTGCTCTTAGGTAATTCAGGTGTCACATGCTAATCGCACGCTTTGCATTTGAGAACACGTAGCTGTCTGTTAGACGCAACCGAGACGAGCCATATATAGGGCCGATGTACCTGACTCATTCACACACACAGGCCGAAAATTTGAAATGGCATCACGTTCTGCACGTTTGCCACATCAAATTCTACATTTTTGGATACCAAATTGAGACTGGCAGGGGGCCAGCCCCCCTCTTGCCTCTTCCCTCTCACACACATCAAAAAAGAGAAAAGCGTTTTGTTGGCTACCAAAAAAAGAAAAAGAAAGAAAAAAAAAATCCAAACGTGTTTTACCTGATGTCCGGTACTTAAATAACAATGCGACAGCCCAAAAGAAAACTTAACAAATTTTTATCGACAAGGCAGAGAGAGAGAGAGAGAGAGATGGTGAGAGTGAGAGAGAGGGGTGCTCTCCATATTGAGCTGCAGAATTGGACTTATGTAAATTTTTTGGATGCTTGTGAAAAGTGTTTTTCGCTTACGCAACAACACGAACCGAAAAGAAATGGAAACAAAAAATAAACAACAATCCATAAAATGGAACTGGGAATGGGGAACTGGACAACTGGGGAACTGGGAAGGTGCTGCCCGCCCCAAAACTCTTATGAAATGCTTTTCGCTTTTCGCTTCGCTTGCCTCGGACCCGGTTGAATGTTTCTTGGCTTTCTGCTCTCTGCTCGAGTCTTGTATTAGCGCATGGCCTCTGCTCCCTTTGCTCCATGGCCCCATGGCCTCATGCTCCATGCTCCACACCCAAGCGGATTAATTTTGTAACTTTCTTATGAAAGTCTAGTCTGTATTGCAATTAAGGGCTACCGTAGCAACGCCTCTAGCCCCGCTCCTCCCTCCTCCCTCCACACAGGTTTTCGAGTCATTTAATTTATGTTATATTCGAGCTAAGCTTGCTCCAAATGGTGGGCGGCGGGCGCTGGGCGTGGCTGAGCTTGCATTTGAAAATTCATTCAGGTGGAAAACGCCTCGAGAAATCAGTGGTGTGCACCAGGCCGCAGAGCTTGGACTCCCGCCAAACGAGAGCATCAATTGGGCATAGCCACATAGACAGCACTCATACATGCATACGTATAGTTAGCCAAGCTAATTGTTCAGTTACGCCCAAGTGGGCAAGTCGAATGGAGGCAAGTCGAGGAAAGCTCGAAGGTCGTCGCATCGAAAGTGGGGAAAACCCCAACGGATTACGGCTTATTCCCAATTGGCCTCAAAAAGACAGACTGAGAGAGAGAGCGAGAGAGAAAGACCTCAAAGATCTGCCGAGATTTAGTTCTTCTGCAACTTTTTGAAGCAATCATTATCAATTATGAGTGGTTCACAGCCGGAACTAGTTTAATTTGTAAATCTGACATATTGGAACAATTTAATACTTAAGTAAGGCAGAGATAAAGAGAAAGGGAGAGAGAGAAAGAGAGACCAAAGATCTTCCACGATTCTGTTCTTCTACAACTTTATTGAGAAATCATTACTCATTATGACTGGTTCACAGCCGGAACTAGTTTAATTTGTAGGTTTGATATATTGGAACATTGTCATACTTAAGTAAGACAGAGAAACAGCTAAAAATTCACTCACGATTTAGTTCTTCTACAACTTTATTGAGCAATCATGGCTTATTATGAGTAGTTCACAGCCGGAACTAGTTTTATACTTAAGTAAAGCCAGTTTCAGATACAAAGATTTCGATTTAGATTGGAACTTAGGATGTAGATTGTAAGTGCTCTTTGTAGACTTTAAGATCTAGTTTGAGTTGGATTTGAAGAAAGAACAATATTTGCTATAAATAGTTCATTTGAGTTCATTTTTGAATTTGTTGCAACTTTTTCGTATAGTTAATAGATATTTATACCTATTTGGATACTCTTTCTGACATTCTTTTGAGCTTGTCTGTTAGTAAAGCTATTTAAAGCTATTTGGTTCGCAGCCGGAACTAGTTCCAGTTAGAAAACTTTGTTAGGAGAGTGAGTGAGATCTAGTCGAAGTTAGACTTGTACTAATACCAAATATCAGTATTTGTTATTACTAGTTCATTTGAGTTAGTTCGAGTTAATTTTAGCTCATTTCAGTTCATTTTGGTAAATCTCATAGATTCTTATACCTATTTGCATACTCTTTCTTACATTGTTTTGAGTTTATCAATTGGTAAGGCTCTATAAAGCTGGTTGGTTCACAGTCGGAACTAGTTCCAGATTCGAAACTTCGTCATTTGATTTACTCTAAGTTAGATCTAGTTTAAGTCAGATCTACTCTTAGTTAGACTTGTACAAATACCAATCTTTGCTATTAATAGTTCATTTGAGTTCATTTATGTTCACTTTAGTTCATTTGTGTATAGTTCATAGAGTCTTAGAACTATTTGAATACTCTTTCTGCCATTCTCTTGAGCTTGTCTGCTAGTAAAGCTATTTAAAGCTGTTTGGTTCACAGCCGGAACTAGTTCCAGATTCGCAACTTCATCTAAGATCTAGTCTAAGTAAGATCTAGTAGTCTGTCAGATCTAGTCTAAGTTAGACTTGTACAAATATCAATCTTTGCTAATCATAGTTCATTTGAGTTAGTTTGAGTTCATTTAAGTTCACTCTAGTTCATTTGCGTGTAGTTCATAGAGTCTTAGACCTATTTGGATACTCTTTCTGGCATTCTCTTGAGCTTATCTCTTAGTATTGGCTATGTCTATAGCCATCTGCAACTGGCGCAGATTTGGCCTCGTCTGATGATTAGCAGTGCCAACAGTCGGATTGACAATGGCAGACCTTCAATTGTAAGACTTGCGACTTTTTCCAGCACAATTCGCAATGAATCGCTCGAAATGACGTATGGGAACTGCGAAACGTGTTGAACGGCAACGGCAGCGGCAGCGGCAACGGCGACGGCAACGGCACTTGATCTGATAAATACGTATGGAGCAGCAAATACAACACACGCAGCTTGCTGAACGCCCATTGCCAGACCGCAACATACAAACATACGTACAGCTCGACATGTATTTATGTGTGTTTGCATCTATATTTATGTACATCCGCGTCTTATTTCAATACGAAGCGCGAGATGACCGGATGATGATCGAGCAATGGCAACAAAAAGCGCTGATTTCAGATTGAGCTGGCAAAATCATAAGCGAAATCTTTTCGTATTCCTCGTTTTGTTCAGAACGCCCACACTGGAACTGGTTCTCGGAGCGCTCGCTTGTAGACCCGTTCAACAGTTCTGGCTGTGATTTGCATTTTGGGGCCTTTGTTTTGTTTTGTTTTGTTTTGTTGATCGAAGCTTTATTTGATGTGTGAAGCTTTGATCAATTTTAGATTCAAGGCTCTTCGAATATGGTTTCCACTGCCTTCCACCAGCCAAGAGATGTACTAATGCTGCGAGTATTTGGTGAATAGCTAAGATTTGTAAAGTTAACCTCAAGAATCTTATAAGAAATGCAGAATAGCAGGTGTTTACTAACGATAGTTATCGATTGCTTGGGTATGAGTAAAGTTATCGATCAATTGCAAGCAACTTTCTGGTTCGTAAGTCTTACTATATGCGAGTTCAATGGGGTTTATTAGGAGTTAGAGGAGTTTGGAGAAAAGCTTAAGCCAAGCTTCTTATACTTTGTGTACTTCTTCTACTATACACTTATACCCATGTGTGAGGAACAAGCGTTTTTCACCTATCTATTTTCTTCTTATACTATTCTCTTATACTGACTCTTATACACATACATATGTATACTATTGTGTTTGGAGCAAGCCTTTTTCGATCTACCATCTTATACTTCTATTGCATCTTAAACAATACTCTTATACTCACTCTTATACTTACTCCTTTACACATATGATGTATACTCTTGTATCAGGAACAAGCCAATCTCTTTTCCACTTATCTATTTTATTATACTTTTAGTACATCTTATACTATACTCTTATATTTACTCTTATACTGACTCTTTAACACTTATGTATACTATTGTGTCTGGAACAAGCCTTTTCTATATATCTATCATCTTATACTTCAATTACATCTTATACAATACTCTTATACTCACTCTTATACTTACTCTTATACTTACTAATATACACATATAATGTATAACAAGCCTATTTCTTTTTCCCTCTATCGATTTTCTTACACTTATAATTTATCTTATACTATAGTCTTATACCAACTCTTATTTCTTTCTCCCTTTTATTTATATATTTTCCTATACTTCTGCTACATCTTATACTATATAGCCATTTATCTATCTATCTATATATCCATCTATCTATCTATCTATCTATCTATGATATCTTAAAAAAAAACAACGAAACTTATACAATAATGATAATTAGCATTAAGATTAGACCATGATGAAATATAGCAGAGTTTTTTCCCAACTAACAAACGAATATTATAATAAAATTCTATATTATTCTACAGTAAAATATTCCTTTATGGATCCATGTAAATTCTACTGCAAAATCCTTTTCCTAACTTAATTTTAATAAAATTTACATGCTTTCATCTTTTCAGGCCTTTGCCGCCAAGCATTCGGATGCGGAGTCGCTGCTGCATAACTTGAATGTGAAATATTATTATTATACGAGAACCCGTGGCCTGTTTAGAATATGTTATCCCAAGGAGCGTCCGCCGGTAACGGCAGGTAAGAGCCATAAATAACGGCAGCAAAGAATGTTAAACTGAGTTCCATTTCCATTTCCATGTTGTGTTTAGTGCCCACTTATCTGTCCCCCATTGAGACGCACTGCTCGAACATTGATTACTTTCCGCAAGTGGAGGATGACAAGATTTCGAATGAGGATGCCACGTCCCGGCTGCATCTGGCCCGCTCCTGCATTGCGCTGTTCATTATTAGCTTTGTGACCATCTTCTGTGCGTTCTGGACGGGTCTGTCCGGCTGCTGGAAGCGTTCGTCGGGCGCCATAACTGCCACATCGATACTATTGCTGGTCACCTGTTTGCTGGCCGCTGGCGCCATGGGTCTCTGGCATACGGTCGAGTTCTTTGAGAAGGAGAAAGTCGTAGGCGAGGATTACTTCCAGCAATGGAATACGGTGCGTCCTGCAGAGATTCCCCTAACTTAACCTAGTTAGACCTTTATGTTTATACAAATATTTATGGGTTGCAGGTGCTGCGCGATAACACAAAGATTGTCTACGATTGGTCGTACATTGTGGCCTGGACAGGCATTGGCACCTGCCTGCTGGCTGCCATCCTGCTGTCCGGCGCCGCCATCTGTCTGCGCAACGAGCGCGAGAAGGAGGAGCAGCTCAATCTGCAGTATCTGATGCCAGGTGAGTGACGCCAGCGGTCCAAAGTGAAAGCGCCCAATCTAATCTGCTGCCCTTTCAGTTTACTCGCAGAAGCAGCCACCTTATCCGCCCTACGCCAACTACGCCCAGCCGCAGATCTATCCAGGTCCCTACTATCACGGCTCTCAATATGGTCCATATAATTATTAGCTGGGCAAACGAAATGCACAACGAATATGCGAATGAAAGCAGAAAGCAAAATAACAAATTACAAAATGCAAAAAAAAAACAACAAAACAAAATAAAAGCTTAAAAATTAAAAAAAAAAACATTTGAACACCACACAAAAGGAAAGAGACAGAGAGAGAGAGAGCTATAGAAATGTTTGCTTGGAATTTGTCTCCACATACGCATATGTTCACATATTTACAATCTTTTTTTTTTTTTTAAATATTATTTACATAAATCTAGTTTGTAGCTTCTACATCTATTTTGTATAGAAATCGTGGGTCTTCAGTCAACATGCGTCGAAAGTATTTGGTGCGTAGATTTCGCAAGCAAAAATCAAGTGAAAATAAATTAATGAAATACAATAAATAATGAGAAAAGTACTTACAAGCAAATCTATAAAGACAGAACAATAAAGATTTAATTTATTGTAGCATGTAACGTGCATGTAGCTTATAATTAATTATGTGTAATAATTACAATAATAATGATAATAATAATATTGTGTAAGCATCAACTTTTTTGTATATGTATATGAATGTAATGAGTATCACTTTACAAATGCGCTGCTAAGCGTTCTTTTGTCTTCCAAGTACATTAAATGCTTGTGCGCATGTGTTAAGCTGTACTTTTAATGAATAAAAAGTTTCTTACGTTAAATGATATTTGAATTTGTTAATTGCCCGTTAGAATATATCGATAAAATAGTCAAGGCTGGCAGAGAGTGTTGAGAAGTGTTGTGGTATATAGTTACGTTAAATGATATTTGAATTTGATTATTGTTCGTTAGAATATATCGATAAAATAGTCAAGGCTGGCAGAGAGTGTTGAGAAGTGTTATAGTATATAGTTACGTCACTAACCATACAACACATAGATAGGTCATCTAGAACAACGGTTTTCACCACCAAAAAAGTATGGATGGCGTCCCACACATATTCGTATTCGCTCATTTTGAGGTTCGAGCAGTGAAAATCTGAGAGGCAAAATCAGTTCGCTGCGAGCGCTCGACCGAGATGGTTGAATTCTAATATGAAGCACTACTATATGCCATTTTTTTCCTTACTCTCTCTCTCTCTCTGCTCTCTCAAATATATATATATATATATGTATGTATATATATGTATGTACGCACAAGCAGCAGATCACAAAAATTGAAATTTGTTCGCCGAGAGGTTTCATTCCTTCCCTTCCGAGCAAAGGGTATACCAAATTGCTGAAAACGGTTTGCTATGCTCATGCAAAATGTTAAGATTTTCGTCATTATTTGTGTGAAGGGTATAAAAGCGTTGGTGCGCTTAGCGAATATGTTTTTGCGACGAGCATGCACACATACATATGTATGTACTTACAGTTCCTTGCTCACATGTACGAGCATTTGTGTGTGCTTGTGTGCGCAACTCTACTCTTGCTGCCTGTGGAAATTGTAAGCACCCCACATTTTGATCATATGCTAGCGCACACACATTTGCATACATGTATGTGTGCGTGGGTCGTGAATATTGGCGTGTGCCTACCTCGACTTAGAATTGTGTGAACCATTTTGGGTTTTGTTCGGTCTTGGTGAGTTCCAAATGCGCTGCACACATGCATATGTATATACATACATTCTTTTAGAGTTACACCTGCACATGTATATAAATGTGTCAACAGATATCGATCAAATACTATAATTACTTTAATAAAATAGGTACACAAGCATTTTCACATCGAAAAAATCATAGTAATGCACTAACTAATAAGTTCATTTAATTCTATTGAATATTTCGTTATACAAGATTTAATTAGATCAAGAAATTCATATGTACTCACAGGTGCCAGAATGCATCAAGCTATACTTCATATTGCCAAAATGACTTGCAAATCATAAATGCTCATTTGACAGTCACTCTACAATACAAAGCAAACAAAATCTACCAACTACTGAATCCGCGACACACTCGACAAATTCGATCATCGCAGCCCTTACACACACATATACAAATGTATGTGTGCAGTCCACAAGATCAAACAAAACCCAAAACTCTAAGTCGAGGTAGGCACACGCCAATATTCACGACCCACGCACACATACATATATGCAAATGTGTGTGCGCTAGCCATATGATCAAAATGTGGGGTGTTCACAATTTCCACAGGCAGCAAGAATAGAGTTTCGCACACAAGCACACACAAATGCTCGTACATGTGAACAAGGGACTGAAAGTATGTACATATGTATGTGTGCATGCTCGCGCAAAAACATATTCGCTAAGCGCACCAACGCTTTTATACCCTTCACACAAATAATGACGAAAATCTTAACATTTTGCATGAGCATAGCAAACCGTTTTCAGCAATTTGGTATACCCTTTGCTCGGAAGGGAAGGAATGAAACCTCTCGGCGAACAAATTTCAATTTTTGTGATCTGCTGCTTGTGCGTACATACATATATATACATACATATATATATATATATATTTGAGAGAGCAGAGAGAGAGAGAGAGTAAGGAAAAAAATGGCATATAGTAGTGCTTCATATTAGAATTCAACCATCTCGGTCGAGCGCTCGCAGCGAACTGATTTTGCCTCTCAGATTTTCACTGCTCGAACCTCAAAATGAGCAAATACGAATATGTGTGGGACGCCATCCATACTTTTTTGGTGGTGAAAACCGTTGTTCTAGATGACCTATCTATGTGTTGTATGGTTAGTGGTTACGTTAAATGATATTTGAATTTGATTATTGTTCGTTAGAATATATCGATAAAATAGTCAAGGCTGCGTTGAGAAGTGTTGGGCAGCTCGTGTAGTATATCGATGTGCGATGAATCGATAGCGCAGGTATTTTTGGGCATATTAAATACTGCAGACGTATTCAACCACTTGCCGCATGTGGTCACACACTAATAACCACTGCTGCTCACACACGAAATCGCGCAACTGGTCACATCGAATTCCGTAAAATCGTCACTCAAAAGCAAAAAAAAAAAAAAAAAGAAACCAAAAGTCCAGGCGAAAAAGTCGTAAAAACTGTGTGCTCACAATTTAGCACAACAATAACCCTAGCAGCAAACACAACGAAACACAAAATGTCCGGCAACGGTTTCGATGAAAATCCATTTGGCGAGCCCAATCTGGATAACCCATTTGCGGTAAGTCTGACAACAAAAATGCTGTTCACGAAAACCACACACACACACAGGCACATATGTATATTTGTATACGTGTGTGTGTAGGTGCAACGACGACAGCTCATAGGCCAATGTCTATGTGTGTGTGTGTGTGTTCGTGTGATTGCGTTCCGCCTACGCTGTGCTCAGCAGTTTCTTTGATGTGTATTTTGCATTTTTATATACATATATATATTTTTTTCTTTCTTTCTTTTTGTTAACTTAGGATCCCGCCATACAGCAGGCAACACGCATGTCCACCAATGTCTCACTGGAGGACTATAATCCGTTCGAGGAGCAGGCGAAGCCCCAGCTGCAAATCAACTCCACCAATACGGCAGCCGTTGTGCAGCCCCTCTCACAGAACATTCCGGCACCGCAGCCGCGTCTGGCTACCGGCGCAACTCCCAGCACCAGCATACAGATCACATCCGAGGAGCTGCAGGTTAAATGCAAATGAATTTAAACTTATTTGGCGTGCTCCAGTTACCAGGCGACTCGCATTACCAACAATTGCCATTGTTATTGTCACTGCATTGCTGTGGCTGCAGTCTGTCTGTTTGTGTGTGTGTCATGCTATAGACACCCACACACACACACACAGACCCATTCATAGATAGCCCTCGTTACAGTTAGCTGATTGTCTTCTCAATTTACAGCGCCGCCAGGAGGAACTTGATCGCAAGGCTGCCGAACTGGATCGCCGTGAACAGCAGCTGCAGGGCAATGTGCCACAGCTGAATAATTGGCCACCTCTGCCGGATAACTTTTGCGTGAAGGCGTGCTTCTATCAGGACATCGAGGTCGAGATACCGCCCGAATTTCAAAAGCTCGTCAAGCATTTGTACTACATCTGGATTTGTAAGCAATTTCGTTTATTATCGCCGCTTTTTATTGTTTTTAATTGAGACGCCCCATGCGCTGATAAGAGCCGAATCGCATTAGTCATGCCATCAGCTAATAAATGTCGATTATTAGACCAGCTACAGCTGCAGGCGCCCATATGCACACCAAACAAAGAGCCTTAAAAGTAGTTCTAATATCTATATATATATATATATATATATATATATATATATGCATATATATGCATATATATGAAGTCGGTTACTTTTGTGCTTATCAGTAGGCAAACAAAGCTTATCCATTTGTATTTAAAGGATTTCTCAATTATGATCTGTAAGATTCAAAGAGCAAGAGATAAAAGAAGACGGAGAATACGTCTTCAACTTGTATGTAGTATAGATATATATATACTGTGTATATATATATACTTAGATTATATGTTTACAATTGTGTAGAAGATAAGCAATCAGTCTAATTGATCAACTGAAAGACTGCCTGACACTCTGACTAGATTGTTGGCTGCATATTTAATGTGTTTGTCTCTCATTTTGTCACTCAATGAATCAGTCAATGTGTCTGCTTAGTCAATCAGTCAATTAGTCCAGAAGTGATTCAGTCTCAAAAATTAATTGTCAATCAGTTTTGTTTTTAATTATCTGTCTACCAGTTAGTCAATCAGTCAATTAGTCTGTAAGTGATTCAGTATTTCAATCAATCAGTCAATCAGTTTGTTTCTCAATCTGTTCCATTTAGTCAATCAGTCAATTAGTACGTAAGTGATTCAGTCGCTCAATCAAATGTCAATCAATCAGTTTTGTTTTTAATCATTTGTCTTAGACTTAGTTAATCAGTCAATTAGTTCGTAAGAGATTCACTATTTCAATCAATCAATTTGTTAATCAATCAGTTCCACTTACTCAATCAGTCAATTAGTCCAGAAATGATTGAGTCTCTCAATCAATTTGTTAATCAATCAATTTGTCAATCAGTTTTGTTTTTAATCATGTCTTCCACTTAGTCAATAAGTCTGTAACTGATTCAGTATTTCAATCAATCAGTCAATCAATTTGTTAATCAATCAGTTCCAATTAGTCAATCAGTCAATAAGTCTGTAAGTGATTCAGCATTTCAGTCAATCAGTCAATCAATGTTAATCATGTTAATCAATCAGTTTTGTTTTTAATCATCTGTCTTAGACTTCGACTTAGTCAATCAGTCAATTAGTCCATAAGTGATTCAGTCACTCTTATAGTCAGTCAATTAATTTGTCAATCAATCAAATTTCTAAAAATCATTTGGTTTATTCGTCTGCCTTACATTGCGTTAATCAACCAGTCAGCTGACTAGCTAAACCTTTAGACAGCCTTATTATCCAATCCCTCAATTGCGCATTCAATTAGTCAATCAATTTGTAAGTCTGTTTATTAATCAGTCAGTCTGTGTGTTAGTCTATACTCAATCAATTAGTTAGTGTGCCAGTCAACTTCTCAGTCAGTCAGTTAATCCATTACGAAGTCAAGCTTATTGATTTTCTCATTCTGTCATATTATCAGTCAATCAGTAGTCAGTCAGTCAGTCAATTCCAGTCTCAGTTCATCTGCTCTTACGTCAATCAGTCAATTTGTTAGCCCGTCAGCTAGTCAACTTCTCAGTCCAGTTAGTCAGTCAACAAACATTTCAATACGAATATCGATTAATTGTAAAATTCTTTGCAGTTTACACTATGACGCTGGTCGCCAATATTCTCGGATCTCTCCTCTTGCTGTTCCACAAAGGTGCCATATCCCATCTGTTTTTGGCCATCTTCTACACGCTGCTGTTTACGCCCGCCTCATACGTCTGCTGGTATGTATAAATCTCTCCATCTCGCTTACTCTGCTTAATGCTAACCATCTGTTTCTCTCTCTCTCTCTCCCACTCTCTCTTTCTGTGTTTGTGCTGTTTCGCTCTGTTTGATGCTTTTTAGGTTTCGGCCCGCTTATAAGGCATTCCGCAACGATTCGAGCTTCAATTTTATGGTCTTCTTCTTTGTGTATTTCTTTCAAACGATCTACACAGTCATCCAGGCAATTGGCATTAAAGATTTGGGCTATTGCGGCTTTATGACGGCCATCGCACAGTTCGATGGCACTGCCTGGGGCATTGTCATCGGCCTGTTGCTCTTGATAATCGCCTTCTGTTTCACAATCACCGCTGGCGCCAATGCCCTGATGATCATGAAGATACATAGCATCTATCGCAGCACCGGGGCCAGCATGGACAAGGCCAAGGCAGAGTTTACCACAGAGTTTTTGCGCAATCAGCATGTGCAGGAGGCGGGCTCATCGGCCGTTAGCTCGGCGATTAATTCACAGTTCAACAATAGCAGATACTAAAAACAAACAAGCAAACAATCAATGAATCAATCAATCCATCAATCAATCAATGCATTCAAATCAATCCAATCAATAACAACAATTTACCAATCAACAACCAAAAGCACAGCAAAGCAACATGAAACATGAAACATGAAACATGCCAAGGCCAAGGTCAAGGCCAAGGCAGTTGAATCAAGTCAAGCAGCAGCAGCAGCAGCAGCAGCCGCACTAAATTATACAATAAAAATAATAAGCTATAGTTAGCACACACACACACACACACACACATGAATATATATAGCTATAGCAAGGCTTGTAGCGTACATTGAAGCGCAGAATTAATAACAAATTGCTTTTGTGCATAACAAAATAATAATTATAATAATAATAATAATGCAATTCCTAAAATGCCGTCGTCCTTATTACAATTAACTACTGTAATAATATATAAATATATATATATATATATAGACATAAACATATATATATATACTTACATTTATGGAATCTGATAAAAATGGAAAAACCTTCTAAGCGGCACGCGTTGCCTTCGTACACATTCTGGCCTAAGAAATTTGCTGAAAACGCAAAAGCACTTTAAGCACACACAACACACACACACATACACACATATATATATAATAATAATAACTAATATATATATATATATATTTATATATATTATTTTATATATAATACTTGAGAAGCACGCAAGTGAGCTGCTTCTTCTGGCTATTGTGTTTCGCAAAAGTGTCCTAAGAAATTACTAAGTTATGAATTTAAAAACAAAACAAAAACAAAAGGAACAACAACAAAAATACATATATATATATATATATATAAATATATAAAAAATATATTAAGTAAATGCTTAATGCAATTTCTTATAAAACGGGAAAATTGTTTAACTAATGCAATTCCTGTCCAGCATAAAGTCAAAGCAAAACAGAAACAGCTATGTGTATGTAAAATGAAATTGATAAAGATAATGATAAAGATAATGCTAATGCTAATGCTAATGCTAATAATGATAATGATAATGATGATAATGCTGATGATGATGCAGATAAGATAAATGCTGCTGATAATATGATGTTTTTTAGTTCTTTAAGTCGAAACATTTACGATTATGCATCCATCATAATACACACGCTCTGCACACACACACACACACACTCACACTCACACACACACATACATATGTACATCTCTACATTTCTACATCTAAATGTATTTAAACAAAAAAAGAAAACAAAGCAGGCATAGATTATACAAAACTTTTATCTCTGCTGCTGAGCATTGTGCACGGAATAACTCGACTCTGTATGAGCTATTCTCATTATAATGATTATTCTAATTATTATGATTATTATTATTACTATTATGATTGTCATTGCTGTTGTTTCCACACGCCTACTCCGCCCTATCCCTCTGAAGGTCTGCGTAGCCACATTTAATGTCGTGTCGTGTATTTTTTTGTAATTGTAATTGTTAAACATATAAATATATATATATACGTATATACATGTGTGTATATACATATATATAGTAATACATGCTATAATATACCTATACAATACATATATATGTATATATATATATATATACATATAGATCATATATATATATATATTAATATAAATGAGTATCGATTGTGGTGTTCCTTTCATTTTGTTATCCATTCATTGTTTAGTTGCTTCTCTATTAAAGCAGCCCACTTTGTCGATTTCCCTCTATAAATTAATTCAAATAAACAACAATAAGTATTTATAGATGCAACATTATTTTCATTAATTTGTGGGCAATTTGGGCTTGGCTTAGTTTTTAAGCTCATTTTGAAGAGTTTCGGAAAGATCCCTCGAAGAATTTAAAGAACTTTGATACCTTATTATAAGTCTTCACTTTTGCTGCACAATTGATGAGAGATGTGAGACGCGCTTACAATTGCCTGCCTGACATGTATGTATACCCTGTAATTATTCAATTTCTTATTTGGCAATTGATAGAATTGAGCTCATGCTCGCCTGATAATCAGAAAGAACTTGTTCATTTACAGATCTATTATAACAGATCTATCATAAGAGATCTATCATAACAGAACTATCCTAACAGATCTATCATAAGAGATTTATCATAACAGATCTATCCTAACAGATCTATCATAACAGATCTATCCTAACAGATCTTTCATAGCAGATCTATCATAACAGATCTATCATAACAGATCTATCCTAACAGATCTAGCCTAACAGATCTATCATATCAGATCTATCATAACAGGTCTATCATAACAGATCTATCCTAACAGATCTTTCATAGCAGATCTATCTTAACAGATCTATCATAACAGATCTATCCTAACAGATCTATCCTAACAGATCTAGCCTAACAGATCTATCATATCAGATCTATCCTAACAGATCTATCATAACAGATCTATCATAACAGATCTATCCTAACAGATCTATCCCAACAGGTCTATCATAACAGATCTTTCATAGCAGATCTATCATAACAGATCTATCCTAACAGATCTTTCATAGCAGATCTATCATAACAGATCTATCCTAACAGATCTTTCATATCAGATCTATCCTAACAGATCTATAATAACAGATCTAGCCTAACAGATCTATCATATCAGATCTATCCTAACAGATCTATCATAACAGATCTATCCTAACAGATCTTTCATAGCAGATCTATCATAACAGATCTATCCTAACAGATCTTTCATATCAGATCTATCCTAACAGATCTATAATAACAGATCTAGCCTAACAGATCTATCATATCAGATCT
This sequence comes from Drosophila leonis, assembly GCA_035045365.1. Taxonomy (NCBI): domain Eukaryota; kingdom Metazoa; phylum Arthropoda; class Insecta; order Diptera; family Drosophilidae; genus Drosophila; species Drosophila leonis. Next base: position 2,572,125 of record JAWNPC010000953.1, on the reverse strand, counting down.
ATCCTAACAGATCTATCATAACAGATCTATCCTATCATATGTATCATAACAGATCTATTATAACAGATCTATCATAAGAGATCTATCATAAGAGATCTATCATAAGATATCTATCATATATATTTTGAAATTTTTGTATAAAAAAGGGAAGAATTCCACCTAATCCACCAGTGAAATTTGTAAAGTTCACGGAGACAATGCTGTATCAGTTCGTGGTTCGCTGGCTTGTGTTCTGGAAATTTCGTTGTGACAGATGCACCTCGCTCTGCTCGACCTATCGTTGAAAAAAGCCACAAAAGTTTTACACTGATGGAATAGTGTCTCTAGCGGAAAAAAGTTCATTATAAATATAAAAAAACGAGTTGAAGTTTGATTAGAAATACGAAAAGGCGTTTCCGACTACCCAATATGTAACTTGTGACCGGAAAGTACCCGGAAATTCTTATTGAAAATGCCCTCGCTCGACATTTTATCAAATTTCCATTTTTGTTAAGTTAAGTAGGGCTGTCCTCAGTTATTGTGCCGAAAATAAGCGCCATCTTTCAAGCGCAGTATATTCAGCAGCTGTCCAAGCCAGTCGACCTCAGTAGTGTGTTTCGATTTTTACAATGTTGAGTTTTGCATTAAATTTTGTGTTTCCAATGAAATTTCGTGGAGTGGCTTATGGAGTCCCCATGCTCTATCAAAAACCCAAGCTTACAATTGGTACAAGGCCTTTAAAGACGGTCGGGAAACCGTCGAAGACTTGCCTCGTTCCAGAAGACCTTCGACCTCTTCCACTGACGAAAAAACATAAAAAAGTAAAAGAAATCTTGCTCGAAAATCGTCAGGTGAGTGTTCGAGTGCTAGCACATGAACTGGACATTGGTTGTGAGCAAGCTCGCTTGATTTTGGTGGACCGTTTGAGCATGACTCGGCTCGCTGCAAAAGAGCTGATTTGTACCAAAAAAAAAACCATTACAAGAAACGATTACAAGACCAAACATGCGGTAAATACCATTGACGACCAGCCAACGTATTTGTTTGATTTGGCTTCCTTTGACTTTTTCCTGTTTCCAAAACTAAAATTACCCTTAGATAGAGGAGACAAAAAAGAAATTTCCGGGTACTTTCTGGTCTGAAGGTATATTCTTGATTAGGAAGACGAGCTGACTCGATATAGTCATGCACGTCTGTCCGTCCGTCTGTCCGTCCGCAGCGATCTCGTATACTATAAAAGCTAGAGATCTGAAGTTTTAAATTTATACTCGTCTATATCATACGCAGTAGGAGCTTATCATTTTTTTTCGATAACTCATTCCATTTTCTTATAATCTATAAAAATCGATATTTTTACTTCGTTTTTTAAGCGTAACTTGAATACCGCTGGAGCTAGAGACTTAAGCTTTACTGCGTGTATCCGTGTAATGAATACAGACATTTTTTAAAATTTTTTTGACCTTTTTTTTACTTTTAGATAGGTCGTATTTCAAATACTAGAAACTTGTGCTTTGGCAACATACACACATATGAATGTCATTATGACGTCCTCAAAGTTTGCTTAGTAAAGTCCATCGACCAGAGAAATTATGCAATAAATAAGTTCCTATAGTAAAGCCCATATTGCAGCCCAAGCGCAGTCGCTGCGTCAACTGCGCAGTTAGCACAGCGTGGGCATGTTTTGCTAGCTTAGTATGCATGAAAGAAGTCTAAAACACTTGTAAAATCGGCACTTCGCAGGGTACAGGGTATCTCCTAGTCAAGCAGCTTCGACTAGAGCACTCTTACTTGCTATACTTTGCATATTTTTCGTACTTTCTATATTTCTGCTACCTTTCATACTTTCCATTCGCTAAAAAGTTTCGTGAATAAACGAATATAGGAAAAACTCTTCTTCGAACAATAAGTGGATAATGCTATGTTCCAGACAAGGCAATAATTTCCATACATACATATGTATATATATATATATATATATGTGTATATATACAGACTTATATAGATTCAGTGATGCCTTTTCCTTATTGTGTCAGCTGCGGGGTAATGAGGCTTATCAGTGTTAAAAAAATTGTCTTTGGCATAAAGTTGGATTCGTTTGGACTTAAATGGAAATGCTAGTTGACATAGAGTCGCACTAGCGTCACGTACGGCTCAAAGTGGCTGGTGGGTGGTTGGGTAGAGGCAGGGCAGAGGCAGAGGCAGAGGCAGAGTTGCGGTTATATAGATTGGCATATTCAGAAGTTGAACGCACGCTAAAGACGTATTTTCTCATATGAAATGTAAATTTCATTTTGTGTGCGAATGCGAAATTAAATCAACAGCAAATGATTTGGCTACGCACCCTCAACGTGTCATGCTAACACCCACCAGCCAACACCCACCATCCAACCACCCCCTCCTGCATCCCCCTGCCCTACACACAGCTTAATCTGCTTGACTTGCCTCTGCCTCTTCTAAAGCAGTTTTTGCTTTCTTTTTTTTAAAGAGCTGTCATAAAAAGTTAAACAGCTGTGCGTGGTGTGTGTGTGTGTGTGTGTGTGTGTGTGTGTGTGTATGTGTGTGTGTGTGGGTGCATTCCTAGCTCTTAGATACCAACAATTGGCATGAGCTGCAGCAGCCACAGCAAATGTTGCGCATACGCCACGCTGTGTCCTGTGAAGCAGATTGCGGTTAGAAGCCAGCAGCCATTGGGGGAGGTGAGGGGCGGATGATGCGGCGTGTGACTGCAGTCAAATATTCATCTGCTGAATAATTGTTGAGCAAATACATCCACCCACCCACCCACCCACACACACACAGGTCACATCGATTGTCGCTAATTGCCGATGATGATTTGGTATTGATTGCATGTGCCACGCAGCCGACAGGGACAGAACGACAAGGACAAGGACCTGGTGCAGGGCTTTAGTCACCGCAATGCCCAGCCGTGAGCTGTGAGCTGTGAGCCATGAGCCATGTCCTCCATATCGATTTCGTGTCCAACCCCATCAAAAAATAAAAAAAAAAAAACAAATGCCAAGAATAGCTGCGCTGACCTGGGCCAAGACAAAGCTCAGCTAAACAAAATTGTCACGGCCCCAACCTAAAACTCGGCTCTCATTTATTATTAACCAAACTCGACCTAACCGAATCCAATCGGCATAATTATTTTTGGGCTTACATTCCCTCTTCAACATTCGCTCTTCATCAAATTTTCATTACTTAAATCTGACAGTCAGGACAACGCGCTGAGTCGATCTAATCGAACTCGAATGCGAACGGTTTTTCTCCCGTCGGTAAGTTTGAAACAATTTTTTCTAATATATAATCTCCAGAATTATATTATATAAACTTTATTAATCACGCACTCAGCTCAGTCTTTGTATACCTGCCAGAGTTCTTCCAAGACTTCAAGCTCAAGGATCTCTTTTGGTGTACCTCAAGGCGAGGCCTTATCGCATAGACTATAGATGCTTATCATATATTAATCATAGAAAGTATCTTAATTTCAAAACTTTAGTAAATTTTCAAAAGTCTATAGGTTATTAAGTGGTTCTGTCTATGTTATACCCTGAACCCATTGAAAATGGGAAATCAGCGTAAAATGGTTTTGTTAAACTGTCAAATGTATGTAACAGGCAGAAGGAGGCGTGGCAGACCCCACAAAGTATATATATTCTTGATCAGGGATACGAGCTGAGTCGATTTAGCCCTGTCCGCCTGTCTGTCTGTCTGTCCGTCTGTCTGTCTGTCTGTCCGTCTGTCCGTCTATCCGTCTATCCGACTGTCCGTATGAACGCGTCGATCTCAGAACATATAAGAGCTAGAGATTGAAATTTTTTGTAGGTCCCTGTATAGCACGCGCATATCGAGTTTGTTTTAAAAAATCGATAACTTTCCCCGTTTTATTGTTATCGATAAAAAACCTTATCGAAATCAAGTTATTAAATTATATCTCGTACATCTTTCGAGCTAGAGTCTCCAAATTTTGTATTTAGATTAATTTATATTTTATACAATTTCGATTTTTGTTATATTTTGGATACTGGAAAAAAAAATTTTTTTTTTTATTATTTTATTTTACAAGCTTAAACTTTTCTGCGCTAATAAATACATAACTGAGTATATTTAAAAACGCAGATCGCACGGGGTTCAGGGGATCTCCTAGTCGGGCACCATCGACTAGAGTTTTGTTACTTGTTTTTTATTTGAAACATTTCATAATTTGGTTTCCTTTTGCAGTTATTTGAGAAATGTTTGTCAGATACTTCAGATTTATATTCTCAAACTCTAGGACAGCGCTCTAAAGGTCTTAGCACTAAGACAAGTCTATGACTAGGACAAGTCTATGACTAAGACAAGTCTATGACTAAGACAAGTCTGTCAAAGTCTTAGCATTAAGACAATTTTAAGCCTCAAAGCCTGAGACTTAAGACAAGTCTAAGGCTCGTCCGCTTAAGATACAAGCATACGAGGGCTGTTCAAAAAGTATAGCGACTTTTGTGTATTTTTTATATATTTATTTATTCATAGGTTTAAATTTTGGACCCCTTTAAAGTAATTCCCATTAGATATTATACGCTTCTGGCAATGTTTCTTTCAATCCACCTAGAAAAGTTTTTTTTTTGTGAACTTCGTTAGCTGCTCCTTCGATGCCGTCTTTAGCTCATCTATTGTAGCTTAGCGTCGTCCTTTCATGGGCTGCTTCAGTTTCTGGAACAAGAAAAAGTCACAGGTGTCCAGATCTAGGCAATATGATGTCAACGTCATCATTAGTATGTTTGTGTTAGCCAACAAATTCATCACAAGTAACGATGTGTGAGCTGGGGCATTATCGTGCTGCAAAAGCCAATTTTTGCACTTCCACAAATCCAGGCGCTTTCAGCTAATACTCCTTACTGACAGCTCTACCCTGTGGCAATAACTCATGATGCAGCACGCCATCTGTAATCGAAGAAAACTGTAAGCAAAACTTTCACATGCGACCGCACTTGCTGCGCTTTTGCGGTCTTGGCGTGCGTCTTGCGGCAGCTTCCATTGGGATGATTGAGCTTTGGTTACCACGTTTACATTTACCTTTGTGCGCCTCGGACTATTCTATGCATAGTGCGTTTCACGTTTTATGCGTCAATTATAATTTTACTCAGAACTCAGAACTTACAGAACTCTCTCTTCCATGCATTAAATCCTTGCTTTCAGGTCATCTTAGGGAAATCACTCACAGTGCCTAGCTATGAGCTGGGGTATAAATTTGATGATCTGGCAAATGACTTCCAAATCATTTCGTTTCTTTTCTTTTTCCTCTCTCTTTATTTTTATACCCTGAACCCATTGAAAATGTGAAATCAGCGGATAATAGTTGTGTTAAAATGTCAAGTGTATGCAGCAGGCAGAAGGAGGCGTGGTAGAACCCATAAAGTATATATATTCTAGATGGGAGACGAGCTGAGTCGATTTAGCCCTGTCTGTCCGTCCATTTGTTCGTCCATCTGTCCGTCTGTACATCTATCCGTCTGTCCATCTATCCGTCTGTCCGTCTGTCCGTCCGTCTGTCCGTCTGCCCGTCTGTCCGTTCATCTGTCCGTCCGTCTGTCCGTCCGTCTGCCCGTATGTATGTATGTATCTCAGAACCTATAAGAGCTAGAGACTTGAACAGGTATTTTTGCAGGTCTCTGTAACGCACGCGATGTTCAAGTTTGTTTAAAAAAATCGATAACTATTCCCATTTTATTGTTATCGATTAAAAACCTTATCGAAATCAAGTTATTAAATTATATCTCGTACATCTTTGAAGCTAGAGTCTCCAATTTTTTTATTTACATTCATTTAAATTTTATACAAATTTGATTTTTGTTGTATTTTGGATACCAGCTCCAAAAAATTTTACAAGTTTTCATTTTTTCTAAATTTAACTATTTATATTATATTTAAATATTATTAAACAATGAAATAATATAATAATACAAATTATGATTCTGTATTAATTATTTTCAAGTTTCCACTAACACTTTCTATATTATCATAGCTCAATAATATCACTGACCATAAAATCGACTTTACGTAACTTGCGGAAGTTAAAAAGTCTCGATATATTTTGAGCACACCTCCTATGTGATTAAGTCTGATGTGCCATATACAATTCAGATCCTTAATAATCTCCCATATATATGGGTAGGTTCCGTTTCACCTAGTTAACCCGTTGGCTTTAGAGTTGAAGCATTTTGCATTTATGCAAAAGTAAAACCAAAAGCAAAAGCAAAAGAGAAGAGCTTTAAAGGATGACAATACGCACTCGATTTGCGTGAGTTGTTTGGCACTTTTGGCATATGGATAGGGGCGGGGGTGTCATGGGCTAAGGGCTGGGGGTAGTGTTGGCTAGCCGCAACAGGTGGTCGAGCAGTAAACTTCGCTAAAGGTGCGCAGCGAGAGGTGCGAGTAGCCCCAAAAGCAAGTGACACAACACACACAGAAAGAGAAAGAGAAAGAGAGCGAAAGAGATGGGGAATAGCAGCAGAGATGGGTTAGCTGGCAGCTGTGAATGGGCTGACTTAGCAAAAGTAGTCGTTGGCTTAGCATTTATATATAAATATTATATATTCTTGAGCAGAATTATTGCAGGACGTGCTAGTCAAATCCAGAAATGGATATGAATTAATTAAATAGTTGGCATGTCCTTCCGGCTGGCCTCTGTCTAGCCGGAAGTCGAGTGCGATGCAATGCTTTAATGGCCTCTTCCCGGCGTGCATCAAATTGGGCAGCAAATGAGCTAAGCTAAGGCTGAGCGAGGTGTGTGGGCGGGCGAAAGCGCCAAGTCTGGGCAATTTTTCACACTATACGGAAGTATTATTTGGGTCACATTTCCTGCTGCTGCTTTTAATTAAAATCTTCTACGGCCGTCCTCGCCGGGCGGAAGTACAAATTTCTTGCCGTTACAAAGCGCAGAAAGGCGTCTCACTTCCCAGCACACTTCGCTTCGCCTACTCTCTTGCTGCCTCTCTCGCTCGCACGCTCTCTCTCTCTCTCTTGCTCGCTCGCTCGGTAACTTTCACTGAATGTGAACGAGGCGTCGACAATGTTGAGTCGAGCCGAGCCGAGCCGATTGCGTACGAACCCACAGACGAGCGCACAACCTAATGCCCTTCATAATGCCAAGGCAGGTGAGGTGAGTTGAGCGTGATGTGGTGTGGTGTGGTGTGGTGAGGAGTGTTGAGGTATGCGCTGCTACACGGCGGGTGGGAAAGTTGCCTTCATTTCGTCAGCGGCCGCCAGATGATTTCAGCTGAGATTGAAGATAAAACACATGCGCGCATCACGTTTGCCGTTTGTGGCGTTTCGGTCTCTGTTTTTCTTTTTCTGTTACTTTTTCTTTTTTTTTTTTTTTAAGTTTGTGTATTTTGCTGTTGTGTTTGTGTTGCCGTTTGCTCTTCTCGCAGCTTTCCAAAGCTCACACACAAACACACACACGCACACAATGCGACTGTGACCCAGAGAGAGAGAGAGAGAGCGCGAGCGAGCGAGAGCGATAGACAGACAGCATGGCCGCAAGGCCGCACAAAGTTCGGCACTGCGCCGCCATCATCGCACACACACACACACACAATCGTGTGTATGTGTATCTATATGTATATAGACACACTCATACACAAACATTACACCCGCAGTCAGATTGAGCTTCAGATTTAAGCGGCGCACATGGCACTTGGCGTTTCCTTTGGGCCACTGGCTGCTGCTGCTGCTGCTGCTGCTGCTGCCGCTGCTGCCACTGCTGATGTTGTTGTTTTTAGCGCTTTTGGCCCCAGTGGGAAATGCGCAGCGCCCGCAGCGTGCAAACAATATTTAATTTTTGTATTTGCCGATTTCTCGAGAGTTTTTGCTGCACACAAACTTGGGCGTTCTGTTTGCTTAATATAAGTTTTATCTGCCAGAAATAGAATCATTAAATATTAAGCAAAGATTATATGTGTCAGGCATACATAAATTAATAATTTATTATTTATTTTTATTGTATATATAATTACAATAAAATTGAAATACTCGAAAAAAATGTATTTGTTGTTTATTCTAAAATTAAACTATAATTTTGTATACATATATAATTAAAATAAAATTTAAAAACATGAATTTGCTGTAATACTTAATCTATGATAAGGTTTAACTATATAAATAACTATATATAATTATAATTATAATAATTATATAATTAAAATTAAATTAAAATTCTCGACTAACATGAATTTGTTGTTATGTTCGATCTATTATAAGGTTAAATTATATATCATTTAATAAATATAAATAAAAAAAAATTTAAATACTCGAAAATAAATATATATAATTAAAATTGAAATACTTGAAAATCACGAATTTGTTGTTAAACTAATTTATTATAAGATTAATTTACATAGAAAATTATAGCTTTTTCTATTAATTACTTTTTCGATCATTAATTCGAACTTTTTGCAGAGTCAACGTTAAAAACTTCGAACTTGACGATAAATGGCAAAAGCAAAGTCAATTAGAGCACAGGCATAAAAAAGCTTTTTGTTTGCACTGATCAGTTCGCTACTGAGTGAAATATAGTAAGAGCGAGAGAAAGACAGAGAGGGAGAGCTTTTATGTCTTGTGCCGTTCTAAACTGCTCTTGCATGCACTGCAGCGCCGCGCTCTCATTCTATCTATCTTCGTGTTCTGTCTGCCTTACTTATGCAGGACACAAACCCATTAACACATGCGCGCTATTTCCCAATGGGTTGTCGGTGCTGTTTGCGCTTTCTTCAATGAACATGGGTAACATGTATAAAGTGCCTGCTGCTTGGGCGTTTTGGCTACAACTTTTGTAACAGTCGCGCACATCTTCTGTCTGTCATACACGCACGCACCACTCTCACACACTGTACAGCCCACATTCGCACACCCACACACACATAGCCACAGCGAGCATCGTTCAGTTCGGGTTGGCTCTCCTTTCGGCTGTGCGAACTGTTCGCTTCGTTCTTCGTTCACTTCGGCCACGACTAGCTGCTGATAAGCTCGCGAAGCTCACGTTTAGTGCCAAACTGTCAATCGTGTAGTGCGGTCATGTGGTGCGGAGCTGTTTCGTGCGCTCTCCAATTGTTTTTTTGAGTAGTTTGTTTAAAGTTGAAAACAGCAGCAGAGCCGCAGCAGCCGCAGCAGTTGCCGCCGCCGCAGCAGCTGAAGAAAGCAAAAGTCCAACTATTTCTTTTTTTTTTTTTGCATTTTTTTTTTGTCAACAACAACAATATCGGCAGCAAAAAGAAAAAAACGACAACCAACAACCAACAAAGTGTGCGAATCTCGAGCCGAACTCGAATGCTCTTCCCCGCTTCCTGTAAATATATTCGTAATAATAAATGAAATTCTTGACACTTGTGTATTTTTCGAATATTCAAATCTATTGCCCATCCATTGGTGTGTAAAGTTCACCGTTAGATTGTAAGTGTGTGTGAGTTTTTTTTGTTGTTTGTTTTTGTTGTTGTTTCGCGAGTGAGCAGGTAGCGCAGAAGATAGCGAGAGCGGGCAATAGAGCAGAGCAAGCAAGCGAGCGAGCGAGCGAAGATCCCAGCTAAGGAAGAAGCAGCAGAAGATGAATTGCTGTAAAATGTACGTGTAAAGTGTGACCAAATTATAGAAAAGAAATAAAAACACAAAAACAAGTAATTGCTAAATATTTGTTTGCTGCTGTGTATGTGTGTGTGTGTGTGTGTGTGTGTGTGTGTGTGGTGTGCAAGACATAACTGTAATTGCGCGAATTATGCAAAGCTTTCGTTTTGCCATGTGTGCATGGGTGGGAGGGAGATAGTAGAGTGCGGGCGAGTGGCAAGGGAGATTGAGCTGAGCTGAGCTGAGCTGACTGTCAACGTGCTTGCTCCAGCTGCCTTTGTGTTGGACCGTTAATCCAATTTGTATGAGACAGACGCAAACACACACGCACACACACACATGTAAGACGGCAAGTCAAGGCAAATGTTCATGTGTGTGTGTGTGTGTGTGCCAATTAGTTGACAAATTACGCAAAAGCAAAGCCAACAAGGGACAACAACAACAACAACAACAATAGCAGCAGCAGCAGCTCATTTTCGCTGCGCTTTAAAGTTTCTTTTTCTTATTTATATATTTTTTTTAAGTGTGTGCAATTGTGTATTTATGTAACAAAGCAGCACAAAAATTGTCACAGGCCACAAAAAAACAAAAAAAAAAAAAAACAAAAACCTAAAAAGAAAATAGAATAAAAATCCCAAATCCAAAACCTATTCTCGCTGCTAATGAAGTTGTGTGTGGCCGCAGAAGAAGCAGCAGCAGCAGCACACACACACACACACACACACAAGCACACAAAATTACTCAATCGTTTCGTGTATGTGTGTGAGTGTGAGTGTGTGTGTGTGTGCGCCACCCTCGGGCTAGGCCTTTGGCACTGCTATTGCCGCCTTCAAGGATGTGAAAGTGAATGCTGCGGCTGCTACTACTTCTTCCTCTGCTGCCTGTGCTCTCCCTATTGTTGTTGTTAGTAGTGTAGCCGCCTCTTGTCTGCGCCTTGTTATTTTTTTTCTTCTTCCCTTCATTGCGTTAGCATTGCCCTCGGCCATACAATAAGAGTGAGCACAGGAGGCGGAGTGGAGAGTAGAGGAGACAAGCGACCATTTGGTCGACCAGAATACAATTATTGCCATGTATTTGATTGGGTTTTCGCATTTTGATTTCTTCGTTGCATCCATCGGTGAATTCCAATTTGTTGCGGTCAATTGGTAGGGATTACCTTAACTTAGAAAGTGAAGTAGGTACGTGCGCGCCCTTCTCTGCGCCTCTCAAGCTCATTTTGAGTTATCGATTTGCTTATTTCATGTTCTATTTAGCGCTATTCTGGGTCTTATTAAGTGTCTAGGTTATTCAACTGCAATCGCAGAGTGCAGAAAACAATGCACAGAATGTGAATGTGTTATCGATAGACTTGTTATAGATGCTGTTGTTTCATGAGAGCTGAAATGAGAGTAGAGTCATGAAATTACCATATATTGATCATGAATTTATGACTATACTTTAAGTTGAAGTTATCGATATATTTTTTATATATTTTCTCTTAAACTCCATAAATTATAGTTAAAAGTTTGACAAAAGTTTATTCATAATATTTAAACTTTTATTATTATTCATGAATTGATGACTATACTTTAAGTTAAAGTTCGAACGATATATTTTTATATATTTTCTTTGATACTCCATAAATTATAAAAACATTATACCCTGATTTCCCATTTTCAATGGGTTCAGGGTATAATAAAAAGTTTGACAAAAGTTTATTCATAATATTTAAAGTTTTAGCTAAATATTTTGACTTATTACTAAATATTTCAATTCAATATGGAAACTTTTTTTGTTATCAATTTCATATCGATCATCAGATGTTTTGGCTTAAGTTATTATAGCTTTATTAGAGCTGATGCTATAGGCCAGAGATCTAGACACACGCTTTGCACATACCATAAATCGATTACAAGCAATTAGTTTGCTTTTATCGATAACATAAACGAGCTAAGCTGCAGCTATTCGATAGGCGATAAAGCTAGCTAAATTGTGTGTGAATTGTTTCATATAGCCATAGGCTAATTCTTAAAGTGTTTGCAATAGCTGAGATTTTTAGTACACACACACACACACACATGGACATACACACACACATAGACATGCGAAGAGTCAATTGAGCGCTTCTGGTGACTGACAACTGACACCACCCACTTGGACTGTCACACATACGCCCCGTTTGCCCAGCAGCAGAGTTAATGTTTACCTCCGCCCACTCAGGCTGCCAGCCTTGTTGTTTGTTTGTTTGTTTGTTTGTTTGTCGGCTCGCTCGCTCGCTGCTCGTTTTGTCACTTTGATGGCAAAAACGTGGACGCTGGCCACGGGGATGCCAAAGAGAGAGAGAGATAGAGAGAGAGAGAGAGAGAGCTGATTCGCCTTGCTATTTTGGTCCCAGCCAAAAGCTGTGAATGAATGTCATAATCGATAATTGAATGGCTGAAATTGTGACCGACTGGCCGGCTGCTGCTGCTCCCGCTGCTGCTGCCTCTGGCTAAGCCAATCCATAAATGTGTTTAATTAATGCCAATGACACAAACAAAAACAGAAAAGGCCTAGCGAGTGTCAACGACTGTGGAATGCTCGCTATGCAGACAGCCAGAGAAAGAGTGAGAAAGAGAGAGAGAGAGAGATGTCTGTTATATTAGAGCTTAAGAATATCTAGGCTATATATATTTTTTACAAATACTTTATTAAAATGACATGCAAAACCTATATACTCGTTTGGTTGCCATGCCCAGGGCATAACAATGCGGCGAAGCTGAGAGCGGGCGAAGTCGAAAGCAGCAAAGAAAAGAAGAAAATAACCAAAATGACACTCGCAGTCACATTCGAAATGACGAAAAATAAACACCGAACGTAACACACATACATAGACGCATAGGCACACACACACACACAGGCGCAGACACAGGCGTAAAAGAAAAATGGTAAAACAGGCGACGGCGCAGGCAGCGAAGATGGCGACAAAATCGTAGCAGCAGCAGCAGCGGCAGCGCCAGCGTCAGCTGAAGACGCCAGCGAGTAGGACAAAGGCGGCGACATGCTTGCGCTGGTATGTGTGTGTGTGTGTGTGTGTGTGTGTCTATGTGTGTGTGTGTGAGTTAGTGTTGGCTGCTGTGCGCTCTCTTGCGCTGCCTGTGTGTGAGTTTGGTGAGTGTGTGTGACAGCGATAATAATAAAAACGTAGCAGCGTCAGCAGCAGCAGCAGCAGGCAAAATACATGCTCATGCATAAGTATGTTTGTCTGTATATATGTATATACATATATATGTATATATATGCATGTGTTTGTGTGTGTGTGTGTTAGCATAGTCCAAGAAAAAGAAAATGCCAAGAAATGAAGTGTCTCTCTGGCGCTGTGTCTCTGTGTGTGCGCGTAGTCTTTATGCCTTTGACTGGCGTGCTGCTGACTGTGTGTGTGTGTGTGTGAAGCGCTCATACATACATAAACACATGTGTATGTGTGTGTGTCCTACAATTACATAATACACGCGGAGCATAGCTTAAGACGCAAAGCGCATAGTTAAAGCTTTTATATATTTTTATACATTTTTTTTTTTGGCATTTCGTTTATTTTGAGTTCTGTTTTTTTTTTTTTAACAGCTGAGTATTGAATGGCAGCTGCCGGCTCTCTGTTGTGTGTGTGTGTGTGTGTCCAAATGCAGTTTCTATACGCTCTCACATAGAGCTTACGCTCTTTATACATATGTCTAAATGTATATATGTATGTATATATATATATTTATACTTATGTGTATTTGTATAAGTTTGTCCTACTGCCCTAATGAAATTACATGCATGGAACAACGAGCTGCCAAGCAGCACAAAATGCACCACTTTCTACTTTATGCTGTGGCACAGCCACTCTATATATATACATATACTTAAACACACATGCATATATATATATATATATAGACACCCACACACACACCCACACCCACAAATACCCACACTCATCCATCTCTCGCTCAGTGGTGCAGAGCTGGACACGCTGAGAGTGCAGAAGGACGCCGCGCATTATTGCAGTTTTTGTAAACACACATAGACACTCACACACACACACCCACACACACACACACCCCCACACACACATGCACATGTACACAGTGAAAGCTCTCGTCAATGAACATAAGTTTTTTTTTTGAGTTTGTTGTTTCTTAAAAATTCATGAATTTTATTTCTGCATTGTTTCTAGAACAATTTTGCTATCAGTGGCTCTTGAAGCTATTGAATTTCCAGTCACGCCTGCTATTCATTCATCCAGCGTTCACTGTGAGTGCACAGCAAATCAATCCCCTATATGCGATTCTCATCGCATTTTCGTCAGCTCGTGTGCATTTTCATAAATTGCATTTAGCTTGGCAAGTTTTTTGACATTTTGAGTTGATTTGATTTTCATTTGATGGTTAAGCACGTTGCGGTGTGATGCCAAGGCTACATACAGCCATACACCACTATACGCACACACATACACACACACACACACACACACACACACACACACACGCCGACACACAGAGTGCATTGTGCTGCGTTTGCAGCTGATGAAGTTAGTTTTTGTGCTAGTTGACCCAGTTGGCGGTTTCTTTAACACGCATTCATTGGCAGTTACAAATCCTTCAGACACCAAGTAAATTACTTGCAAGGTTCCACACACACACACACACACACACACACACACATACACACACACACACACAGACACACACTGGCTAAAGGGCACGCGATACGCCATTTAACGCTATATTGCTTGAAAGAGGGTAAAACACCTCAGCAAGAATTTCAAACAGCGATTGGCCAACAACTTGTGAATTACTTTACTAAATTAAAAACTAAAAAAAAAGAAAGGAAAAAAGAAAAACTTTTAGTTTATGTGTGAAATAAGCTGTGCGAAATATAGCAAAACTTTTCACACAGCGCGCGGTCGCTGCTGTTGCATATGAATGGGCGAGTGGAAGTCGCAGCAACTATTCAAGCAAACATCTCCAAAGTACATTAACTTATTATATACTAGATATACCAGAGGTATAAGTATATATGTATACATAACATATATGGATATCTATGTATATACATAGAGTAAAACTTGAGTCAATTTATAGTCCGTTTATTGGGCCAACAAATACAATCTGAATGAATTCAATAAGCCATTCAAGTCAATCACGAGCTTAGTCAGTTTGGTAGTCAATCAAAGGTTAGTCAGTAATCAATTAGTCAATCAATCAGTAAATGACGTTCTCATCCAATCACGTTAGTCAGTTAGTTAATGAGGCATTTAATCAGTCAATCAATCAGTTAGTCAGTCAATCATCGATTCAGTAAATCAGTTTGAGGCACTTAATCCGTCAGTCAATCAATCAGTTAGTCAATCATCGATTCAGTCAATCAGTTTGGTAGTCAACAGTAGTCAATCATTAATTAGTCAGTCAAGGAGTAACGCAGTCAGTCAATCAGTCAGTTAGTCGATCATCAATTCACTCAATCAGTTTGGTAGTCAACAGTAGTCAATCATATGCTATTTAGTCAGGATGTAACGCAGTCAGTCAATCAATTGGTTAGTCAATCAATCAAATAATGATGCCCACAACCAACCATTTAGTCAGTCAGTCAGTTAGTTAATAAGGGAATTAATCAGTCAATCAATCACTCAGTGAATTAGTGTAATAGTGAAGATGTCAATCAATAGGCCAGTAAGGTTGCAATGCAATCAATCAATCAATTGGTCAGTCAATCAATTAGTTAACCAATCTCTCAAGCAGTAAGTTAGGCAGTCAGTCAGTGAAAAGTCCATCAAATCACAAATAGTCAGTTAATGAATCAAGCTGAATGTTGAGTGCTTTAGTCAGTCAACAAATTATTCAATCAATCAACCGATTGGTTACATAAAATAAATACATAAAGTGATTGACTGACTGACTAATTGATTCACTGATTGATTATTAATTGACTGAATGGCAGATTGACTGATTGACAACTACTGGCGTGCCTCAATCAGTCAATCAGCTAATCAATCAACGAGTCTGTCAGTCAATCAGTCAGTCAACCCATCAGTCCGGTAATGTTTATATCAAATAAATATATAAATATGTGTTTGATTGAGTCAGTCCGTCAATCAGTAAGTCAATCAGTCAGTCAATCAGTCAGTCCGTCAATCAGTCAGTCAATCAAATATTTTGTCAGTTCTTCATTCTAAAATCTAATCGTCTGATTACTCAGATCCGCGTCGCCTTACATCAGTCAGTCAATCATTCAGGCTGCCTCAAACTGCCTCAAGCTCTGAATCACAGATTGGGATAATTTAGAATTTGGCCTTTGGGCACCTTTCGCAGTTCGATTTGCCGCTCTATCTAGCTCTGATTTGGCTCTTCTTCTTGTTGTTGTTGGCCAAGCGAATTTCGATAACTGAGATTTATCGACGGCCATTGAGAGCAACAGTGCAATGCCATTGCCATAAATAAAAGCATGCGACAGCACTTGTTGTGCGCTGTAGAGTCGAGGCGAGGCGAGTCAAGTCAAGTCGAGTCTAGTCAAGTCGAGTCGAGTTGAGTGGGGCATCTGATTTGGAGCTGGCTGCTGCTCCTCTAATCCACTTTATCATTTGGATGAGCCTCTCCGAGGGTTATTTGCACGTTCGTCCCGTTTCCGGCTGTAGCTGCTACTGCTGCTGCTGCTGTTGTTGTTGTGGCGCCCAACGCGTGCCACCATCGCGTGTTGCCACAACACAGAGCAGCGCCGCACAGTTCAGCTCATTTGCCACGTTGCTTTATTGCCATCTTTATTTGCCATTGGCCATTGGCCATTGGCCATTGGCGCTGTCGTTTGCCCAAGTACGTGCCTATTAGCCGGAACGTGTCTCATTTGACTCCCGCTTCGCTGCTGCGAGTGCTCTGAATATGCCAATCGGCTTCTAATTCTCAACTGATACTCATTAGTGCGCTCCACTCATATTTGTAGACAGATACATAAGTATATGGCAGGCCCTAAAGAATGGGCCATTTATAGGTTTAGCTCTGGAGCAGATGATGCTCTCGCAATTTGAACTCTATTTGAACTCAAACACTCTACATTCTGCCAGCACTTGGATGCCAAATTTGTAACCTCAGAAATAATTTTTTTCCAATTTAGCAGATTGCAAGAAGCATATATACGATATACAATATATATAATATTTGGTATCTCAATAGATCATTTGGAGTTTGAATCTGTAAAACTGTAGACGATGCAGTCGTTCGCCATTTACCACGCCCCTCCCTACCTATCCAAATTTGCACCGCCCACAATGGGCGTATCAGGAAAAGCTCAGCGCTTCATAAGACGACAGAACCAATGCGTATAAGCTGCAAATTTCAAGTCTCTAGTCTCAATAGTTTCGATAAGGCTTTGCATTCATAAGGAAAGACGGACAGACGTACGCACAGCAAGATAAACATTGCACAAAACCAATATACACTTTTCACTAACTGAGCGAGTATCTTACTTGGCACCCAAGTGAGCGAGTATAATAATCTTACTTGGCACCCAATTAATTGCCTCTGACCTGAGTTTGAAGCAATTTCTAGTCAATTTAAATTCTTTGATTTTTATAAACAGCCAAAAAAGCAAAAACAAAACTCTGAAGCAGAATAAGGCAAAGAGTTCTATAAATCAAATTAAATGCTCTGACTTTTTCATGCGATTCGAATTTTACTTTGATTTCTATAAACAGAAAATGAAATCTAAATAGAAATCAGAAAGAAATTCTAAACATATAAAATGTTTCTTCTTAAAGAAAAAACAGAAATGTTTTCTTTCTAAAAGCCCAAATTCACATTTTCATTTTAAATTTTACTTTGATTTCTCTGTAGATGGCAATGCAAATATTTGAATCAAGTGCAAATATACGTATATATGTATAGGAATTGTATATACATTTTCTGAACTCGAGAATTGAGTAGTTTCATTTGATTAAACACATTAAATATACATACATACAATAGATATGCGTACATATTTACAGATGTGTTCATTAAAATAGTAGTGCGACTGAAATGTTGCACAGCAACATTTTGTGATAAACATAATATTTTGAAGACAATTTCAAATGAGTATTAAGATTAAGATATATATGTATATAATATATATAATATATATAATAAATATATAATAAATATATAAAAAATATATAAAAAATATATAATAAATATATAAAAAATTTATAAAAAATATATAAAAAATATATAAAAAATATATAAAAAATATATAAAAAAGATATAAAAAAAATATATAAAATTTATAAAAAACATATAAAAAATATATAAAAAATTTATAAAAAATTTATAAAAAATATATAAAAAATTTATAAAAAATATATAAAAAATATATAAAAAATTTATAAAAAATTTATAAAAAATATATAAAAAATTTATAAAAAATATATAATAAATATATAATAAATATATAATAAATTTATTGTGTTTATTATGTTTATCACAAAATGTTGCTGCGCACTATTCCAGTCGCACTACTATTTTTATGAACACTGCTGTAAATTTGCACATAGTTTGAGATCTCTAGAATTGAGTAGTTTCATTTGAGTGAACACATCAAAAGTACATATCTCTGGATGATTCGATTCAGTTTCAGTTTCGATGTGCTGCTGGCTTCAGCGATGCTCAATAATTAATTGTTTGCTTACTGATTTCGATTTAATAATCTTTTTGCTAATTTGGCAGCGTATTTTTTTTTTTTTTTATATTTTATTTTTTTGCTCTTGCGAGTTAACTCGCCTTTGAGCTGAAATTTGTGCCGCTTTCGAAATTGGCAATTCAATTTCATGGAATGGCTAATGAAAGTGGTTCAAGGGAATCAATCAAAATTTTATTTGGCTATTGGCTCTCGGTTGCTTTTCATGCAATTTGCTGTAATAAAATTTCAGTGAATTTTCATTTAATTATGAGCATTGAGTGCTGGCAAGCATCAAATTGATTATATGAACGGACTCTCTCTTCTCTTCTTTTTTTTTTATTTATTTATTTACTCATTTTGCGTCTCTTCTTCTTTTTTTTTGGTATTTCATTTGCTTGGCTGCAATCAATCAAGGAGTGAGTGGGAGGACGGCTCTAGCTGCCTGTAACCAGTTATCATGTGGACCCAAAATGAAAGGCATCAAAATGTAAAATTGCAGACTTGTTGTCTATAGACACCCTGCGCCCACACTCGCTCACCCACACACACCCACACACACCCACACACAACCACACACCCACACACACGTACAGTGAGAGCCTATTAAAGTGCTGGTAAATGCACGTCTGGGGATTGTGTGTTCAGCTCCTTGTTGCATGGCCTTTTGCGTGCGTCGGACATGAGGCATGTCAAATAGTTGTCAATTATTTTTATTACAATTTCCCTTTTGTGCTGGGCGTCTTTTTACAGTCACGCCCCACACACACACACACTTGGGCCTGCTTCTTTTTAAATTTATTATTTGGTTTCGCGTCTTTTGTTGATTGCCACGCAGGCGTTGTCCTTGTCCTCCTGCCCACACACACACACTTGCTGAGTTGAAGCATAGGCTTAATTGGCATTCAGCAACTGTGTGTGTGTGTGCGTGAGTGTGTGGCTGTGTATATTTTATAATTTTGCCATTTCTTTGCGCCGCGCATTCCACACACATTTGCTTTTCTTTTGCCACTTTTTATGCTTTCATGCGCATTGTGCGCGCTTTTCCTGTCATTCGCGTAATTGTGTGAGTATGTGTGTGCGTGCCTGTGCCTGTGCCTGTGTGTGCGTGTGTGTGCCATTTGAGGCAGCTCAAACAGTGAAGCGCGTTACCTTTTTGTCGGCGGCCTTAACAACATATTCAAATCCAGCGGAAGTAATTTGATGCGGGCTGACTGAATGAGAGGGGGGAGGAGGGAGGGGTGGAAGGTAGGCAGGTTAGTGCAGAAATGTGCTCCTGCTCAGCTCACCTCCAACACTGACAAGTGCAGTGGAAAGCCAAGCAGCATTTCCGAATGCCAATTGACAGGCAGCACCAACTGTTGGCACTTGCAACTTGAGGCATTGAGAGCTGCCAACGCATTGAGCTGTTGAGCAACTCGACTGTGCCACGATGCCGCCAATTATGTGCGTGTCAGCGATGCCAGCAATGCCAGCTCAAGTGCCATACTCATACACACACACACACCACACACACACACACACACTTTGCACACATGTGGCAACTAACAAAAAGCTGTTTTGTTTTTGTTTGCTATGCGACAGTTGAAATGCTCTTTCCCATATAGAGGAAAGTTGTTCAATTGAACTAGTTACTTTGTTCGGCAATTAGTTATGGAACTAGTTCAAAGATATAAGATGCTCAGCTCTAATTATTTATCTAGTAGATCATTTATGTGATATATATTCCATATTATTTTATGTATAAAGATGTGTTCATTGAAATAGTAGTGCGACTGAAATGTTGCACAGCTAAATTTTGTGATAATCATAATAAGCATACACAAAATTTGAATATATACTATTGTATATATAGCTAAATGAACTATTTGCTTTTAATGAAATGAACAAAAAGTTTGTTTGAACATTTTCATTTAGTGGACTGCTGAATTATTCTTCTGTTTTACACCTGTGCAGCTGAATTTGCTCCATAAACAAACCAAATATTATTACAAAAATATTTTTTTTAAATATTAAAAACTAAATTCTTTTCATTTGTTTTCAATTTGTAAAATATTTATTTAAATTTATTTTATTTTAATATTTATAAAAATGTATCACATAAGACAAATTCACGCAAGTTTCACCTAGGCTGCTGAAATAGCTGAAAGAAGTTTTTAGCTACAATTTTGTTTTCCTTTTAAAGTTTTTATTGAAGTTTGCTTTAGTAAATTTCATTTAAATTTGATTATTTATTTTTATTTGATGAACTATTAACAGCTTAGATTTCTGCTATCTTTCAAGCAACTTAATATAAACAAATAATAATTCAATATATTTTTTGTAGGCTAAGGCAGACGAACACAGAATACATAGGCAAATAGCAGAAAGAGTTTGAGGGATGACAGATCAATTTGAAGCTGATATTTGATAGATTTTAAATCAAGACTCAATTCACTTGACTGTGCTTAATATGATTCTTCCCTTGTATAGCTGCCATTGTTGATATAGTTAATTTACCTGAAGTTAGTGTATAGACATTCGTGCTGCATACTTTCGGGCGTCGCTCAGATTTTATTTGCCTCAATTAAATATTTGAGCTAATTAGCTTACACTTTACACTCGCACTTTTGATGATTGATGAAAAGCGTTAAATAATTATGCCAGGCACTCGGGTTAGTCAATCAGTCAAATGTTTGTGTGTCTGTGTGTGTGTGTGTGGAAGCTTGTGTGTGCAGGCTTTCGTATCGATGCTCATTCGAAATGAGGCGTGTGGAATGCGCATACATTTAGCAAATGACATGTGAATGGGCAAAATGGGCGCATCCAAGTACCGTTGCCTGCCTGCCTGCTTTGAGTATTGACTTTTGTAGGCTTCAATTGATTCGATTGAAATTTGATGAACACAAACGCACGACTGAGTGCCATTCAAATTCGCATTCACATTCGCATTCACATTCGCATTCAAATTCAAAGTCGCAATTCACAAAAATTTTGATTAGCATTTCTGGATTACGAGCGATCTGTAAGCCATACAAAGTCCATATGCTTGATGGCATTGCCATTGTTGCTGTAAATGATTTCCTTATCGATTGACGATGCTAGCTTTGATTATTCACCATGTCCTTTTATCGATAAGTGTTGTGTAATTTAATTAATTACTGCACATACGACTCTCGACAGCTCGGTTCACGTTTTTACAACTTGTGTGCGATTTGATAATGTAGATTTTTCTTTTGAATTTATATAAGTTAGTGCGGAGGTTCCATGTGGCCTTTTCACTTGCATAGAAATCTAGTTAATCATAGAGAGAAATTATTGATGCTTGGCACGTGAGTTTCTTTTCGATGAACAACGATTGTTCAATGGATCTTTTATACTCTGAACCAATTGAAATTGGAAATTCTGGATGAAATGGTTTTGTACAAATGTGAGTCACAGGCAGAAGAAGGCGTGGCAGATCATATAAAGTGTATATATTCTTGATCAGGACGAGAAGCTGAGTTGATCTAGCTATGTTCGGGCAACAGATGGACATGGCTAGATCATCTCGGATGTCCGTCCGCCTGTCCGTCCGTCCGCCTGTCCATCCGTCCGTCTGTCCATTCGTCCGTCTGTCCATTCGTCCGTCTGTCCGTCCGCCTGTCCATCCGTCCGCCTGTCCGTCCGTCTGTCTGTCTATCCGTCCGTCTACCCATCCGTCCGTTTGTCCATCCGTCCGTCTGTCCGTCGGTCTATCCGTCTGTCCATCCGTCCGTCTGTCCATCCCTCCGTCTGTCCATTCGTCCGTCTGTCCGTCCTTCCATCCGTATGAAAGCAGCGCAATAGTTAGAGACTTGACACCATACGCAACACGAGCCTATCATTTTTTTCCGAGTCGAGCAGTCCCGACTACAGCACTCTTATGTGATCTGTTTTAACTAAAGCTAAATAAAATTTCCGACTTAAATTCAAGTCAACTTTTAATTGTTGCCAACTTTAGTCTAATGAATATCAACTTACTATTTGAATAAGCTTCACTTACTGATTGATAAATGAACTTAATTTGAGGTATGACGCACACAAAGTTGATCTATATCAATCGCATCAAAAATCTCAAAATTTCATAATTAATGAAGTCATTTAATATGCAGTTGAGCTGTAGAGCTCAGCGTTTACCTGCACACTGGATCAATCGGCACTGACAGCCGCTATCCGTGCTATCCTTCCGGCTGTTATCGCGCCGCAAAGTTGAAGTCAATTTAATACCGAATTTAAGCCGCCTGCTGCAATTGCAGCGCAACGCAAAAAAGGGGGAAAAAACAGGAAAGAGAAAAAGCTGTAAGCAGAAGCTGGCAACGGGTGGCCATTAATTTTCATTGCCGTCGCCGTCGCCGTCGCCGTTGCCATTAAAATACTTTTCAATTTTTCAAACGGGGGCGCACAAATTTCTGACATTGAAAAATTATCCGGGCAAGGGATAAACGGATAGCGGCAAGCACAGCGAACGAAACTGAGCCGTGCCGCACGTGGCACAAAGCGGGAGGAACAAGCAAGCAACAAACACTTGACTGCAAATTTATGTGACCCACTGTGGCAGCCAGTCGCGCCCTAACGAGCAAGGCCAACGAGCTGTCCGACCCGATAATAGGTAAATAAAACCAAAGAGCCCCGCCCAGCCCTTAACACGCCCCCTCTTCTGCTTCACGTCCTTCGGCTGGGCTATCGACTATCGTGTGATTTGAGCTGGCGAGAGAAAACGCAGCTGTTGGGATGCCCCATTCGCTGTAGCTCTTTAGTCGCCAATGACGACTCTTATGGCCAGCTCCGATGCCAACTCTTGCCTCAAGCATACTTTCCAGCTGGGTGTTAGAGGAGCTTTGTGCTTTTATAACACTGGTTTTTTATTCAATAATTGAGCAGGCTATAAAATGTTCATAGCTGGCGCTAGTCGAGCTCAATTTACACCTTGAAGCATGCTACATAAATGGGAAGTCTTCAATTTAAATTCTTGACATAAACTTCCACGCGAAAGTCTCATCAATTGCTTCGGATTATGATGCAGGGTCGAAGTGCTATACATATGTAATCAGCTTTTTAATGCTTAAAAGACAGTAAGACGGCAAGTCAGTTCGTAGTGCAGTCTATTGGCCAGTCAATCAAGTAGTCAGTCCATCAATCAGATAAGCAATTTGTCATTTATGCAAACAGTAAATCGATTGAGTGAAATTCAGTCAATCAATTAGCCAGTCAGTCAATCAATCTGACAATCAGTCAGACAACCAGTCAATCAATTAGTCAGACAGTCAGTCAGACAATCAGTCAGACAATCAGTCAATCAATTAGTCAGACTATCAGTCAGTCAATCAGTCAATCAATCAGTCATACAATCAGTCATAGTCTAAGAATCAAACAGACAATAAGTCAGACAATCAATCAGTCAGCTAATCAGTCAGACAATTAATCAGTCAGCTAATCAGTCGGTCAGATCAATCATTCAGTCAATATGTTGGTCGATTGACTGAAATTCAATCAATCAGTCAATTAGTAAGTCAATCAGTCAGTCAATCAGTAAGTCTCCCAATAAGTCAGTCAAATCAATCAGTCAAACAGGCAATTGGCCATTTATACCATCAGTCAATCAATCAAGCAATCAGTTCACCAAATCAATCAGTTAGTCAGTCTGTCATTTAGTTATATATTTCAAGCAGTATGTCGACTGAAATTCAATTAATCAGCCAAATAGTTAATCAGCCAATCAGTCAAATCAGTCAGTCAATCATTCAATCAATCAGTCAAGCCGTCAATCAGTCAGTCAAATCAATCATTCATGCAATCACCAAGTAAGGTTACTCAAATCAATCAATCAATCAGTCAATCAATCAGCAAGTCAATCATTCAGTCAGCCAGATCAGACTCTGAGTATATTCAATTTAAGTGCCTATCTTGCTGTTATATATTAAGTATACGCGTTGTGGCAGGCTACACTCCATTAACATTCCATTGGCACCACTGGGGAAAGACAGTTACACACACACACACACACACACACACACAGACACACACACACGCACTTTCGCAACAAATGCACAAATATAAGTTAGAGAATTACGGAACAAAATGTCGGCACTTAAAAAGCAGACACTGCCAGCCCACAAGAGTGCCATTCATTCAAGCGAAAGCCCAAAGAATCTGTGAAATCTCTGAGAGTTGGCCAAGAGACAGAGAGAGAGGGAGGTTAAGAGAGAGAGAGAGAGAGATAGGGAGAGGTAGAGAGAACCACAGAGATGGTAGCCATTGCATAAATCGAAGCAAAAGTGCATTAAAAATTCCGGCATTCGCTTTACTTTATGTGAGATGAACGATAATGGATGGCAGCTAGCCTATACTAACTGTTAATTGCATCATGCTTCATGCGGTTAGGCAAACAGCAAACAGCAAACAGCAAACAGCAAACAGCATCAGAATCACAGATAAGGACAGCTAATCAAGACAGAGACAAATGCAGAAACGCAGAGACACATTCGATTTCCCTCGAGTTCACTTTATTTTCAGAGATGATAATAATTGTGTTGTACCGCCTGACTGGCTCACTCTGTGACTAACTGACTAACTGACTAACTGACTGAATGACTGACTAGCTGGCTGGCTGGAGGATGTGCCAACGCCTTGGGATCATGTAATTGCATTAATCTTTGATCCACACACACCCACACACATGGCCACACTCGAGTACACCTGCTCGGCTGCGAGCAAAAACAGTTTTAATTGAATTTTACTTGATGCTGGGCTACACGCTTATTTGCATGCAAAAGGGATGAAATGCCAAGGCAGCCACACACACAAATACACACACTCGCACAGCAACAAACATAGCTATAAATACATGTACACACACCCACACACCCACACACCCACACACAGATATAAATCAAGGTGTTCTACAGTTGAGCATTGCTCAATGCGATACAATTCAAGCGAGAGCGGCAAACTGTTTATATATGTCAGCTGCTTAAATACCCTTGAAGTCACAAGTACAATCGATATAAAATTAATATCAATTTATTTGCTATACTTGAAGCTTTTCAGTAGAGTGAATAGACTAGAAAGAAAGAGTAAATTGGCATTTGGTCTCTCCTGGAAATTCTTGTTCAAGTTTCTGCTAAGTGAATTCATATAGCAGTTGGGATGAAAAGCTCGTAGAGCACAAATTATTTTTTGATAAAACTTGATTTTTATATTTCAATTCAATTTTTCAATACAATTCTTATTAATACGATAAGTTTTTACCTTCAGTCTCAGTTTCGTTTCGCTAAATTTCTTACCAGTAAGCAGAATGCTGAGTCCTGAGTTCTGAGAACAGCAAAAGTCGTTTGGCGAATATAGTAGATACGGTAGCAATTTGAAGCACAATTCATGTAATTTTGCCAACGTTTTCATTGATTTGTGACACGATGCATTTGAACAATGCTTTAGCATGCTCAACTACTCCTGCACGATACATCCAAACAGTTCTTTTGATATCTTCAGCGCCCCGACCAACTTCACTTTGCGGTCATCCCAAATAATTTAGCTATATTTAGAGCTCGAATTGTTTAGATTTAAGGCAGGCATTGCCTGCCTTTACAGCCAGTAAATTCCTTTCATAGCATCGCTTCATATCATAGCCATCATACCCCATACAAACGTTTCGCTGCGCGTCTCAAAGATATATGGCTGTAAATAAGCGTTTAAATGTATATGGCTCTTGCTGCAAGCCACTTGGCAACTGCCGAAAAAAAAAAAATAAAAAAAATTGATTACCGAGCGAAACGTAACGAAAGCTAAGAGTAGCTGAACGATTGGCCCGCCAGGTGGTCTCATGCGGCGTATGCGCGATTTTTTGTTGTTGCCTTGAGGAGTTGTGCTGGCAAAAAGCAATTGATACAAAATCATGGCCACAATTTGCGCAAATTGCTTTATCGCCAATATGAAGAGGTGTTGGCAAAAAACGCCGTCAAAATGCTGTCATGTTTATGCATGAGCTGTGCCTGGCCAGGCATCGGATCGGGTATGCTAGACTAGACTAGGGCCGACAGCAGAGTAGAGTAGCTACTTAAAGCCTTAAAGAGCTAAGCTCTGCTACTTAGCTGAACTAATTTTCTGACATGGGAAATCTATCGAGTAAGTAACTGATGGATCATAGACAATGTGAGACTTCAACATGAAAGGAATCTTGCTGGTTCCTAAGACATGACATAAGTATCGCCTGGAAGATATTTTTGCTATAGCAAGCATATCGACTGAGAAGTTAAGCAGTTTACTTTTGCCTGGTATAAAGAAATTAGTAATGCCTGGCAGACATATCTGCTTTATATCAGCTCTTTAGCAAGACTTGAGAAGTTAAGCCATAGAAAATACAGAAGATTTTGCATAAAGTTAAAGTCGTCTGGCAGATAGCGCCAAAAGCAAACGCGTTTGGCCTGGCATATTCAAGGAATTTAGAAGTATTCCGGAGGGTAATTCGTTAGCAACTACGCAGGAGAACCAAGATAAATATATGAATTCATTCACTTTTTATTATATTATATATTTTGGCTGTGGTCGTCGCTTCAGGTTGGCTGTTGCTGCCAGTCGCGCGTTTCTTTCGCAATTCTGAATAAAATTGTGGCTAAATTGTAAAAGCCTGGACTTTTTGGTCGCAAACAGCTCTGAGCAAACAGACAGCAGCCGCTGGCCTTGTCTGCCGGCCAGGCCTGCGGCTTGATGTTGGCCATGTCCCTGGACGCATGCAAATGACGATCCTAATTTATGCTGCGGTTCGGTTACACATTTACATTGAGAAATGGCCACGGAGAGAGGGGAAGGTGGTGCAGGGGGCCAGCTAGGTTACTGTGTGTGGGAACTGCGGGCAGCTGCTTGACCTAGTACTGCGGCATTTCGAATCACTTAAGTCCCTCCACATGCACGAGTCAACATTTTTGGCTAAGCTCTGGGATCTGCGTTCGGTCCCAGACGGACAATCATATTCATAACAGCCAGTGGGTGGCATCAGGCTTAAGACAACCAACTGACAGCCACTCGAATCCATGTTAGCGGCAACAAACACAATGCCACAACAAGGAATAATAAAAAAACAAAACAAAAAAACAAAACGCTCGCACACAAACACACACACACACATAGATAGATAGATGGACAAGGGTGACAGCAGTCCGGTATTGGGCTACTTAGTGGCCAGCGTTTGACATAATCGCTGATAAGGGATTCCTTGCGAAGCAGCACAAACAGACCACATCAAGGCATAGCAAAATGCTAGACATTTAAGCTTAGCCGAGCTAGTAGTCCTCTATTGATATAGGATCAGATCATGTTCCCCTTCAACTTGGCGGGATTCAATTGAAGCGTAACTAGAGGCGACTCGAACTCAATGTGTTTATGCATTGAAATAGGATTTAGTTCTTATCTATGAATCCAATTTGAGCTTGAGCTGGGATTTAAATATGCTTCGAATATATTGATATGAAGTCTAGGTCCAAGCCAAGTTCAAGTCGATTAGCTATTTGATTAATGGGCAGTTGAAGTTACTTTGAACTTTAATGATTTTTCAACAATTTTATTTGAGTATTTAATTTTTTTTGTAGTTTTTTTTTTACTGATTTCTCTTATTGTGTTAGTTTTAGGATTTTTTGTCTTTAATTAAACTTTATTTATAATTTGCATTCGTAAATGCTTTTCTAGTTTGCTTTGTAGATGCAAGACTTTGTTTATTTATTTGTAAAATATTTTTTTAAAATTTGTTTATATTTTTTTTACATGTTTTATATTTTTAAAATATTTTTAAAATATTTTTAAAAATATTTTTTATATTTTTTAAAATATATTTTTATAGTTTGTATATTTTTTTATATTTTTGTATACTTTTCTTATATTTGTGTATGTTTTAAAAACATTTTTTATATAGTTTTTATATATTTTTCTATATTTTTTAAATTTTTGTATATTTTTTTATATTTTTCATACTTTTTTAAAGTTTTTTTATATTTTTAAAATATTTTTTTATATATTTTATATTTTTTTTTAGTTTTTATATTTTTGTATCTTTTTCAAATTTTTTTATTTTTTTATATTTTAAAAATATTTTTAAAAATTTTTTTTTAATTTTTTATATTTAAACCTCGTATCTTAAAAACATAAGTATAATAATAAAGTATAAAACTAAACCTTATGCAATACGCAACAGAGCTTGCAAGTATTCTCATATTGGGAGGAAGACTTTATAGTTAGTTGGCCAATCGCTTGGGCCTCTGAGGAAGTCTGGCGTAAGCGTCTCGCGAGCATACTGCAGTGTCTCATCAGTTTACCACTGTATCTACAATACTAGTGTGTCTTCCACTCTGCTCTGCCACTGTATGCAGATGAAGGAGTGATTTCTGGGTGAAGCAAGGATTCATGGTCTTTTGTGGGCTGACCTTTGAATTCCAACTCTTGCAGCAAGCTGCCAATGCAAGATGTAAAACTAGACTTGTTTGCTCGAGGCTTTTAATCGAGTTGTGGGGTCAATATTGAAATTGAATTGAAAATTAATTTGTACTTCCGATTGAGTCCTCAGCGTCTACACTGAGGCGGAGGCTTCTGCCTAGTATGTTAGTTTGTTGTAGTAAATTGTTGACTGTTTGTTTTGATTATGTCTCTGACCAAGGGCATGTTGCGGCTTTTTGCTAGTTCTGAGTTGCTTTCGCATGGCTGAGAAAGTTGTTCTGTGTGCTACGTATTTTGTTTAGCTGACATTTAGATGTGATTTTGTAGTCTTATCTTGCGCATCTTCAAATTGAGGGCATGAATATTTCGTCTTTCATTGAATGTTTGTTGGCGTTCTAGAGTAACCACAAGATTTTCTTCGCTTAGTTCTTGATAATATTTGTGACCTTTTTCAAGTGTTTGCGGAAGGCTAGGAATTGTCTGAGTATGTGAAACATTTTAAATGAAATAAAGCTTAATAAATTTCTTGTTAAATTGGGCATTCGTGACCTTAAGCATATGTTTAATGTGAGCATAAATTTATTGAATTTTATTGGATTTAAGATCTTTAATTTCTTTGAACAATTCCCAAATCTTAGCAGTAATCTAACAAGCCCCATTTGCCCAATTCAAGGTGTTGCTTAGACTTCAAGACTCAAATATCTTTTAAAAAGTGCAAAAATATTGTAAAACCTAAAGTTTTGGCAATGCATAAATTCAAGTTTGTTTAGCTTAAGTTTTGGTAGTGATATTGCAGGCTAAGCAGCTGCTGAGGAATGAGAACAAATTATTATATATTATTATGTATTGTTATAGAGAGTTAAAGTTGACTGAATTCAAGCATCGAACTCGTATTGCTTTATTCACTTAAACTCCAAGTCTTATATGCCTCATATAAGAATCTTTAAGCTACTTTCTGTCATTGGTAGAGTCATGTTTCTCATGCATAGGCTGTATATGTTTATGTTATGTGTGTGTACCTGTTTGTCCCTGCCTTTGTCTCCTTTGCTCGCTACAACTAAGGGATGACATTATTATTACTTAGAGCTAAGTACTTATATAAGACAAAAGATAGATTATTGAATTTTATATATTTTTTTTGGCTATAGACAAGTGTGCAAGTTGTTCAAAACAAATTTCAATAGTTTTTTTTTCTTTTCTCTCTATTATACAATAATCATAATTTATTAACAACAAGAGTTATATTTTAATTTCATTTGCCTTTAATCTACAATTTTGTCCAGAAAGAAAATCAAAATCGCTTCTTTTGCAAAACTTAAATTAAAATAATAAGCGGAGCGAGAGGGAGAGAACGAGGAAATCGAGTTGAGTGCGACATTTCGCAAGGAAATCGCTTGACTTGCCGCACAGGCAACCGCGGGGCGCACTTCTGGAATGTGGCGTGGATTAAATTTTGATGAGACGATTTCATTTGATGTTAAACATAATTTGTAAACTCTGAGCAGCAGGCAGGAGCCAGAGGGGGACTTATTAGTCGCGCAAAAGTAACTGTCCTGCTCGCTGGGGTGTCTTGTGTGCGAGGCTGAAGAGCAGGGGCGGCGGTTGGGGCTTGGGGCTGGTAGGTGGTTCTGTGGTCTTGTTGGTCAGTTGATGAGGGCGATTAGCAACGTCTGGCACAATGCTGGAGCGTTGGAGTGGGCCGCCTCTAATTAACCGCAATCTCGGCGAGTGTCGTTCGGGGAATTGCGCATACGCCGCGTGTGCCGGCATTTACTTTTCGCTGCGGCTCAATCTTTGACCTGCCGCGAATGCCAATATGCGATGATGATAAGATTTTTCATTTATTGCACAAGGGAATGAGCAAGACAGAGAGAGAGAGAGAGAAAGATACAGAGTCGGGTTACACAAGTGAGTGGGAGGCACTGATAAGCCAGGGCAGGGCAGGGCAGTGGAGGTGACGGCTCCTCGATTGACTTTGACAAGTGGTTAACATTTTTTAATGTCACATTTTGTGGCCACGCAACGGCAGCTGGCTTAGCATTTAGAGCGCTTTCTTTTTACTGACCAATGAAGCGTAAATTTTGAAATTGAAATCATGAGGAGCAGAAATTGAACTGATGCTGTTGATGCTGCTGCTGTTGCTGTTGCTGCTGCTGCTGCTGTTTCTGGCTGACTGTTTATCTTCCACGTTGGCTGCTTCATTGAGTTTTATGTACAGCAAAACGAAAAGAAAGAAATTTAACGAAATGTAAAGACAAACTTGAAGTAGAAGATTGAATGCCCTTGGTTGCCATATGGCACAGCTCGCAGATAATACTCAGCTGTGCAATGCGCCATGTAAAACATTGAATAGAAGTATTGTCTACCTGTGAGCTACATACTATCTCACCTGAGATTTAAGTAACATTTTCTGAACTTTCTGCATTTTTGGCACTGTGAATAGAGAGCTTTGTGTGCATATACAGCTGTGTTCATCAAAATAGTAGTGCTAGTGTTTGAGTGTTCATCAAAATAGTAGTGCCACTGTTTGAGTAGCACTACTATTTTTATGAACACAGCTGTATATGCATATATATATTTATATGTTAATAATAAACCTCGTTTCAATTTGTTTCAAAATACAATATTTCGAGCAACATTTCATCCAACATTTCAGGCAACATTTCATGCGACATTTCATTCAACATTTAAATCGCACTACTATTTTTATGATCATAGCTGTATATACTGTATATACTCAAACAGTAGCACTACTATTCTTATGAACACAGCTATATATGCATATATATATTTATATGTTAATAATAAACCTTGTTTCAAATTGTTTTCAAAATACAACATTTTATCCAACATTTTATCCAACATCTCATACAATATTTCAATCGCACTACTATTTTTATGAACACATCTGTATGTATAGCAGTTGTTGTGTCTATATAGTCTGCGTACAGTTACTTTCTTTATACACATAAAAGTCGCGCCCACGGCCAGGGCGAGAGCTCATAAAAGTTGCTGCCACTGGGGTTGGCCAACCAGGACTAAGCCGTTTAAGCGTTCCGGCATAAAGTGTTAAGTCCTGTTTGGCCCACATTGAATATTTGAATGCTTTATAATTAGATTTTATGCGCAAGAGATGCGCGCTGTCGTCAGCTTGTTTATAGTTGCACGAACGCTAACAGGTGGGGGCGGCTTATATGATTTTGGGTTTTATTGAATGCCGACTTTTACGTAATGGATTTTGTTTTGTGTAATTGCATGAGTTTTATGCTCGCCCCGCTAAGCCTTTACCTGACTTACCTGGCTGCACACACACACACACACACACACAAACATAAATCAAATGCGGCACCAAATAATAATGGCTCAGATCAGATTGTTATCTGCAGTCGCCGTGACATGTTTACAGCCAGCTGCCCGGCGGCAATTCGCATTTCTTTTATTTGAATAAAGTTCGGGACTTTTGTCCTGTTGCGGGTCTACGAAAATGCTGCCAGCTCCGGCGGCTACATCTGGCGTATGCGCAACCGTAATAAATCTCGATGTCTGCTTAACAAATGTGAAATGTTAGACATAAAATGAAAGCCATGTTATGAATGAGACTACACTCGTTGTAGTCCCAATCCCAATCCCAATCCCAATCCCATCCCAATCTCAATTCAAGTCTCTGTTTCAGTTCACATCGAGCGAGATTCGAGTCCCTTGAGTCTTATCTCTTTGCGTCTCACATTGTTTCAACAGCTCCGCTTCCGATTGAACTGAAGAGCTGATTGTTTTCCATGCTAATCGCATTGATAAGCATCCGAGCGTTTCCCTCGATTGTAAACTGTGCTGCCCTTTGTGCGCCTTGCTGAGTGATTAGCCAGCGATTGTCCAACTCCAATGTTTATTGAGGAGAATTAACTGGCCACGCTTGTAATATGATTGTTGACAGTTTCATTGTAAGCATTCTCTGATTTAGAGGAACTTTGATTGAAATTTATTGATTACCTTATTAAGAGCTTGAACATAGCGCAACTCAGCTAGTCTCTATTAAGAAATGTAAGTAATTGCTGAATGATTGATTGGTTGCTTAACATGGCTTTAGTTTATAAATATTTTCTAGCAATGAACAATGATGTATTGATTGAGAGATATTTTGATTGATTATATATTTATTGATGAGCTTAAAAATAGGTAAACTAAGTTAAATGCTAGCTAGTCTCTGCTAGCATAGGTACGTGATTGGTTAATGATTGATTGATTGAATGGTTGGTTGGTCGGTTGATTGATTGATGTATGATAACAACTTTCTTATGACATGTCTTTAGTTTATAGCTGCTCTTACTTTGCAGCTACTTTAGCAATGAACAATGATGTATTGATTGACAGACATTTTAGTGGATTATATATTTATTGATGAGCATAAAATTAGGTAAACTGAGCTAAGTGCTAGCTAGTCTCTGCTATCATAGGTATATGATTGGTGAATGATTGATTGATTGAATAGTTGGCTGGTCGGTTGATTGATTGATGTATGATAACAACATTCTTATGACATGTCTTTAGTTTATAAATGCTCTTACTTCGCAGCTACTCTAGGAATGAACAATGATTTACGCTCATGCATGATGTATTGATTGAGAGATATTTTGATTGATTATTGAATTTATAGAAACCTTAAAAATAGGTAAACTGAGCTAAACGCTTGCTAGTCTCTATTAGCATAGGTGCGTGATTGTTGAATGATTGATTGATTAAATGATTGACTTGCTGGTTGATTGATTGATGCATGATAACAACTTTCGTATGGCTCTTCGCTTGCAGCTGCATTTTGATTGATTATGAATTTCTTGATTATCTTAGAAGCAGTTTGAAAATGGCTAAGCTAAGTTGAATGCTCATAACTAAGCTGTAACAAAAGTAAATAATAATCAATCTTGATTGATGTATTCGTTTATTAACGTAGCAGAGCAACTTTCCCTACTTAATGTTGTAGCTTGCAGAATTCGAGTTCATTAAGTGCCATCTAATTGCTGATTGATTGAGATCCTTAGCGTTAATGAACATATAAAGCTATACTGATTGATGCATGGCGTTCATTAAGATAGATGATAATCCTGGTTGATGATTGATTCCAAAAAAAAGTAGCACTAAATGACATTAAATGAGCCTAATTATGGTTAAATGTGGTTTTGCTATCATATAATTAAATTGCTGCTTGATTGATTAATGACATCAATCAAATGAAGTCAATTAATAATTAAGCGCTTTTATTCGCATTTACTCTGTCTGTGTGGAGGCTGGTTCAATTGCGCATTAATTAGACTTGCCACATCAGTTTATGAGCTGCCCAGACACACACACACACACACACTCACATACACACACACACACATACACACACATGTGTATTAAGATAATGACTCAAAGCTGATGCTACACTGGGCATCCTTCGATATTCGCACCTTGGGGCATTCTTTAATTGAGGCAAATTGCACATGTGTGTGCGTGTGTGTGTGTGTGTGTGTGTGTGTGTGTAGCTGTGCCTTAGCTATAATATACATGCCGTTGGGCAATATTTAAGCATAATTAAGACCTGCGACGGTGTGTGCCTGACTTGTTGTCTGAGTGCTTGTGCGTGTTTGGCTCTGTGTCTGTGTGTGTGTGTTTGTTAGCCTGTGTGTTGATGGCCTGAGTGTTATGTAATTAAGAACAAGACAAACTTTAATGTTGACCATCTAAATTAATATCAGCTTTAATTTAATCATTTGTAAACGCTTTTTGCCACAGGCGACGACGACAACAGCAGCAGCATCAGCAGCAGCAACAGCAGCAACAACAAAGAGCAGCAGCTACTTGTAACTAAAGTGACATGAGGCCTTAACAGCAACACCAACAACAGCAGCAGCAGCAGCAGCAGCAACCACAACAACAGCAACACTGTAGAGCACTAAAAAACCCAAATTGCAAACAATTAAAAAAAACAAGCACAACGAAGGATAGCAGAGGGCCCGGCTCGAACCCAAAAAAGGCAGCGCATACGAGGCACGCCCACGCACACAGCCAACAATAATAAACAAAAACAACAACAACAACAACAACAGTAACAACAACAACCAAGCAACAACAATGCCAGCAACTTTTATCGGCAACTAAAAACTGAACAGCGGCTGAACAGAACAAACAACACACAGCAAACACAACAAACACAACATACACAACATTCACTCCACGCCCACTGGCAGCCACGCCCCCTGCTCTAAACACACACAGCGCGTGGCTCTGCGTCTCCATCTTCAGAAGCGACAACAACTACAACCGAAACACAAAGCGGCGATAACAAAAAATATATAAAAAATAAAACAAAACAAAACAAAAAGCAAAAACAAAAGCAAAAGCAAAAACAAAAACAACAAAAAAAGTGCGCATTGTTTTTCTTATTGTCATTCAACGGCCGCACCACCTAAGTGTCTCTCTCTCTCTCTCTCTCTCTCTGTGTGTGTGTGTGGCTCAACTGGCAGTGGTGTCAAACGCGTTGTTGTTGTTGTTGTCAGCCATCCAACGCCTTTGGGCACTCAATTAAGCCCAATTCAAGGCAGACGCCACACAACACACGCAAGTTGAAAGCGACATCGACGCCCACATCGACGCCTACGCCCAGTTGCGAACGAGCATAAGGTGGTGCTCGGTGGTGCCCGTTGGTGCTTACGGCCATTGCCAATTGAGTTAATGTGACAATGAAACTGAGCGTCAGCGCGTATCGGGCGCATGCATCCGCACACAAGAAGATCCTCTCCAGCGGCTATCACTCGCAGCTCAATTACGGCAGCACTGGAGCCGCCGCAGCATCCTCCTCCTCATCGTCGGCAGCAGCGGCGGCCACTGCAACGGGCCTCTATACGGTAAGTTCACAAGCAAGCACAAACAAAATCATAAAAGGCAACCAAATGAGCTATAGCTAAGAACAGGCAGAGCAGCGCGAGGCAGCAACGACTGGCAGATATCCTGTATTGCATGAATTATTATAATTAAATAGCTTAAGCTAGATTATAAAGTAGGTCGCATAGGCTCTAGCAATAGAGTAAATGCATGACTTGTGGATATTCTGTAGTTAGCTGGTGAGCAGAAAAATGGGATAGTTTTATCTTTTGCTTTACAAGTTTAAGAAATTATATGGAAAGTCATTCAGAATTTGATACGATTTCCAACTTTTTACTTCTTAGTTCGGTTCGAAAACCTAATTGTTCACTTTGCTTAGTCTCTCTCTCTCTTGAAAGTTAAATATATCAGATCTTGAAGAAACAGATGTCTCGGATTGTAATTCGATTCAGCTGTTTGGACTCATAGTAAGCCTAGCAAGAAGTTCAGCTCAGTTCCAGATAGTAGGAAAGCAGCAGAAGTTATCACTTCAGACGCTATTTTCAAGTCTGCAAGACAATAAGAAGAATGCTTTCTTTCTGAGTTTCTTGCCACTTGTGGGAAATACTCAGAGCAGCTCTGAACTTATTTAAAATTTTTTAAAATTTTTTATTTAAAATTCTTAACTACTGTGCAAATTTTTCTTAAAGAGCACAAGTGTTTTTTCTTATGTCTCTATACTCGATGGCTCTAAGAATGGTCGTAAATTCATCAATGCTCTCCCGAAGTCCCTTTGAGGGCGTCAGGAGTTGGTCATAAATGCTCTGTCCTCTTGAACAAGAATCTTCTGCATCTTTTTTATGTGAAAACTCAAGAACTGTTAGATCTTACATATATAGCTATACAGCTCAACTCTGAGGTAGAGGAAAGCGTGTCTTCTTTATTCATCTGAAAACTCAAGATCTATAAGATCTTACAGATATATCTAAAGGTTAAGATCAAGAATCTTCTGAGCTCATGACTTGTAAGACCACACACATATATCCATAAAAGATAAGCTTCAGATTGCTATCTATCCCTTAAGTTATATAACTCAACTCTGAAGGAGAAGAACAAGAATATTCTTCGTTCAGGTGTAAACTCAAGATCTGTAAGATCTCACAGATATATCTGAAGGATGAGAACATCCACAAAGTAATATAACTCAACTCTGAGGTACAAGAACGAGAATCTTCTTTATTCATCTGTAAACTCAAGATCTCTAAGATCTCACAGATATATCTGAGGGACAAGCACAAGAATCTTCTGCCATAAGAGATAAGCTTTAGATCTCTATTTATCCATAAAGCAATATAGCTCAACTCTGAAGGAGAAGAACAAGAATCTTCTTCGTTCAGGTGTAAACTCAAGATCTGTAAGATCTTACAGATATCTCTATGCAAGCACTTTAATATCAATATCTCTCTCTCTCTCTCTCTCTCTCTATCTCTCTCTCTTTCTGGCCCAGCTCAATCGGCTGTTACATACATTATCGCTAGTCGCATATGCCCCGCTTTTCGCTTCTGCTCTCAATTGATGCGTGCCATAATATAAAATGAAAGCATACAAATTTTTGTGGTCCATAATTTTATTTAATGTACATTTTTTGTGGGCCTGTCATTGAGTTGACAGTGGGAGAGGCGTGGATGCTGGCCTCTCTCTCTCTCTCTCTGTCTCTCTCTCTCTCTCTCTTTCTCTCTCTGTCTCCTCTTTATAGGTCTATTTTGTGTGGAGCAGCAGCAGCAGAGTTACGCTGATTGTGCGTCTAGTTTTCGACAATATTCAAGATTTATGTGAGCATTGTGAAGCGAGAAGCGAAAAGCGCTGTGACACGCGAGAGGCTTTACGAGCCCAGTTCTTCCGCCTGCCTACCGAGTTAAATATTTGCCCGAAAAGTGTGCAAATATTTATGCCAATTCACAAACAAAAATTGTTTATTGGTTTCATCAGAATTTGAATGCTTTTGTAGTGCAGCTCAAGTTCAGTTGCCAAAGTGAAGCCTAAACTTTGTTTGCTCCTCTAGGTAAAGTTCTGTTGGCCTTGGCCTTTTGTTGACGTTGCTTAGCTTTGCTGCTTTCTTGCCGCCTCGCCTCTAGTTCAACAACTTTGTTTAATTTCTGCGCGTTGTCTTGTATTCCCCCTTTCAAGGTTTCTTTCTGCTCTGTTGGGAACTTCTTAATTGTGCCGGCCAGGTCGTCAGGTCGTCAGGTCGGCAGGTCGGCAGGTCTTCAGGTCGCTTCTTTCTTCAGTGCTCGCCTAGTAATTAGCTTTGTTGTTCATTTGACACGATTTCCTGCTTCTCACTTAATTTGAGCTTTTATTTTCTCTGTTAACTTCTTGGTTTGTTTCTTTCGGCAAAGTTTATGCTTACCCATTTCTAGCCGCATTTTCTTCTCTGTTTAACTTATCTTTTATATTTTTGCTCTTGTCATTTACATTGATTCTGCTTAGCTATTTCGTAGGGTATTTGCTATTCGTAGCATAAAATTTGATTGGTTTCTATTGAAGCTTACTTTGTATGGGAATTGGGGTTACGTTTAATAAAAATGTTTACGAATCGCAGACTGGCAGCCAGGCAGCCAGGCCACGAAGCTGTGCTGCCAGTTGTCTTCTTTTTGGTTTATGATACAGGATATTGACGGATATTGCTCGTAATCCTGGTAGTATATGACAGTTGTGAGCAGCTCCTCGCATAATTAAATCAATATCAAGCGAGGCAGAGAGAGAGAGATGGCGAGAGAGTGGGAGAAAGACTTTAGTTTTTAAACACTCGAAACTTGAGGCCATAAATATTTATGGAATTGACGCTGTGCACATTTTACAGCTGCCCCAAAGCCAAAAGCCACAACGAATTTCAATCAAGTTCTGCGGCATATTTAATTGCCCAGTCCCAAAACTTGCCGCTAACATGTTGGCGCCTTCTCCAACCTCCAGGCGCCACTCACAAGTGGAGCTTAGGCCGCAGAGCGAAGATTTGCGTTGCCAGCTAATTGGACAGGCCAAATCCAATCCCAAGTGCTGGATATGTTATGCGGCTTTGCTCCATTAAAGCGCGCACAATTTCACAATTTCACAATTCCGCAATTTATAATTTACAATGTGGAACATCTTCGTCGCTGCATTTCATCGGCTTGGCAATTAGGCAGACAACTTAGTTTCCCCTCTCGCTTCCGCTGCCTTCCACTGAAGCCACATGAAAAGTTTAGCAAATTGTTTTGCGGAATGTTTTGATAAATGTATTTCTTAATGTTATGCGTAAATTGAGACTTATTGCTGGAACGTTTGAAACCGAAATGAAACTTTCAGCATTGAGTGCTGTATCCTCTGTTGCATGGAACAACTGGAAACTGTTGTTGCGTTATTCAATGGGGGCCTTCTGATTAAATTAAACTTTCTATTGTACATTAAATACTGCATAGTCTCCAAAGAGATTAAGAAGAGAGTCTGGAACAAGTGCAATCTGTTATTTTACCTAAGACAAGGAAAAGACTTAGCGCGATTTTAACTTCCGTGGGTTTTATTATCTTATAATGTGAAACTTCTATGTTTTTGTGCTCAATGAAATGTTGAACTCTTCGGCTTCCCTTATGGAACAAGTGGAACTGGAATATATGGAAATATATTTTCCTGATTATATTCACTTTTCTTTTAAGCATTATCTTACTAGATAAAACTAACATATTATATATAACATAACGTATATATCTGTATAACATAAGTCAGTTATCCTGATCGAAGTGGAAATCAAATTCATATTCATATTCAATATATATGAGCTTTCTTATGGTATATACAATAGTATGACGTGGAAGTCTTTTCTAGTTCACAGAAAGCCTAATTAGTGTATATTTCTTTGGGAACATATGGAATTGAAATCTTGTCCAGCTGAAAGATTGCCAAACAAGTGTGTATTTGCCTAGGAACATATGGAATTGAAGTTGTGTCTAGTTTAAAGAGTGCCAAACTAGTGAATATTTGCTTAGGAACATGTGGAATTGATGTCTTCTCTAAATCAAAGAGTGCCAAATATATATTATATTTATTTAGGAACATATGGAATTGAAATCTTGTCTACTCGAAAAGCCAAACTAGTGTAGATTTGCTTCTCTAAATTAAAGAGATCCAAATATATATTATATTTATTTAGGAACACATGGAATTGAACACTCTTTTACTTCAAAGAAAGCCTAATTAGTGCATATTTGTTTAGGAACATTTGGAATTGAAATCTAGTCTAGCTAAAAGATTGCTAAACAAGTGTGTATTTGCCTAGGAACATATGGAATTGAAATTGTGTCTAGTTTAAAGAGTGCCAAACTAGTGAATATTTGCTTAGGAACATGTGGAATTGATGTCTTCTCTAAATCAAAGAGTGCCAAATATATATTATATTTATTTTGGAACATATGGAATTGAAATCTTGTCTACTCTTTAAGCCAAACTAGTGTATATTTGCTTCTCTAAATTAAAGAGATCCAAATATATATTATATTTATTTAGATACATATGGAATTGAACCCTCTTCTAGTTCAAAGAAAGCCTAATTAGGGTATATTTGTTTTGGAACATATGGAATTGAAATCGTATCTAGTTTAAAGACTAGTGTATATTTGTTTCGAAATCAAATAGTGCCAAAAATATATATCTATATACTTATTTAGGAACATATGGAATTGAACCTTCTTCTAGTTCAAAGAGTGCCAAATTAGTGTATATTTATTTAGAAACACATGAAATTGGATTCTTCTCTAGTTCAATGACTGCACAAAATATGCATATTTATTTGGGAGCTTATGGAATTGAACCTTTCCACAGTTCAATTAGTAACAAATACAAATATAGTACATAAATGTTTTGGAACATATGGAATTGAAATCTTGTCTACTCTTTAAGCCAAACTAGTGTATATTTGCTTCTCTAAATTAAAGAGATCCAAATATATATTATATTTATTTAGGAACACATGGAATTGAACACTCTTTTACTTCAAAGAAAGCCTAATTAGTGTATATTTGTTTTGGAACATATGGAATTGCAATCGTGTCTAGTTTACAGACTAGTATATATTTGTTTAGGAACATATGGAATTGCAGTCTTCTCTAAATCAAATAGTGCCAAAAATATATATATACCTGTTAAGGAACATATGGAATTGAACTTTCTTCTAGTTCATAGAGTGCCAAATTAGTGTATATTTATTTAGAAACAAATGGAATTGGATTCTTCTCTAATTCAATTACTGCACAAAATATGCATATTTATTTGGGAACATATGGAATTGCACCTTCCTCCAGTTCAATTAGTGACAAATACAAATATAGTACATAAATGTTTTGGAACATATGGAATTGGACTTTTCTGTATTTCAAATATTGCCAAATTAGTGTATATCTTTTGTAGGCAGAAATGGAATTGAAATCTTCTCTAGTTCATATGGTACATTCGTATATTTGTCTGGGAACATATGGAACTGAAATCTTCTTTTATTTTATGGAATTGTGCAGAAATTTTCTATTTTTCCTTTTTACTCAAACTGAAAGCTGTTTTCTTTCAACTTTGTCTTCTCTGTTAATTGACACAAATATTTTGGATATATTTTGATTTTATTGAATATCAATTTATAATTTCTCAATTTCTTTTCGTATTAAATCGATTGCATTTGTCTACATATAAGAATTTAGCGTGAAATTAATCTTCTTTACTGAGTTTTTATGCTCGTTCGCGAAGTGCAGAGAGAGTATATTGGTTTTGTGCCATGAAGGAAGCTATTGAAGCTGCAGACTTGGAATTGGAAATATATGTATAGTCATGTAGATAGCCCTCAATACTCTTTGTCCATTGGTGGCGTGGCAAATGGGTACCAGCCCAACCTTTCCTAGTTTTAGAGTGAATATCACTAAATTCACTGTGGAACTCCTCTAAAGATAGATCTATATCTTATTAAATATTGAGATTGTACTGCATATAGCTGACGAGTATTGTGCAGTCAGTTGCACTCGACTGTAACATTCTTTCCTGTTCTTTTTTCTTCTACTTAATGAATTTTTATGGGCATCGTTTTGCTGCTTAGGCAATCGGAGAGTGTTAAGTGAAAGGAAGGCTAATGATATTTTATTTGATTATTATGCAGCCTTCCTGCTCACTCTCTTTCTTTGTCTCTTTCTATCTATATATATTTTTTTGTTCATGTTTTTTTTTCGCAATCTAAAAGTTTTGGAATGTCATTTGATTGGCTATAACCATGGGCAACAGAGCGCTCAAGTTAAATTCCTGGCAACTCGAGTCGGCTTGCTGTAAGTTTGCCTCACTTGGCTCACCTGGCTTACCTGGCTCATCTGGGTAACGCCTTTCATTCTGTTCGCCCTTCGCCGCTTCGGTTCGGTCTGTTTTCAACTCGATTCTCGGCTTGTTATTTGATGTAAAAGTTTTTAATACCTTCGCCTGTGTGTGCCGGCAGTAATCAAAATTTAATTTTAATTATGCGCCAGTGTCAGGAGGAGGCACGGCCACGGCCATGGGCATGGGATGGGGCAGATGGGGCATATTGGGCGCCTAAAGTATGATTATTTAATGTGCGCATAGTTAACGCATTGGAAGTGGCCTAAACGAGCCCTTGAGGAACTGAATTGAAGACAAATTGTTTGCATTATCAACAGGGCCCGATTTTAATTAGTTGTAATTATTTTTCGCCCAGATGGAAACGCACGAGCATGGCGGCAAGTTTGCAAAGGATATGGCCAGATTCGATTGCAATAGCGACACGGACGTCATCAGTCCCACGGGCACGAGCAGCTCTGGCGGAGGAGGTGGCGGCGGCGGTGGAGGCGGAGGTAGTAGCAACGCCCCAGCGGATGGCACCCATCACAAGCGCCATCATAAGAGCAGCGGCGGCGGCTCAGCTGCTGCTGCCAAATTGGCCAACGATGATGACAATAACAGTGCGGCGCATTCATCGGATAGCAAGAGTCCCAGTCAGCGGTAAGTTAATGTCACGCACAGTCACACACACGCATACTAACATACACAACAACAACAACAACAACAACACACACACACACTCAGACACTCACACACTCACACCCCACATGTACATGTGTATAAATTGTAACTTTTGTAAAGTGACAAGTTAAAAGCTTCACAAATACGACAGCCAACAATAACAAATTGAAAGCAGCAAAGCCAAAAAAAAACTTTAGTATGCCGCACTCGAAATACCCTAGCAGTAACAGTGCTTGAGCTGTATATATATATGTATATATATATTATATTATATTTGATCAATGTCTTGCTTCGATTTCCAAGAGTCACTCAAACGAAACTTTTCCATTCTTATAATTAATCAACTTAACAGATTTCTTGCGCCCTTCAAGAAGTTGAAGACATGCAAAAGGCCTAACATTTAAATAGGCTTAAATAAATAAAAAATAATATTTTCTGCATTTCATATGCATTTAAACTCAAGTCAAGACATGGGTATTACGAGTAGAGAAAGTTATTCAAAATAATTTGTGTGATAACAAAAAATTTAACTGACACGACGCACATGATCATACATATATGGGCTGCTGTTAACATTCAGGCAGTGTACACAATCATTCACACTTACACAAACACACACACACACACACAGTAAGCGCATAATTGATTGCTAACAGTAAAAAACAAAAAACAAAAACGAAAATACAAAGCTAACAATAAAATCGTAGCATACTTTGTTGGGCTTCGCAGCTGCTTTTGATTTATCATTTTTATTGATACTCGCAGTTGATGCCGCGTGTTGATATATTGACATACACACACACACACACACAAACACACATACACGTATTTGTACTACTATTCGTATACACACACACACACACATGCATACACATGCATACACATGCATACACATTCGTTTTTTTTTTAAGTTTCCCTCGCCACTTTTGATTTTTTGCCACGCATTCAACTCGTATTTGCCATCGAAAAACAATTATTTGTACATATATATATATATAAAATTAATAAATGTGTTGATTGGGAGTTGGGGATAAAATGGGTGTTGAAAAAACAGAGGCCATCAGCTGTGAATGAATCTGTTATCAAGTGGTTGGTTGAGTCAACAGCAATTAGCAGCCATTTGGCTGTCATTGCTTTGGTCTGTTTGGGCGGGGGTCGATGCTAATGGCAAATTAAACAAGTTAAGAGTGATTGCATTAGCCGGATTGAGTGTGATAAGAAAGTGCATTGAGTTAAGCTCAGCA
The DNA here is from genome assembly GCA_035045365.1 of Drosophila leonis. Lineage (NCBI taxonomy): Eukaryota > Metazoa > Arthropoda > Insecta > Diptera > Drosophilidae > Drosophila > Drosophila leonis. Next base: position 2,528,368 of record JAWNPC010000953.1, on the reverse strand, counting down.
GGTCAATAGTAGGTGATTATCAAGTGCACAATAATAATAGTAATGTCGCCCATAAATTAGAAAGGCATGAGCTCATTAAGCCTAATGGGATTTCACTTGTATTACTTGACAAGTGATATCATATTTCAAAGCAATGCATTGTCCCCCCCACTTCAAACATAGAAATAAGACTGACGAGGCGGCTCAGCTGTAATCCAGATAACTACTATATATAGATTGATATATATGCATAGCCTGCTAATAAGAGATAAGACTGCTTACACATCAATGGGAATTCACTAATAAGATACAACTTGAGGTACTGCGAGACGGTGGGGGAAGTTCATGTCGAAACAGCACAAAGCGGAACAAGACGGATAAAGGAATCAAACATCAATTACTAGTCACAGAGTCTTTTTCAAGCAAGACTTACTTTAGTCTCTACTTTTACTACACCGCCCACTTCTGCCCACCTGTCGCACTCAAAGGCAGTGTTTTCTGTGTCGTCCCTGGCATTTTTGCAGATAAATGCAGCTGGATTCAGCAGCTGTCCATATCCTATGTAGGTACTTTCGAGAGTTACCATGACCAGAATTATCTTTAATGATAATGATATTAAGAATCATTTTCACAATGATAGTAAAAATGTTCATGAAAATAGTAGCAAAAGGTAATATTATAATTATTGTATTAATAAATAATTAATTACAATATTATATTTATAAAGGAACTTAAATAAAATAATAATGACAATAATAATATAATTTAAATAAAAATGTTCATGAAAATAGTAGTAAAAAAAATAATATTATAATAATTGTTTTAATAAATAATTAATTAATGTAATTATAAAATAAATAAAAATAATTATGTATTATTTACATAATTATATAAAATATTAAAATAAAATTTCACAATGAATATTAATAAAAATCATGAAAATAGTAGTAAAAATATTATTATAATTATTGTATATTAATTAATTAATTATTATGTTTCTAAAATAAATAAAAATAATAATTATGCCAATAATAATATTGATCATGAAAATAGTAGTTAAAATACTATTATAATTATTATATATTTATTATAATTATCATAATATTAATTAAATAAATATTATAATTATAATAGAAATAATAACAGTAATAATGCTAATAATAATATCAATGAAATCATAAAATTAATACTTTATATTATCAAGTATATATAATTATAATAGTATATATAATATAGTTATCTGGACAGCCAACTCAACAAACTTATCTTAAGATTTGGTACGAGCGACCTCAACCACTCAAATCTCGGTTTCCCATTGACAGCTCTGACAACATGTTCCATATAAAGACATCTCGAAAGCAAAAATCTTATGCGACAGACCATAAACAGTTTTCAGAGCAGGACCAGGGGTATAACAATAAAAATGCAGGTTAATAGCACGAAAATGATTCCCCATATGCCCATTGTACGGTACAATCAACTAACTGTATACATATATATATACATATATATATATATATATATATATTGTATATATACAGTGCGAGGAGCGAGTGCTCTCTGATTTGTAGTGGACATAAAGGAAATTAACTAATAAAGGCAATTAGCTGGAGCCGAGTGTGTCCGTGTGTGTGTGGCGAGAGTTTTGTTCAGTTTGTTTAGTGATTTTATGTATTAACCTCGGAACCCTGGAGACCCATTTGCCAGTTACGATTAGTTGGTTGACAACTCTGGCTCTCTCTCTCCCTCTCTCTTTTATACGGAGCTCGGTATTTGGTGGCAATTGCGGGCAGCTTTACGTGGTATCCGCACCAAATCCGTGCCAATGCCAAGCCAAATGGGCTTTAGTTAAGTGAATTATGTCATGGCTGTTGGCCAAAACTTGTAAGCCACTTGTGCATGTGTGTGTGTGTGTGTGTGTGTGTGAGTATGTGTGAAGCGCAGTTTTGGGTTATTGCCTGGGATTGGAAATGTATTTGGTATTGGCAATGGGATTGGGGGCGTTGTTATTGCAGCGATACGTGAATACGCGAACTCGCATGCACACTAATCCCCAACCACACACACCTGAACAACAAACTGAATGCGAAGACCATCAATTCGGCACACCGAAGCATGCATACCCTTGCAGACTGACTTATTGCCTATGATGTGATCTGATGTGATATATATACATATATACTATATAATGTATACATACATGACCTGATGTATTTAAGTATTGAAGAAACGTCCGTTTGACCCGCATCTGAATACCCTACAGATAACTGTCATTGTGTCTTATGTGAGGAACGAATGAATCCTAAATTTGTATTATTATTTAATTACATTAATTATATATTGTATAAATATATATATATGGTATATTGTATACACATTGCGTTCATGAAAATAGTAGTGTACATAAAGTCGAAAGCATAATATAAGAAAGCTCTGCATTGAAGTGTTTGTTTGTTTATAAATAATGTATGATATGAACTAAGTAAAGAACTCAAGTTTGTCAGACTGACAGACAGCCTGACAGACAGTCTGACAGTAGCAGCTGGGAAGCTGGCACTTGAAGAGGATTTAAATTTAAGAAATTTCTTCTCTTGTGTAAAATGAAAGTTCAAGTCATTTGCCTTCACTTAGATCTAAGCGCATGGTTCCTGCTTAATCTTAACTTGCTATAGATATTTAGCAGAGCCCAGTGAATCCTAGAGGAATAGCTCTGACTGCAAGGGTATTCATTGTACTATATGTATAGAGACGTATATGTAGTTTGATATTATTTTGTTGGTATATAACCTAAAATTTTACCCATTGGAAGATCGGCCAATTCATCGCTGACCAGTGCGCAGAGCAATTGCCGTTGCACAAATAGTTTAAGAATGTACACAGAGAGGGATAGACTTATATTAACGTCAGAGCAGCAGCAGCAGGAGCAGCAGCAGGAGCAGCATGAGCACATGGACTCGTTGCATCATAGACATGGACAACATGCGCGTCAGCGTCGGCAGGTGCGATTGCATCTGAATAGTCCATCCTCGGATGGCAGCTGCTATTCGCTGGCCATGGCTGGGGGCGTGTCTGGGGGCAGCCGGACGCAGGTGAAGACGCTCTCGTCGTTCATCAGCGAGCATCCCGAGGAGCTGGTTAGCAACCACAGCAACCACAGCAATCACAGCAACCACAGCAACAGCAGCAACAACCACAACAAGAATGGCAGCAATCAGACGACCAAATGGAAGAGCCTGCGGGCCGTCATGGCCTATTATTGCTCATTGCGGCGTATTAAGAGGAACGGTGCTTTTACAGCTTTTACATACAGTACAAGAACCCAACTAACTAACTAAGCTAAACTCAAACTAATCTAACTAATCAAGCAACTATCTAACGTTATGTACTACTACTACTACTACTACTACTACTGCCTTGCATTTTGTGTGTGTATGTGTGTCCGTACGTGTGTACGCCTGTCTGTCTGTATGTGTGAGTGTATGTATAATAACAAAACAACCAAAAAAAAAACCTCTCAAATCTCCCAAATACCAACCCAATCCAACATCCGTGTAATGTTATCTACCAAAAGCTCAAAAAATAACCAAAACTCACTCTCATTCTCGCGCGCTCTCTCTCTCTCTCTATCTGTCTTTGTCACTCTATCTACTAACCCGTTAGCGAAAATCAAATCAGTTTTGTAGTCTATGTGTTCTGTACAACTATCTCTCTCTCTCTCTCTCTTCCTGTCACATTCATACTAACTCGCTCCCTTCATCTCCTAACCTAGTGGAATACCCTTTATATATATATATATGTCCTCTATATATATATACCTAAATATATATAAAAATATGTGTGTGTGTAAGTGTTACAGATTTATTAAGTCTTCTGTATGCTCACACATAATTCTAACTAATTTTGACCGTGTCTATAAATTGTTGTATTAATCGTATGCCATACAATGCTCCTCTTTCTCACTCTCTTTTGCTCTCTGTGTTACGCTCTCATTCTTCTACTCCTCTGTCTAACACACTCATATATAATATATACATACACTCTCTCGCTCGCTCGCTTATAAGCTAGCCCGGCCGCTCTCTTTATCATTAAGGTATGGCTATTGTTTAGCGTATGTATTATGGCTACACCGGCTGATGTAGGTATATTCTCTTATACTAGGCATATCACTCTTATACTTCACTTATACAGCATTCACTCTCTCTCTCTCTCTCTCTCTCTCTCTCTTTCTCTGTTATGTTTTCCTGTTTTCTGCCCTCTTCACAACTTTAACTATTCTATAATGTAGTTTCAGGGCTCATTTGCTGCCCAGTCTAGGATCTGCGACTCTCCCAGGAGGTTTAACATGAGGTTTAACATGCATGTTAAATATTCAATGAGTGTCACGCTTGCTCTGTTCGTGCTCTTATGTGGCATTTAATCGCTCTCTCTCGCTAGGCCATTCGTTGTCCAGTAACGAGAGTTTTCGCTCTTGACAATTGATTTATACTCAAACACACTCGTTGCACAGCTGTTAAGGCCACATACAGGGTGTCTGTTGTGCAGGTTGTCTATACAGGTTGCAGAATGTATACAAACTGTATGCAATTTTCTCTCTGATCCCTTCTCCCAGTGTCTCTCGCTCAGTCGGTTAGCTCGGCTTAATCTAGCCTGCTTGCGGCTACAGGGTGTTCGGCACAGGGTGCTCGCTGGCAGTGTTTACATGTAGCTGTCGCTGTCGCCGTCTTCATTGCGACTACTTTTATTCCCACTTGCCGCGCATATTACGTTTTATCCACTTGGGCTTTGTGCTAGTTTTTGGCAAAAAGTTTATCAAGCTGAGGGCAAAGTGCAACTGTACACACACACACACACACACAACTTTCACCAACAAAAAAAAAAAACTAGAATGAAAAAAAATCTTAGCAAACAGCAAAAGTTAAAGTGGCTTTTGAGTGTGTGCGTATAGACAGTGAGACAGGCAGAGCGAGAGCGGGAGAATCAATATGTTTAAGCTGCCTTGCTGCATTGTAGGCGAACTTTTGACACAAATACACACCCACACACACACACGCACACGCACACGCACACACACACAGACGAGCACTCGCTCACAGTTAGCTGCGCCTATGCATATGCTACAATACTTTAGCATTGTGCATGCCAAATGAGAAATTGCCTTCTGAATGACAACTTACAAAGAATTTGAATTTAGAAAATTGCAAATTTATGTAGAAACTACCAACCCCAACACACACACACACTATCACACACACACATACACAGTTTAACTGTGAAACTGTGAAACTGTCAAATGACCCAGATATGTATGCAGCATATTCTCCGCCTCCGGCTGCCCTTGTATGAACTTTGCCTGCTGCCAAAAGAGCTGTGGGGCCACATGCATATGCATGTCCTAGTCACTGTCTCTCTCATTCTCTCTCTCTCTCTCTCGCTCTCTTGGCCACGCCGTGACTTGTGCCATGCATTTACAAGTGTCTTCAGACAGTCACAATCGAAATTCAGTGTTCGATCTGATTGCCGCAGTGCGATTGTGTTTTAATTCAGTGCCACTTCAGCTGCCACTTATACACGCACACAGAGACAGCCATTTGACATTTGTTGCATAGGCGTCATTTGTGTCAAGTGACATGCACAACAGAGCGAGAGAGGCAGAGAAGAGCAGAGCAGAGCAGAGACGAGTGCTCATAGCAGTCATGTTCGATCAGTTGCAGTCTGGCGCCATCTATTGCCTGTCAGCTGCAATTAACACTCATATTTCTATACGATAAACAGGCATAAATTAACTCTCAACAGGTGGCGCCACCTGTTTGAATTGCTCTAACTTCCTTAATTAGTTTCTAAAAGTTATTTAATGCAAGTGCAACCCTTTTATAAAATATTTTAATAAAGAAACTTTAATTTAATTTAAAGCTAAGTGAGCTGCAAAGCTAGAAGTAAATGAATGTATAAAAGAAAAGGTACAAATCCTAGTTGAAAGCAAAGTAAAAGCCATGCAATAAGCAGGCTGAGGTCCGCAGCGAGACGCGCTGCAATTTCTTAAGTAGTAAATCATGAAATAAGTTGGAGCCACAGTAAACTTTAAGAGCTGTGCACGATGCAAACTAATATGCAAAGTAAAATAGCTGAAACGGGCGGCGACAAAGCCAGGCGAAGCCAGGCGTGATGCTGAGCCCGAAACAAAGATTTTCGCGTTCTGTTTTCTCTTCCTTTTCAGTTCTTAACTAAACAAATCAAACAAGTAAGCGTGCTCCAGCCGAGTCGCCATTCCAATTATTCTGCTCTTCTTATTGCAAACCTAGCAAACTTGATGGAAACAAACGATTTTCATTCTATGGATTCATCCATCTCATTTAGCTTTATATTCAAGACTTGAACTTAAATAACTTGTTCAGCTGGAAATTTTTAAGTAAAGAATATTGTTTTAAAATGATATTTAAATTTTAAATATTGAACGAGTTTAAAGTTAGTTTAAAACGTAAAACTACAAATTATTTTGAGTAGCTTCAAATGTTGATGAAAATTCATATATGGGCTGAAAAACTATTGTAATTAAAAATGGGAGTTCGGGCTACAAAAGCTTTGTGACTGTGTATGTAAGAGGCATAAGTGGGCGTGGTAGACCCCATATACTTTTGAGAGGGACCAATAGCTGAGTTGAGCTAGCAAAGTCTGCCTGTCCGTCTGAATGAAAAAGCTAAAGCCATTTTATATGCAGCTGTGGTCACTAAAATAGTAGTACGACTGAAATGTTGGATATTAAAATTTTGTGATAAACATAATGTTTTGAAAACATTTGAATATATATATATATATATATATATATATATATATATATATATATATATATATATATATAAAAGAAATTATAAATATATATGTTAGTTTTGAGACTCATTTCAAATTGTTTTCAAAATATTATTATATAAAATAATTATATTTTAATTTTGCTATTCAACATTTCGGTCGCACTACTATTTTTATGTTTTATATCGATTTCTGTTTACGAACTTAGCATTTTTTTTTTCGATAACTTATCATAGTTCCTTATGATCGATAAGAATCGATAATTGGATTTGGTATTTTTAATCATATGTTGAATACCAGATGAATACACAGATAAATATATATTATATACTACCCTTCCCGGATTTCGTGTACCTCCCCAACCCTTCTTCCCTAAATTTGAATAGTATAGATATAGTAGAGACTTGTGCTTTGGCAAATACACACATTTGGCTGTCAGTATCAAGCTCTGCAAATTGTATAAGGAAAGTGCATCTAGAGCAAAAACGTCCGGGTATTACCTAGTCGGGCACTGCCGACTAGAGCACGCTCAATTGTTACCCCAGCTGCTTTACTTCTAGCTTCTGCAGTCAAGTGAGTTTTGTAATCGCCAGCATTTCGTACTACAATAGTTTACATCTGCATTCAGATTTGATGCAGACTCTTGATATTTGCTGGAGGCACTTTGGTGTTTCGTTTGGACGGCTCTTTAAGACAGCGGAAATTCAATTCGACTGAGACAACAAACGGCAAACGTGGTGCTCATTTGTCTGGCTGTTGTTCGCTGGATGCCTGGGCCAATTAATATAGGCACGGCTGGCCACAATGGCGGCCAGAATGACTGTCCAGTTGGATGCTAGCAGGGTCAAGTGGCCAAAAGAAGAGAGAAAAGAAGCACAAAGAGGAGGCGAGAAGTGAGAAGCAAGAAGCGAGAAGCAAGAAGCGAACGCACTGGCACGGCAGAGCGTGCCTCAACATATTCTTTGGCCAAATTTGTTTTTTGGCCATGTCATGCCGTGACAGTGGCAAAGTGGCTGCCAGTGGTGAATGGCGAATGGCGAATGGTCGAGCGGTCACATGTGGTGCAATTCGCTGGGAGAGGCATGTGTAGTGCCAAAAGCGTTAATTGAAATCGGCTGGAGCTGAGGCAACAGGCAAACCAAACAAACAGCTAACAGCTCCGAAACCCGACATCAGGCAGCCATTAAGCAATTTCTCTCTCTCTCTCTCTCTTTCTCTGTGTGTGTTTGCCCTGATGATTTGTGGTGCAATAAAACGTGGCATTTAATAGGCGGAGCAGCCACAAAGCTTAAAACTTTAGCCTCGGCATTAGGTTTTTTGTGTGCAGGGCCCGGCAAAAACTAACAAGCTCCATTTCAATTTATTATAAATCGAAAGTCCAGCTCCGTGTGTGTGTGTGTGAGTGTGTGAGTATGTGTGTGTGTGTGTGAGTGTGGGTATGCGTAATCTTATCGTACAGCAAGCCTTTTTTACGCTTGATGGCACGCAGCCCGCATGTGGGCCAGAAGCACAAAATAAGAACAGGCCAAAAGCCAAGTCAACGAGCTGACCGTTAAATGAATTGCCTGCCTTTTGCCCGCACACACTCCCTCTCCCTCTCTCTCTCTCTCTTTCTGTGCGTTTCTCTCTATCTATCTGACGCTGCTGCTCGCTATAACAATAGTGAAAGCAAATGCGTGAAAATGCTCCCAAGAGTCATGTTGCAATAAAACGAACGAAAAGTCAACAAAGGAAGCCCAAAGAAACTCCTTTGTGCCGCACTCTGTGTACCCTGCGCAAATATTTGAAGACAGCTTCAGTCCAGGATTACCTTTTCATTAATTAATACGTAGAGCTCAAATTGTAAATCATAAATGAAATGTTTCTGTACAGTAATCACTCGCTTTGGTTGCCAGTCCCGAAATTGTTAATCATCATTTCTGGCCTAAGCCTGACCTTAATCATATAACACATAATTTATATAATATAATTTATATTGGTTCATATACAATATCTGCTTATTGCTTGATAAGCTGTCTGAGTAACCCGGCTAAGTGCATGAATTTAGCCATTGGGCTTAATGGCTTATACTAAATAGCTACTGGACTTTAGGTGAATAGTAAAAATAATGCAAATATTTGAATGCCAAAGTTTGTGCCTCAACAAGCTTAAATTTCTGTTTAATGTGAAAGCAAATTACGTTTACTCTATCTACCTGAATAAGAGGGCATTACATCTGGAATTAAACTTGATCTGATCATTCGCATAAGAAATTGAAAGTTATATGAAATGTTCAGCTAAAAGCACTCTAGTGTAATTCGCTTCTTTCAGTGTTGGAAAACGTTATAAATTATTGATTATCTTGTTAAAATTTGTTTATTCTCGCTCGCCTGCGCAAATGTTAATGTGGGAATAAACAGAATCAAGCTGCGAGCTGTTTGCTCGCGCCTTCTCGCGCTGGGTCTGTAAGTCGAAAGCACTTTGCAGTGTTGTAAAAGGTCATAAATGCCTGAACACGTTACTCCCTTGACAACTGTCTGTAATCGAAGGAATTCTATCTATCTTAAGCTCTGTCCAAATCTATTTCTCTCTCTCTCTCTCTCTCTCTCTCTCTCTCTCTCTCTCTATCATCTGAACATTCTCTACATATTACATACAATTTACTTATTACGTCTTTTTAACAACCAATCGATCAATCAATCAATCAAAAAAAAAAAAAAAAAAACAACCACAACAACAACAATCGAAATGTTTTTGCACAACAAAAATCCAAATCAAAATATTGAAATGAAACCAAAAACAAAAATTTCGCAATTCGTTTAGGAAATCGCGTATCGGAGATGGAGCTTCAGATCCAGATTCCGATTGGTAAGTCTTTTGCGTTTGTTGCCAAACTTTTGGTTAACTCTCACGCTCTGCACAACAACTACAACAAGAACAACAAGCAAACACACACACACACACACACACACACACACACACACTGATACACTTACACACATAGCGATACAAATTTAGCTAACGCTTTTTGATTATGTTGCAAACATTGATTTTGGATAGTGATAATAATATATTTGATAGTATTGATAATGCGAATGACGATAATTGATCGTGATTGATGATGACTGAGATGCATCTGATTGGCATGCGAAGCGCTTACTTTTTCAATTGCGTTTGGGCCACAGCAAGGCAAACGAAAACAGTTTAAACAAACACTCGCCACACACTCTACTCGACTTTTATCAGCTTTTCTTTTCTATTCTGTTTCTTCTTGGTGGGTTAAGAGCCGAGCCGAGCCGAACCCAAATCACAATTCACCCACCACACATACACTCACTTTTGGTAATCCAATAGTTCACAAATAAACGAGTAGTTGCCATTTGCCAAATGCTTCTTAATGCAACCACCCAAGAATTTGGCAGACATCCACACACACACACACACACACGCACACACACACACACACACACACAGAGACACGTGTATAAAGAACATGCCACGCCTAGCTCTTGTTTTTCTTTCGTTCCTTTTGTTTGGTTTGGTTTCTCTTACTCTTAGCTAGCCGCATTGCAAGCTGCTTTCTGCTTATGATCCACATGACGTATGCGTAATATTAGGTAGCATCGAAAATACTAAAAGAAAACGCTGTAAATAGCACCGATATCTAAAAATTAAATAACAAAACGATAATAATAATAATAATAAATAAATGCAAATAAAATTGTAGTTTGACATTTGAAATGTATATACGAAAAATACCGAAAAAATACCAAAATCAAATACTAAATTTATGTATGTGCGTGTGTGTGTGTGTGTGTGTGTGTGTGTGAAAATGCTATAAAAATCGCTTTGTATGTGTGCCACGATGTTTCTGGAAAGAACAAGCCGAAGCATTTGTACATAAATAAGCATCATAAAAAATACCAAATAAAATACCATATCTATATTGGAAAATACTTGTATATTAAAACACATATCGTTTGTACATACATACTTATATAATGCCGTTATTCAATCTCGTAGCCAGGCAGCTTCCACATAGACCTCTCATGGCCACTAGCGATTCGAGCAAAACACCAAAAAACCAAAAAAAAAAGTATCAAAAATGAAGCCCCTACAACAAGAACAACATTAACCAGAAATACTTCAAATGCCTATCCACTTCCGATTCCAGCTTCCCAAAAGTATTCCAAATGCCAGCTCCAAATTCCCAGCATTCCAATTGCACTTGTAGCCGTGTTGTAGCCGCACTTGAATGTCCTGTAGCCAGTTAAAAAAAAAAAAGAAAGAGCAACTCAAGTGTTTACTGCTTATCAAGCTGTTGATGGGGTCGTCTGATTCTGAAGACTGCTTTTAAAATATTTGCATTATTTAGCTGGATGGAAGTTTGATGTATTTCCAAGTCAAAGTCTCTAATACAAATTAGTAATAATTGAAAATAAATTTCTATTTACTCCTAAATTTTCAAAACTTTACTTTAAAGTCCTAACTCAAATCTTGTTCTTTAACATATCAAATCGATTATCGCTTCAACTGGCTACAGCGTATTTGGTAGTCGTTCATGCTGCGACTATTGCACTCTTAGCTCTTACACTGATTTCCTTTCAGTTCTCCATTTTTTCTTTGCACTTACAATATTATTATTTGTTTTAGTTGTTTGACAGAGCTTTTAGCATTTGTCTGTCTTGTTCCGAAAAATCCTCAAAAAAAAAGAAAAGAAAATCACCCAAACCCCAATTCCAGATTTTATGGAAATTGTTTTCTATGCCCAAAAAAAAAGAAGAAAAAAATGAAATGAAATTCAAATTGAAACTACGAAATTGGCAAAATTGCAGTTTGTAACCGAACCAAAGCGTAGCGAACTTGGGTCTGTTTCCTTTTTTTTTGCAACTGTTGTGGAATTTAATTTTCCGCCCACTTGTTTTTCATTTTCCTCTTTTTATACACTTTCATTTCTCAATTGTTGCCACTGCATGGCCGAGAATATGTTTATTAAGCTTGCCTTGTACATGCTTGCAGCTTGCACAGGATCTATGCATCCATCTATGCTTAAATCATAATATACTACTTACTATAACTACTACTACTACTATTGCTACTACTACTACTACTACTACTATTACTACTAAAGAAGCAGATGAACATAAAAAAATAAATACTTTGCCATTTTTGCATGCCTGATTGCCGTTAGAGCGTTAAAACGTAGATGGGAGACGCCGTGGAAGCCGGAGACGGAGACGCAACTGTACACGGTTGGCTGGCTGGCTCGTTGGCTGTCTTGCCAGCACTTCCTTTCTTGCCATGCCCATGTCCATGCCCAGCCATTCCTTAACTCCTTCCATCCTTGTTGCCTGCCTTACTGCCCAGTCAGCTGTCAGTTGTCTCCGTCAGGACGTCTCCTGCCCAGAGCCCCCTCCACCATAACACCAGCACCTGACCACTCTACATCTGTTTTAGTGCGTGCTTTTCCATATATATATGTGTGTGTCTGTAACCGTTAAGCGTTAGCCGTTAACCGTTAACCGTTTACCGCTAACCGTTGCCCGTTGCCCGTTGCCCGTTAGATGGTAGCGTTGCCATATCGTTGCGTGCCATGTTTTGAGTGCGTTTACGTTACGTTACGTTGCGTTACGTTTAATGAATGTTTATTGCTCCCACCACGCATAGCGTAAGTGTGTTTCGTGTTGCGTAAGTTACGACCTAATTGCAAATAGCAAACAAACTAGTGCACCTCACTTGTAGAGCCCCAATGCGTATGTAGTCCTAGCAAAACCAAACCTAATCAAAACGTAAATCGCACGCTTTGCCTTGACCAGCTCTGTTGCATTTGACTTCTCTACCTATCTACCTGTCTACCTATCTACCTATCTACCTGTCTTACTTTCTTACTCTCTGTTTCTGTTTCTGTTTCTTTTTCTCTAACCGATCTCTAATCTTTAACTGTTCCCGTTTCCCGTTCCCGTAGTTGCTTGATCTTTTGAGTTTGAAACCAGCTGTAGCATTTAGTTGTAGTTTAGTTAGAGCAGAGTTGTTCGATTTGTCGAAGACTTGTGATCTTTGAACGTGTGTCTTTTGTGGCATATCCTCGTACAGGACACGCTCAAATCAGCGCTGGATGAAACTCCGCACCACCGTACAAATCTCATCGGCCATACAGAAGAAACCACCGCTCAAGCGCGAAGACTCATTCCTGAAGCGTTTCTCAACTAGACAGATACCCGAAACACAGGTGAGTTACTGCTGAGCCTTCGACAGTTTGGTTCATTGTCATCTATTTATACTCTACAATTGCCATTCGCAGGAAACTGTTGAAGACACGGGTTCAGAAAGTGCCTCTGGTGACGTCGACAAAACGGTGAAGCGTCGACGACGCTATCTGCAGAAACGACGCTCCGTTGTTAATCCAGATGAAAATTTTTACTTCTATTGGTTAATGATGTTAACTATATGTGTTCTCTATAATCTATGGACCCTAATTGTGAGGCAGAGCTTTCCTGAACTGCAGGTAAGTCAGTCAATGTTACGCGACCGGGCCATTAATGTCAAACCTTTTGTGTTGTCCTTCCTTCAATTTTTCTAATGCCGCTGCCCCTTTTGCTGTCCGCCCCGCCACCCCGCCGCCTCTCCATTGAGGAAAGAGAACACCTTTTGTCATAATGCTTCAAGTTTTGTAAGATGAGTTGACTTGCTGCTTAATAATAATGCCCAACGGCCATAAAATTTCCTCAAACAATGAAGTTTATTAGGTATTTCAGTAAAAGACGAGAAAAGGCAACTCCCACGAGTCCTTGAATTCTTGCTGGGGTCCTTTTAAAAGTGGGCTTAATAACTTAACTAGCTGAAGGCAAGGCAAGGCAAGGTAATATGGCTACGGCTACGTCAAACAGAAAAAAAAAACTGGCAAGAGCAAAAACACGGCAAGAGCGATGCTGATTAGTGTTTAGGTTTGCCCAAAAGTAAAGCTTCACAAGATTTTTATAACTCATCCAGTCAACGGTTGAGGCTAGCTGGCCGGTTGTGTGCCGCTTGCAAGCCTTAAAGTAAATAAAGTAAATACACTTTCTACAAAAGGTCGATGTACTTAGTTGGAATGACATAGCTCTATAGCAAATAGAACTTATCAGTAGTAAGTGGGTTTCTTATGGAGAGCTCGATTCTGTAGGCAAAGTATAAAAGGAGAGGGAAAACTATTTTAGAGTTATATATAAGATAATCATAGAGACATCTGAAAATTAAGATTTTATTTTTTAATGAGGACAAATCAGGACAAATCTGATTGGCCAATTTTGATATTTAAGTTGCACTATATATATATATATAATATATATAAATATATAAATATATTAAAAATTTTGCTGTTCAACATTTCAGTCGCACTACTATTTTTATGAACACAGCTCTATAACAGAATTGCTTCCTTTCATAAACCAATTCAAGTCAAAGTATATAATATATTTTATATATAATTATAATATATATAATATATAAAATATATTTATATATATATATAAATATATTTAAAATTTTGCTGTTCAAAATTTCAGTCGCACTACTATTTCTATGAACAAAGCCCTATATCAGAATTCCTTCCTCATAATGCTTGATTGCTCTCAGTTTATGGTTGCCATAGAACGATTTTGTTTGAATTGGTTTATTAGAGGAAAATCTCTGTTGATTCGTTTACACTTCGTACTTTTATAGGGTATCTTAAGTTTGTCATAACAATGATTTTTTTTGGCATATTTTATTATTTCTTTTCTTTTTTTTGTATTATTTCCTTTCTTCTTTTTTGGCCAGCGTTTCGTAATGACTCAATTAAAAGACACGCAGGCGGCTCGAGAGGTCTGTCGGTCGCCTCTTTGGTTAGTTAGTGGGCTCTTATTTTTTTTGGGACCTGTGCAAATGTTTGTTCACGGCCCAGTTGGCTGGGTGTTTGTCATCAGATTAAAGTCAGCTAAGGGTTGCCAAAACAATGTGGGGAACACATATTTGGAGGTCCGTTTAGAGGTGCAAAAGAGGCAGGCCTGGCAGAGTCATCGTCGTCGTCGTCGTCGTCGTCGTTGACCTTTCGGCCGTAATGTGTGGCAGGGCTTGTTGTTGTTGCCCCTGTTCTGTTGCCCTCTCTCTCCCACTATTTTTGTCAGCTTGCCATTTGTGTGAGGAGGTGACTTTCGTGTGCATTTGCAATTGTGGAAATGCATTGCTGAAATAACTAATTGTCCTTGGCCCGAGTTGTTCTAACTAATTGCAAAAATCTCAACTAATTTGTGCTCAAATTTATTTTTATATTTTGTCTGACAGCAATCTGTGCCTACCTTCTGGCTCATCTGCGATTCAATGACAGATGTTGTATTTATCTTAGATATAATAGTTCAATTACGTACTGGCTATCTGGAGCAGGGCCTAATGGTGAGTGCTGCGCATATAACTGGAACCATAATATATTTATGTATTTATATATGTATATGTATGTCATTCCGTTTAGGTGTATGATGACAGGAAACTGGCCTGCCACTATGTGCACTCGCGTCAGTTCATCTTCGATATGATTGCGCTGATACCCTTGGATCTGCTACAGTTGAAGATGGGCACACATCCGCTTTTGCGTTTTACGCGCTTTTTTAAAGTGAGCGCCGGAAACTGCGCACTGCCTGATGAAGTCAATCATTAGTAATATACTCTGCTTTCTACTTACAGGTATATCGATCTGTGAGATTTTATTACATCGTAGAGAGTAGAACAGTTTGGCCAAATTTATGGCGCGTTGTTAATCTAATTCATATCCTGTTAATATTGGCCCATTGGTTCGGTTGTTTCTATTTTTTGCTCTCCGAAGCGGAAGGTTTTCAGGTAAGTGCCTAACAAATCTGACAATATATATATTTTGTATATCCATATATATCTGGTATCTGCTAGGGCGATTGGGTCTATCCGTATAGGCCAGGTGACTATGCGACGCTGACGCGAAAGTATTTGGGCAGCCTGTATTGGTCCACCCTAACGCTAACCACCATCGGAGATCTGCCCACCCCTGAGACGAATGCAGAGTGAGTATGAGACGTTTATCGCTGTTGAGCTGTCAGCTAAATCCTTGATATCTTTGGGGCGGGCTTTGTCTTGTCTTCCATGCATAAAATAAAAAAAAAATAGACCGAACTTTTCGGTGGACGGCCCTCGATC
The DNA here is from genome assembly GCA_035045365.1 of Drosophila leonis. NCBI lineage: Eukaryota > Metazoa > Arthropoda > Insecta > Diptera > Drosophilidae > Drosophila > Drosophila leonis. Next base: position 2,512,426 of record JAWNPC010000953.1, on the reverse strand, counting down.
AATACCAAGGCGTGGCATCAAATCACGACTGCTACAGTTTGGCTCTAGCTATGGGTATGAGTTCCTAACTGCAATCATAACACCTAAATCTAACTCAATATAATCTTTAATCTTTAATCTTGCTTATTGTTGGGGGCTGTCCACCAGTTCGTTCGTTTTTCATATTAGCAAAAAAGAAAAAAAAAAGAAGAAAAAAAAAGTCTTTTGTGGTCTGACAACTGTTGCATACATCACGATCAAAGCCTTGTCTACTATAAGCATTTATGCTTGATATATTTGTTATCAAAGTTTTCGAAAGCGTGCGACAGCCTTCAACAGTTCCAAACACATTCTAACGCTCACAATTGCCAAAGCCAATTTCAATCGAATTATGCGAAAATAAATAAATATATATTGAAAATGTGCTTTCGAAAACTTTGATTGAGCTTTTCAATGCCATCACAGTCAAGAGAGAGAGGGAGAGAGGGAGAGAGTGAGAGAGAGTTCAAGTGATAGTTCGTCAGTTTTCGAAGGTCTTTTATGACTATTTAAAACATGTCTCAGCCTTACTTTTTCCTGTCTTCAAATATCAGATTGGCTAACTTTCTTTTTAAAGCTTTAAAGTATATTTAAACTACATAATTCTTGAGCTTTTGGAATGTAAATTCCTTTTGTGACTCAATGGCCAAGACTCGATCACTCTTTCGCTCTGCCTCTCTAGCTCTGTTGCTGGCTCTTGATACTACTTAATACATACTCTTCTGCCCTCCATAGGTATATTTTTACGATCGTTAGTTACCTGATTGGCGTTTTTATCTTTGCGACGATTGTGGGCCAAGTGGGTAATGTGATAACGAATCGTAATGCCAATCGGCTAGAGTTTGAGCGTTTACTTGATGGGGCCAAGACCTATATGAGGCATCACAAGGTAAGCGCTGCCTAGAGCATGATCTTCAACTTGCTACACCATGGAGTTTTGCAGGTGCCCGGCGGTATGAAGCGGCGGGTGCTGCGATGGTATGACTATAGCTGGTCGAGGGGTCGTATACAGGGTGGCGGTGATATAAATACGGCATTGGGCCTGCTGCCCGATAAGCTGAAAACCGAATTGGCCTTACACGTTAACCTGAGCGTACTGAAGAAGGTGACCATATTCCAAGAGTGCCAGCCTGAGTTTCTGCACGATCTGGTGCTGAAAATGAAGGCGTATATCTTTACGCCGGGCGATTCGATCTGTCGCAAGGGCGAGGTCGCTCGCGAGATGTTCATCATAGCCGATGGCATCTTGGAGGTGCTCAGCGAAACGGGCAAGGTGCTGACCACCATGAAGGCTGGCGATTTCTTCGGTGAGATCGGCATACTCAATCTGGATGGGCTGAACAAGTGAGTGCACCACCAGAAGTTCTCCTTCTGTTGTTATAACTCTCGTTTGCTGTAGGCGCACAGCGGACGTCCGTTCCGTGGGCTATTCGGAGCTGTTCTCGCTTTCACGCGAGGATGTGCTGGCCGCCATGAAGGACTATCCGGATGCGCAGGAGATCCTGCAGACGCTCGGCCGCAAACGTCTCATGGAGGTGCGCTGCGTGAACAAGAAATATGCGAAGGCACAAAGCGACAAGGAGGCAGCGGCCTTTGCCGCTGCCCATCCGCATCATCCACATGCGCACGCCCATCATCATCAGGTGCATCAGAGCGACAGCAGCGAGAACAGTGCCTCAAAGAAGATCGTGGACAAGCTGAAGCACGATGTCAAGGGCTTCCGCAATGTGCTGAAAAAGTCCAGGTAAGTCGCATGTCAAATTTACTACATCAAACTCTTATTATCCAGCCTACGATTTAGAACGTCTCGGAAGAGCGACGAGTCGCTGGAAATGCAACCGCTGCATAATACCTCACCACGCGGCAGTAAGATCATGCTGAAGCGTATGTCGCGCGTTCGCTCCGACGAGAAGGACGCGGACAGCGCCGAGGCCAAGGACGAGCTGCACGACAAGACGCCCAGTCCCATTGGGGCGGGGCTGCCGCTGCTGCAGCGGCTGCGTCTGCTCAAAGAGAAACAGGTAAGTCGAAGCCCGATTGCATTCATAGTCAGTGCCATTTGTTCATGAACCACAGCCACTGCCACTGTCACCACCACCACCACAACCACCGCCCAGTTCTATTTCTCTCACCCACTATTTTGATCGATTCACCATTCCAATTGGAATTCGTGCATACGCAAAACTAATCTAAACACATATCGCAACTATCGTATATATCGTCTTAATATCATTCGCCTCATTCCTATTACCTCACGAGCTTTTAATGGAGTTTATCCCAACACTCAAGCAAACAGTACAGTACAGTACAGTACAGTTACAACAAAACATAAACGTATGCGGCCAGCAATCAGTGTTGCCAGATTTTGAGACCAACAAAATAGCAAAACTAACTCTGAAAATAGCTCAAAATAGCTAAAAATTTAAAATAAATAGTTGAAAAAAATAGCTAAAATTATTTATACTTTTTTATGTTTTTTATTACTTTTTTAAATTTTTTCAAACAACGTTACAATATGGTCAACTTACTCTTCGGGATTATTGTTGTGTTTTTCACTACCAGCTATCATATTTAAATAATATGACGGCACGGTATAGTTGTGGCAGCACTTGTCAGTTCTGCGCAAACCATATCTGCGAATTAAACATGTTAATTAACATATTAAAGCGTAATTTCCAATAGAGCATACCTTATATATTTAACATAGCGTCCAACGTCTTTATTTGCATTCGATTTCGCAAAATTTGTTTTTACCAAATTCATTTGGCTAAAAATCCTTTCCACCTCTGCGTTGAAAGGAGTTTCAACGCGAACCCGGCCAAATGCTTGAAAATTAGAACACCACAGGCATCTGTAAATTTCAGGGCCTCCGCCCAAAACTTGACATTATCTGAAGTGTTGTGCCACTTTACAAGATGTATTTTCTCAAATTGGCTTAAAATATTTTCAAAATTTTGCATTGCAAATAATCAAGAATTGGCAATATACTAGGTTTATTGGCCCGCAACACACTTTCTACCGATAAGTTGTCAGCTTTGCGTAGTATTGCTACGTTTTGTAAAATAGCTAAAAATATAGCTAATAGCATTTTCAAAATTTTTATAGCATATCGCTTTGAAAAATAGCTCGATTTGTTATTAAATAGCCGTAATGGCAACACTGGCAGCAATACGCATACGCAACATTAGATATACTCAGATATACTCACAAAGCACTCTTATACTCACGAATACGCACAGCCGCACACTCTTATACTCACAAATGAACAGATACGAGCACTCTTATACTCACTCGTATACTCCACACGTACTTATACTCACGAATACGAACACTCTTATACTGCTACTTATACCCGCTCGATGCGCACTCTCTTCTGTTTTTGGAGTCGCATCGAGTGCTGCTTCCTCTTTAATTCTAGTTCCTCGTTCATTTTGCTTGGTTTGAATTTGCTGAACGGTTATAGCTCGATATTGAATTGCTTTTAGTGCACCTTAAAATACTGTTTGTCTTAGCTTTTATATAAAACCGTTATCGTCATTCAATTGAAGCACGATTCACGAATGGCCCGTTGATTGAAGTTGCTGTCAAAGTTCACGTTAGTTAACAATCAGATGTTCTTGCAAGGTGACAGTAATTGAGCTTCGAAATATATATTATTTGCTAGCAAGGTAAGGTCTGAGAGATGCTAGTGTTAGGTCAGGGCAGCTTTTTATGCTATTCCGTTAATAGAACGATCGATGTTGTGTTGCTGTAAACCACAACCAATTGGTGGATCCAAATTTGCTTGACAGCCGCTTGAAGATTAACCCAAAACTAGTTGCTTGCTTTAAACTATACTTTGTACAAGAATACATACTAAAAAACACGTGAAAACCAGAAATACTCCAAGCATAACTATCTTGAATCTATAACAAAATCCACCACACTACAGTGTCACACTTACCTTTCATACGAAACAATGGATTATAATGGAGAAAACTACTCTACACACTCTATACAACATTTAGCTTAGCTGGCTAGACCATACTATACGATGCTATACTTACTATTTACATGCATCTCCTGCCAATAGACCACACAGAAAACTTATCTGAAACTCACGACACGCACCAACATCATACCTTTATTTTCAACAACATTTGACTATAACACACCACCCTTCAGATGTACAACACACCACAGCTGATTACACTATACTCACCATGTACATGCATCTCCTGCCAATACACATAAAACTTATCTAAAACTCACCACGTACACCGACATCATACCTTTATTTTCAACAACATTTGACTATAACTCACCACACATAAAACTTGCCTTAAACTCACCACACCCTCCAACATCATACATTACTTTTCAACACATTTGATCACTTCAACAACATTGACCATAACTCACATCAGCTTAGATGTACAACACACCACAGCTGATTACATTATACTCACCATTTACATGCATCTCCTGCCAATACACCACACATAAAACTCACCACACACTCCAACTTCATACATAACTTTTCTACACATTTAACCATTTCACGCTTAACAGTTGACCATAACTCACCACAGCTCAGATGTACAACACACCACAGTTGATTACACCTCACCTCGCATCTCGCATACGCAGTTGAAAAAGAGTTAATCAAAGTTTGATTTGGCATTTGTACGCTTTTGATTTGGAACTTGATTTGATTTAGCTTATAATCCAATAAGAAAATAAATTTTGAAAAAAAAGAAAGAAATAAATCCAGCAAAATTCGTGTTGTATGTTATGTAATGAACCCCGGCTCTCCTAAATAGTAGTTTTTGTATGTGTCTTTATGTGTCTTGCACTAGGATCGCGAAGAGCGAGCTGTTAAGTCCACACCACCACAGAAATCTCCACCTCACTCACATGTAACGTGTACGTTATCGCCGCAGGAATCGATACAGGAAGAGCCCGAACGCGAGTTCAACGAAGGCTTTCCGCTGATCCAGCGATTGCAGCAGTTGAAAATTAAAAATGAACCACAATCGGGTGCCGTCAACGAGACCCAAGTCGTCATGGTAAACCACGAAAACACCACTCTCTCTCTCTCTCTCTCTCTCTCTTTCTCTCTCTCTCTTTCTCTTTTTCTCTCTGAAAAATCAAGCACCAATACACAGCTTCCACTTGTCATCCATTTGATATTAATTGCACTTTCTATGCATCCGTCCATCCTCTAGATAAACACGCCGCCTAACATCAGCAGCAAGGTGGACTTTGCAGCGGCAACAGGTGTGGGCGGCATTGGTGGTGCAGCAAGTGGTGCTGCGGGTGCTGGCCAAAGTTTGACCGTTGCCCAAATCAAGCCCATCATGAAAGTCTCCTTCAAGCAGAAGATACAACAGCTGCAGGGCATAGTGCCGGCTATACCAAGTGGTAGTAGCACCACAAGCACGTCCGGGACCACCAGCACCACCAGCACCACCGGTGCCATAGCCAAAAAGGAGCCACCCAAATCGCTGGCCGTGGTGGCCAAGCATGGCGCTGCAGCGTTGCCACTGGAGCCAACCATTGGGGGTGGTGCAATTGGCCAAAGTTTGGCCGGCGCCACCACCAGCCTATCGAAGAAGCCGATGATGCCATTCACACCACAGCAATCGGACACGGACACTGATGGCACGCCAATTAAGCCGTGGTCCAAGCTGAAGCTGGCCACACTCATGTCATCGAGCTATACGAGCTTAAACAACTGCTCGCCGGACGATCTGGCAACGCCGCTAAAGAACTACTCGCTGAGCAATATACCACAGCACATGGAGAGCAGCGCAAACGCTCGACCACGCCATCACAGTGCCCGCAGCTCCCGCCATAGCCATGGTCATGGTCATGGTCATGGCCATGGCCACGGTCACGGCCATGGGCATGGGCATGGGCATGGCTCTACCTCGAGCACGTGCTCGTCGAGCACACGCAGCACGCTGAGCACGGCACGCGACTGTTTGCGCCTGCAGAAGCCGGAGCAGAAGTTGCCCGAGGGCGAGGCCGCCACGGATGGACGCAAGCTATATCAGAGCGTCTTTGATCTGTCGCCGGAATATTGTGGGCTGCCATTTGTGAAACGGCTGAAGATTTTGAATGAGCGCCAGAAGCTGGCCGAGCTGGAGAAGGCGCTGCAGACGCGCAGCTTCAGCCTGGATTGCTCCAAATCGAGCAGCGGCAACAACAACGAGGTGCCCATTACGGAGTCATTGTATCGCTGCTACAGCGACACCTCTGGCATCTACTCCCAGTTTCTGAGTACCTACGAGTCCGCCACCACCACCAGCAGCTCCACATCCACATCCATTTCGACCAACACATCCACATCGGATGGCAACTCGAAGCAGCAATTGAAGCAGCTGGACTATATGCCCCTTAGTCCCGAGTCGAATGAGACGGTGGAGCGGCGCAAGCTGAAGAGCATATTGAAGAAGATGCAGCAGGGTGGTGCAGCAGCTGATGATAATGGTGGCAGTGGTGGTGGCGGTGCTGCCGATGGTGATGCCCAAGACGAGGCGAATGCCAAGACCAAGACCAAGGCCAAGGCCAAGGCCAAAGCCAGTGCACTGTCGAGGGGGCTGTTAATGGAGCCGACCTTGGAAGGGTACGTGGCCAGGCACAGTAAGCTCTTGAAGAGTGTAACCTTCCATTCAACTCTTTCTAGCCCGCCCCCCAGTGCCACAGAGGAGGGGCACTTCGCGGCCCTCGGTGGTGGTGGTGCTGCTGCTGCTGTTTGTCTCAACAACAACAACAGCAGCAAAAGCAACAACACGCAATTCGGCTTCGGTTCGGTTTCGGGTTCGGGCTCGGGTTCGGGTTCGTTAACGGTCACCGGTTCGGATAGTGTGGCAACGTCACGATCAGCTGGCCTTGTGCTGCCAGATCAGGCTGCCTGGTCGCCGACATTAGCATTGGTAACGCCAACGAATTCGCCGCAAGAATATTTCGCCGCATTTGAGCCGCCGCTGGTGAGCGGCAACGGCGTCATCGCTGGCGTTGGCAACGGCTCAACGTCAATCGCTGCCGCAGCCACAGCCGCAGCTGCAGCCGCATCCACATCGACATCCGCAACCGCATCGTATGTGGTCGAATGCTCGTCGAATACCGAATTTCATGCACAATCCACAACATCCACAGATTTGAATTTGAATTTGCAGCTCCGGCAGAACACGACCAATGCGAGCAGCCAGGCGGGTCAGTTGCCAAAACTGGAAGGTAATTACGATAGCTGCTATCGATACTAATGCAGATCTCTACTATACTTAACAATCTATATATATATATAAATAAATATTTAAATATTTGTATATATATAATACAATTACTCCAAGTCCAAAGCTTACCACGCCCTCAAGCTGAACAACACTTAGTAAATATATCTAAAAATTGTGCTGTCTCTAGCAAGCATTAGGGGTATTCCATTCAACTAACTTTATGTTCATTTTAGGTACTATCTTGCTTTGTTTTCATAAAAGGAATACCCCTAATGCAACTCAGACTGACGCGCTCTGCATGCCCTTTGCAGCGCCTAAAAGCACACTACACAAATTTCGTATGCTTCGCTCTGGCTTTCCCGCTATCTCTCTCTCGCTCGCCCTTTCTCTGTCTCTGTCTCTCTCTCTCTCTCTCTTACTCGCTCTATCTTTGCATGTTAATGCCATCTGTTGGCATTTGCTATTTGATATTATTTAGGTTATTATTGCTTAACATTGCGAATGCTTTTATGCTAGGCTAAGAGTTGATAGCACCTTATAATTTACCGTAATACTTACAAAGAAAAAAAAGAAGAAGCCTAACCTCTTTTTAGGTCTTTTAAGTATAGATTACTGTACATAGGCTAAGGTATATCGGTTTATTCATACACTTCGTATACTTAAGAGCTTTGTTTTTAGTACTATTGAAATGTAAATATTTATTTCACATATCATTTATATTGAACTAAGCTTTGACTTTATAGAGATGAATAACTTGTTTGGGTTAAGTACACGATCTGCACTGCCACAATAGCATTTTCAGCCCGTTAACGTATGAGAGCTCGTCATCGATCAGCGTTATCGATACACTGAGCTTGAAACTTATTGAAAGCACGCGCACGCACGCTTTGGAACGCAATGGAATGAAACAACGACGACGGCGTACAGTTCTTCAGCATGCAACTAACACACACACACACACACCCAAAGACACTCACACACACACACACACACACACACACACATAGAGAACACTAAACGCTTTTTGTAAATACGTAAAATTTGACAACACCAACGAACACCCGAATGAAAACTCTCGAAACTTTTGCGCAAAGGCAACTGTAATTTGTATGGGAATGTGTGTAAATAACTGTAATCTGCGTATGTATGCCTTACCTATTTTGCTTATCATTTGGTATTACTACAACAACAACAACAACAACAACAACAAAAACAGCAGCAGCAGCAGCAACAACAGCAACTACAACAAGCTGAACGTGTTATACGATCTGTCTCTGTCTCTGTCTCTGTCTATCACACTAACACGCACACACACACCTACACACACACCTACACACACACTTACACACCCACACACACACCCACACACACGCACACACCTAGCTGTGCCTCACTTGTCCGCCAGGGACCGTACCGCAAGAGCACGCACAGAGGGTTGCATCGAGAGCCGATTGCATTCATTCAATTACTAACCAATGCACGTTACTCCATTTTGAATTTGAATTCAAGGCTTTCCAGAGGCACAGGATTACTTCAATCAGATACTGAGCGGCATCAATCACGTGATCAAGACGCACATGAACGAAATGCACTCGAAGTTCGAATCGCAGTTCTCGAACATGGCCGGCGAGGTGAGACGCCGCGATGCCATCATTGCCCAGCTGCAGCTGAAGCTGCGCTCCATCGAACAGAAGCCAACGATGTCATCGACAGCGCGTCGCATCAAGCGAGAGAAACTGCCCCAGCTATCCGTGGACGATGACGAGCCGGCCGAACAGGACAACAGCAGTTCGGGCTCCTCGGCCGAGTTGCTCTTTATGGTATGTTCTGAGACGTAAAGCTTATTGTTCTCATACTCGTTCACGAACTGAAGAGAGTATATGGGCTTTGTGCTCTCCTAGTTGACCTTCTCTATTGGGTTTACGCCCTTTTGGAGCCGTTAAAATATATATGCCAAAATTGGGTTGCAAAATTTCGTTCCGGCAATTTCAATCTTGAGGTTGCACCACGTCCTGGAAGGCCTCTTGAAGCCGATGTGGACAAAATAATATATATATTGTTTTTGGCAAATCAATAGAGGAGGTCAACAGTAATTTAGTCGTAAAATTTGAAGTTGAACTGAAGAAAATACCCGATTTGCCACGCCTCCTATTGGCGTAGATATATGTACCATATCTTATTATTCTTGGGCTATTAAACTTACAAATTTTTAAGTCTCTAGCATCAATAGTGCTCAAAATATAACAGATTCTGTGCAAAGCGCCACATATTCAGATCCGACTTGCCACGCCCCCAGTGGTCGTAGGCATGTCATTTTTGGCCAATCCTTGGAAATAGTCTAAGGTAACGTAACTGCAAAATTTGAAGCTTACGCTACGAAGGGTATTTTTCGGTATGCCACGCCCAAAAGGGGCGTAACAATTATTTCTGTGTCATCGATAGAGGAGGTCACCAGTAACTCAATTATCTAATTTTGACGCTTCTAGCTCTAAAACTTTAGGAGATATAAGCTTTTGCGGGCTGGCACGCCCCCTATAGGCGTATATATAGATTTTTGATCTTGGGTTCTCAACCCGACTATATATTCAAAACTGCAAGTCTGTGTGATTGATGCTAGCAATAGTTCTCAAGATATATAAGAATATGTATAAATCACTATATCGTCAGATCCGATTTGCCACGCCCCCTGTGGGCGTAGATATATAATTTTTTCATCGATCTTCATAGGATCTTAAAAGTAACTCACATACAAAATATGTTCCAAATTTCAAGTCTCTAGCTTCAATAGCGGAGAAATGGTTTGCGTTCATACGGACAGACGGACAGACGAGCGAACAGTAAGTGAATGAGTATAAAAATTGCAGTAGGATCAACTCCTGCACAGAGAAACCTATTAGGCAGTTGTTGACGGCCCACATTCATACTTTTTAACTAGGATAAAAACAAAGTTTAACCATTTGGCTACACCTGGTAGCAGCTTGGACTTTATGATGTTCAACTGTTGAGAGCTGGCAGCCAATGCAAGTTGAGCGTGCTGACAAGCAGCTCACGTAACGCAGCAACCAGCTCACGGTCATATGATAATTTGTTGCTTGTGGACTGCTTTCAGCTCTAAGCTTTTTCCTTGTCAAGCAACTCAAATAACATTTACGCAACATGAACGGCACATCATTAAAGGAGTTAGCAAAGCAGCTGCTGCTCGTTGGCCCATAGATTTCCTAGACTTACAAATTGAGCCGAGGGAATCACATGCACAGAGTGCATTTCGGCTTAAAGGGGCAAAGGAAATGTGATGCTTGATTTGATAATCGATTTATTTTTCTTTTTGCCTGCAGCGCGGCGACTCGCTGGACACTGTGTTTACCTCGTCGCCACCCATCCAGGGTCGGCGCAGCATATCGCCTGGTCCCAGTCGTCATCATGCGGCCTCCGCGAATGCGCTCAACTGTCCGAGCAGCTACTACAGTGGGCCCGGCACATTGGCCACGCGGCACGCACAGAGCCATCCCAGCTTCTATACGCCGTACAGCAGTCGAGGCGGGGGCGTGCTGCCCGGCTACCGGGACTGGCATGAGCAGGGCATGGGCATGGGCAGCAGCATGGGTGGAGGCCTGACAGCCGATAGCAGCAGCAGCAGCAGCAACGCAGCCATGATGATCGCCGACGTGACGGGCAATTTGACCCGACTCTCGGACAGCGTCATCCTCGATATTGGCGAGAGCTCCAGTTCCAGTTCATCGTCCAGCAAGGTGAACGTCGATGTGGACGACGACGAGGACGACGATGAGGCAGAGGATGAGCTAAGCGGCGCTGCACTCGTAGCGACAACCGGCAGCAGCAACAACGACTGGGAGGTGCAAATGCTCGCCGCCGAAATGGAGCGGCAGGAGCGAAAGCGAGGACACTCACTGTCCGACAATCTGGGCGAGCTGCGGCATTGCAGCACATTTCTCCGCAGACGTCGCAAGTTCAGCGACACCGAAACCGAGTGCAGTGAAACGGATGCCGATGAGCGTCTAGCAGCCAGTGGCGGCGCCACTGCCAGTGGCAGTGCCAGTGCCAGTGGGCAGACGAGTGCCACTGCCGACGCGGATGCCACAGCCAGTGGCAGCAATCGACCACGCGCCTCCAGCTTGGATCAGTTCAACCTGCGCTATGGCATCGGGCGTGGCATCTTTAAAGCAATGAGCATCGATCGGGACAAAGACAAGCTTTGAGAACTATAATCACAGTAGGACCACCCAACAGACGGACACGACTAACACCCGGACAGTATTACAAAAGGTACAACAAACACACTAACACACTTCGGTACATTAAATGTTTAGCCCTAAAACAACTCAAAAGAGAAAAGAGAAAACAACAAAAAAAAAAAAACATTAAAGTAGGGGTATTCCCCCACACAAAAAAAGAAGAAAGAAAACAACATACAAATTAGTACTTGAGATAAGAAAAAAAGATGAAGAAAACAAAAACCAAAGCAAATTGAGTAGTCTATCCACCAGTTAGTCCAGAAACCCAATTTACCTATTACTAATTGCTCAGCATTCTTCATATATACCGTATACTCGTGTTATCGTTATCGCTTGCATTGTTATCGTTATCATTTACGTTGTCTATAGCTATAGCCATATTCGATTTGCATATATCGCTTACCTCATTGGCATTCATGTCTTTTGTTGATCTGGCTATTATTATCGATAACTTTTCTATTCCCATATGGCAGCTGGCAGTTATCCTGTTATCGTTATCGTTAGCGTATGCCAAAAGCAAAGGCTTCATCTACCATATTGCATTACACATTACATTACATTACATTATGTATATTCGCGCACTTCTCTTGTTATCGTAATCGATATCGTTATCGTGCAATACCCACAGCTCTCAACACTATCAATATCGATTGCCTGAGTCAATCAATTCTAATAACTTTTAAAATTCATGTTGAAATGGGATATTATAGCTTCATAGAGGATCATACGCCTGTTATCGTTATCGTTATCGTTATCGATTCTTCATATATGCTCGTTTTCATAAGACAAACTTTATTATCAATCGGAATGCTTATTCCCTTAAAACTTCTAAATCATAAACATATCTGCATACAGCTCTCTTGTTATCGTTATCGTTATCGTTTCGCTTAACATTTGATACATTGTTCATCTGCGAGTACCTAGATATAATACCGTCCTATATATAGCGTCCATGCCCTTGGCGCCCATTACATAATTTGTATGCGTATTGAAAAAGTGACGAGTGTAGAGTTCAGATCCATTTATCTTTTGCCTTGGGTGCTGGACATAGGCTGGTGGATGGGCTTCGCCTCAATAGAAATGGCAAATGGAAATACCAAAATGTATATACCTCTTATCCTATTAGGTATTAGTAGTTATATATATACTTACACACACACACAAATCTATATATACATCTATGTATATATGAAGTATATACACATATATATATATATAAAAGTAAAGATATATATATATATATATATGATATGATATGAAATAGTGTAACGAAAACCGAAAGCTTTAATAACTTATATAGAGAACTATTTAAGAAACATTTTAAATACTAATCAATTCAAGGAACAACAGCAACAAGCGAAGATAAAAAATTCTGAATACCAGACAGAAGCCGAGAGTAAATCGTTAAGATAGAAACACACAAATATTGATAATATATATATATATATATATAGATATATATATATATTTATGTATATATATATAGATATATATAGATATTTAGTATAAATATATGAAGTTATATAATATACAAATACTTATACATAGAGCCTTTAGCATATACATACATACATACATATATATATACATATATATATATATATACTATTAACACATGGATAATGAGTTGGAAGTTATTATTATTATTATTATTATTATTATTAGATCTGTCTAAGCGTTAGTCTACTTATTACCCGATCTACCTACACTATAGCAATCTAGCCTAGAATCCAATGGAATACAGCAATAATCGATACTACTCCTAATGCTATCAGGCAACTCTCATCTCTCATCACTCATCTCTCATCTCTCATCTAGTCTAGTCTAGACGGACCCATTGGCTTTATAGTTTTCGTTTTTGGAGCACTTTCCCCTTAAAGCTCGCTGGGTACACTTTAGCTTTTATATCATGCCAACTTCTTCTACGTTAATGCGGGCTTTTCAAAAAAGTCTCTTAGTTTAGTCTCTAGCAAATGCACAGGCAACAATACTTAAGCTTAGCTCCTCACTAAATAGAAGCTCCTCCAATCTAATGTTTCATCTCTAAGCTAAGCGCCATTTTATTGTAACACTTTAAACAAAAACTTAACCTAGAACAACTTTAAGGAAAACGGATAAAAGGAAACATAAATAGTTAACTTCAAGAAGCGCAAACTCAACAAACAAACAAACAAAAAACTAATTGTTATATTGTATTATGGAACAAGAAACAAAACAACAAACAAAAACAACAAACAAAGAACAAAGAAAAAACTGTTTTTAATCGAAAGATTTTATCAAAATGTTAAGAGAACAACTTGTTACTTTAAGCTAGAAAAGAAATACCTTTTAACACTGTTAGAGACCGTCCCCACACCGCCCTAAACAGTGTACCAAAGCTGCAAAACTATCGATAGCACTGCTGATATCGTTATCGATGATCAATATTTGGTTTAAGACGAAATGGTCAAGGCATCTGATTAAGAATTAAGGATTGGAGAAATGCGTGCCTCATTGGTTTTTAGTCTACCTATCGATATATTGTATTTATCGATAGTTTTGGCAACTCAACGCTCGACCGCACGCTCTGCCCCAGCCGAACCATTGTTATTTGTAGTCAAATGTAGTGGCGATTAATCGAAGGCCGGCCTAGCCACGCCCACTATAGAGAGTTTCGTAGCGCCTAGACAGCAAACGTTATTAATCGTTAAGCGTTATCGATAAACCAAAAACTAACAGAACAAGCTAGCGTAACTAGCGCATTGTGTATGTAGCGCACCACGAAACAAGAGACACTATTCAGATAATATTTATATATCTATACACAACACATAGACAAACATACACACACACACACACTTACATATATGTTCTATATGCTACTACCTACTAACAATATGTAAGAGATACAACAACAACAACTAACTAACTACTAGTCGGCGTTTGAGTTGTACGCCATTTTGCATTGTACAAAAAGCACAACAAATGCCAAATCGACATCGATATCGATGACGATAACGCATCAATTCAAGGAACAATTTCAATGGGTTCAATAAATGGGTCACAGCCAGCTAAACAGTCCAACTAAATTTAATATTTAAAGTAAAAGTACCAAAAGCCAAAAGGAAAACAAATCCAAATGAACTATTAAACGAAAACGACAAGCACAACTTAATCGAATGTCTCTTAGTCATCTCTACTGTTAAGTGATTCTATATAGTCAATGCAATGCAATGCGAGACATATGTACAAACATAAGTATTATCTTGTTTTTCATGTTTGTTCTGTAATTGTTAAACTTTGAGAAGAAAAGCAAACAAACAAAACAAAAACAAAAACAAAAACAATATAGTTTTTTTTTTTTTTTTTTTTTTGATTTACATACGCCAGGGACCACAAAAGTTTTGAGTTTTGTTTTTCCTTTTTATATAAGGACAAACGTGACAAAAGTATAGAGCCACGATGCTAGCAAATGTAATACAACTAAAATCTAATCGATCTTACGATATTTAAATGCAACTATGATAAATGTAAACTGTGTAAACTTCATCATATAATTTGCATCACAGCAAAGCAAACAAACACACACACACATACACACACACACACAGATATGCTGAAAGGATTGAGAATACCTTTAAGAAATGTTACATATATCGAGCTATATCTCTTAAAAAATAAGGATTATTGAACTTTGTATCTGAATCGAGATATGCGAGAGCGAAAAAACATACAAGAAATTTTAAGTCGATAGCTACGAAAGAAGAAGAAGAAGGAATGCAACCAGAAATACCTGAAAGAATTGCGAATATCGAATAGATATATTCAGAATACGGAAAATATCAAATATACATATTCAGAATACAGGGTATATCTATTGGATATGTTAAAATCTTTCAGAATATGGAATATATCTATTCGATATTTTCAGTTCTTACAGAATATGGAATATATCAATTCAATATTTTAAAAACTTTCAGAATATGGAATATATCTATTCGATATTTTCAGTACTTTCAGAATATTGAATATTACTATTCGAAATTTTCAGTACTTTCAGAATATTTTGATAATATCTATTCGATATTTTCCGTTCTTTCAGAATATGGAATATATCTATTCGATATTTTCAGTTCTTTCAGAATATTTTGATAATATCTATTGGATATTTTCAATTTTTACACAATACGGAATATATCCCTTCGATATTTTCAGTTCCTTCAGGTATTTCAGGGTATATCTTTGAAAGGAATAGCCTTATCGGTACGAAATGTTCGATTGTAAGCTCGAATATGAATTGTAATCCAAATATTACAAAGCAAATTCCAATCCAAACAGATCCACACACCCACACACACACACACACACGAATTGTATGAAACTCTGTGAGTCAATTATAATACTTATGTAAATGAATACTTTAACTAATTTTGGACAGCAAAACAAGCTCCACCTCCACCTACCCCCTCCCGCCCTCATCGCCCCATCTTTCGACTCTCTCTGTAATTATTATGTATATGGCAGTATTTTAAGTATTACAAATTGATGTCGTTGTTGTTGTTTTAAAATTAATCGCTTTAAAGTTATCGATATTTTTGTACACTAGTTTAAGGTAGCCTGTTAAGAGTGCCCCACAAAAGCCTAGTCTTAAAAACATCATGATTTCTTTTTTCATTTTGCCTCTGTTTCACTTTTACTCTCACACACACTCTCTCTCTCTCTCTCTCTCTCTCTCTCTCTCTCTCTCTGTCTCTGTAATTTTATTGCTAATTTCGCAAGTTTAAGAACAAATGAATGCAAATTATTATAGAGTTAAAGAAATATATGAAGTATACATAAAGAAAATGAAATTAGCACATGTTAAAGAAATGCAAATAAAGAAACGAAACAGTTTAAGCGAAATCCCAAAAGGATTAACAGAACTCATGCCTCTCAATTCCAAACTAACTCTTCGTGTGCCAAAAAAAAAAAAAGAAAAGAAATGAAAGAAAATCTTCATCATATCAATATGACTCACTCACTCACTCCAGATATGATGTTGCTGCAAAAGATAAAACCAAACAGATGAGAGATCAATAATAAACCTCAGATAAATGAAATACAAATAAAATAATACAAAACATACGAAAAACAAATGCAACTAAGGTGAAATTTGATAAAAGACAAAACCAAAAACAAAAACAAAAGAAAACCCAAAACAAAACTATAATAAAAATAATAATAACAAAAATATATATTAAATAAATTGAAAACAAACAAAAAACACAAGATAAGCAAAAAATATGCCATAGTCGAATCGCCTTTTATACTCTTTGGTCTGCTCAAAGCATCTGTCTATGGGAGTTGCCCTAAGAACTGCGTTGAGGTGCAGTAAGGCCATATTTGATGAGTCCAATTAAGTATGGGATATGCTTAGGGTTAGGCTGAGTAATGTTAGGCTAGACAGGCGCCATAAAGTCTAGCTTAACATGACCCCAGCCTAAGTTCATCAAAAGGCAATCTTCAGAAAGTTTACCAAATTTCGGTGCTATTGTCGTAAGTCTTTTTAATTTACCAAATATTCGCATCTGGATTCTCTCTCTCTCTCTCTCTTTCTCTATCTGTCTTAACCCACAGTCTTTCTTTGTTACTCGTTACAAAAGTCAATAGCAAACAATTTACATAGCTAAACGAAAGCTGAAGCCAAACAGCCAACACGCTAGTGGCGCCATCTAGCGCACGTCAGTGTCAGCACACGGCATAGCTTTTCCACACGCGAGCTTTGGCTCAGGCGTCACCAGACGAAAGAGGACCGCAACAGCTGTGCGGCACAGCTGAGCGAAAAAGCAACGCTGAATGTGCCGTTACATGGCGAAACGGCAAATGACCACTCGCCATGCAGCAGTTGGGCAACGCTGTGCGCCGAGCAGAGCTTTCGCCGTTCGGCGTCGCGTCGTTCGCTTTCATCCCCACGATTTGCGACTGGCGATTTGCGATGCTGGCGCATAAAGCAGAAACTCTTCAGCGCATCGAGAAGTCCGCGCGGGCCACACGCTGTACACACGACGCGGCGGCCAACAAAACCAAATAGAAAAGCAAAGCTAGAAGAAGAGGAACAAAAAAGAAAGGGCAACAAAATTACAAAAACAAAATAAATAAAAATCGAAAACAAACAACGAAAAGCGCAGCGAACAACAACAACAAAAACAAAAACAAATCAATTTTTTTTACTAGTTTTTAAGTATATTTATAAAACGAAACAAAACGAAACCAAACGAAACTAACGGAAATGTGTGCGCTGCATAGGGATTCTGTTTTCAGAATCTGTGGCATGTAACGGTATAGTTGGACGGACGCGAGTGTGTGTGTGTACGAGTGTGTGCTTGTCTGTGTGTGTGTGTGTGTGCGTGTGTGTGCGAAGCGCGGAATCGGAATCGGTAAGTGAAATTTCACAGCACAACAAAAATTATTTGTTTACATTTGAATGAAGACCATATGAGGGTGTCTGTGTCTGTGTGTGTGTCTGTCTGTGTGTGAAAATATTCAGATTTCTTGTTTGGTTTTTTTTTCTTTTCTTTTTTTTGTGCCTTTGTTGCAGAATTTTTGGACTATTTATTTGATTTTGCTCGCAAACAGTTTGGAATCATAAAAAGTGTTGTTAATGCGGCATATGTGGGGCCACATGCATTGACCCTGCCTCGCACACACACACACACCCCCTACCCCTCTCTGCCACACGTTAACCCTAGCTACAGTCCCCGTCCGCACCCCGTCCAGTTTATAGTTATGTAAATTCCTCAATAGCCAGCCGTGTGAGCATATGTCCAAAATTGCAGCTGGCTTTCGCCTCGACCTGGGCGTTAGCGATTTCCTTTCATTCATTCACCTGCCGCTTGCCAGGTGAGGCGCTCGCTGGCTGAATGGTATTTAGCTGTGTCTAAGGGGTGGCCCGTTGCTTAGCATGCCTTAGCCGGCTGGCTGCTATGCGTGCCCCATCTGATTTATACAATCAAATTATATTCTGGTATTCCCTCGTTTGCGCCTTGCTTTCTGCTTCATTCATTGCCCCACCTGCCGTCGCTCACTCTACCTCTCCCTCTCTCCCTCTCTCCCCTTCTCTGTCTCGCTCTCTGTGTTATATGGCCCATTTAATGGGCAGCATTTAATGCAATTGTCAGTTGCGGTTTTTCGCCTTGTTTTATCTGCACTAGTTTTTTTTTTTTTTGGGCGCTCGGGCTGCTTCAGCGCTTGCTGAAATATTCCATTTTATTTGCAATTTGCAATTTGCAATTTACAATTTAATATTCATTTCCAACAATTTACCTGTCTGATATGTCACATAAACAACGCACCGCTAGTAGGGTTTATAGTCATTTGCCAAGGCCAGCTTAATCACAGCTCAACACAGAGAGAGAGAGAGAGAGAGAGAGCTTACTCATACTAGCACTTATGCTTGTAGTCGTATGACTACTGCTTGAGCGGCCCTCGCAGCATGCATGTACCATATGCCCAGCTGTTGCATAAATTTTCGCATTTTGTTACTTGTCTCACACACACACACACATGCATATGTATGCTCAAGCTCATGGGTGTTTGGCATGTATATAGACATATATATATATCATATATAACATATATACATATATATATATATATATATAAATCGTTTTTTTTTTTGTGGATTTCATGCGCGTGTTGAGCAGCTCAAGGAATTTTATAGTTCGTACCAAGGCATGACAGGGCGATTTCCTTTTGCTACAGCTTAGCCTTTTCAACTATATACCCTATAGCCGGAACTAAAGCAAGTGGGGCATGCTAAGCAGCAGACTTAAAATGACTACATCCATCTATATAGTATATCTATCATATACATATATCTACTATAAGCTCATCTATCTACTTCATATCAAATGCACATTTCGCTTTGTCTACAGGGTATCTGCTAGTCAGCCACTGCAGCTATGCTACTCTTTTTTTCTTTTTTGTTTGTCAGCTGTGGTTGAAGTGTGGCCCACCCCGCCCATCCGACAAGTAGCGGCTCGTTCAATGGCAATGCTTAGCTGGTAGGCTCGAGGATTGAGGCTATGGCGTCGTTTAGTCCTTGCGCATTTTTTCCGTATCGTCTCCATAGCAAAATCAACAACAAAAAAAAAGCGAGCAAAAAACGAAAATAGAATAAAATAAAAATAGGATAATTTAAGCCTCGTAGCTTTTGGTTTACTTTGCGTTCAGTTTCATGAGGTTTTTGTATTCAGCTGTTTGCCAGGGAAACATATTACGCGAAATTAGGGGGCCTAATTACCAAATGCCCAGCCATGAGCACTGAGACGCTGTCAGCTTGTAAAGCTTCTGCATATCCTGTGCTTATCCATCTATACATAGATATACAATATATTTATCTACTTGCAAAAGAAGTTGTTATTATATAAAAGCGGAAACTAAAACGAAACTCCAAGTTCCCAACTGGATTGATTGATCGACCGAATGACAGATTGATTGATAATCAATGCAAACTCGAGGAAGCCTTTACGAAGAGTTCGCTGTGGCTAAATGGTGTATGCTAGCTTTGTTGGCCTACCTCTTATAAACACTGCCCCTTCAGTCTCTGTATGTTGCTTCCGGCTCAGAATAGACTCGTTTGTGAAATCCTACTCGAAGCTCTTTCTATAACTGTTTTGGGTCTAATTATCGATTGCTGCTTGTCGATTGTCATGGGATAAGTAAGACTCGATAAGTTAAGTGAAAGTAAAAATCTAGAAAAATACAAATTCATTTGATTTAATTTGAATATAATTATTTGTAGACCATCCACGCCTTGGTCTCTCTTGTTAAGTATAAACATATTCTTTAGCTTACTTTACATTGACTTCAAGAATTAAGAACTTGCTTGGTTATGTTTCAAATTTCATGAAATTTGTATCGATTTCTAAATTAAAAGTTCCCTTATCGATCTGCCCCAAATTAATATTGATATTTTAACCATTTCCAGCAAGATTTTGCCACATTCAATATGATATGAAATATTCATTTTGTACACAAATATTATTCAAAATATTTCGAATCAAATTTTTTCCAAATATTTCACAAAAAGTCGATCGATTCCGTAATAAAACCGAATCGAATCGAAACCGAAACATTAAATGATCAATTTTAGATTTAAACCTTTTTCAACTCATTCCCTAATCGCTTCTGTTGAGGAATATGTTAAGGAAGTATCAACTAGGCAATTCGATATATAGAATGATATATATATGATATATGAATGAATTCGATGATATTAGCATAGCTTTTGAGCTTCAAATGAATCTTAATATACATATATAAATATTTATAAATTTTTTGAATAGAAGTTTTAGAATATGCTGAATGCTGGTAAATGTTTGTCAATTGCAAGTATTTGTTATTTATTTCTAGACATAATTTAAAGGCAACATCTCATTTCTAATCGTTCGTTCAGGCAATTAAATGTATTTTCAACTTTCAATATATGTATATTTGGTTATGATAGTTACGACCTCTAAGGAGGCGAAAAATCAGCTAAAACTAAGTCTTCTATAGTTTTGAGTGCAATCACTTGTCAAACACTGTTAAACTCGTCCATTGATAGGCATAGTCCTTTTTCTCTTTCTCTCTCGCTTTCTCTTTCTTTGCCCCTCTCTTTCTATCGTTTTCTCTCCATCTCTCGCTTTCTCTATATTTCTCTGTTTTGGTTACTTCTTACATGGATTTTCTGTCTCTCCTTCTCATTCTCAGAATCTCACTATCTCTCTCTGTTTCTGTTTCTGCCTCTGTCCTTGCCTCTCTCTCTCTATCTCTCTTTTTCACTCTCACTCGCACTTTCACTCTTTCAGTCTTTCTCTTTTTCTGTCTCTCTCTCTCTCTCTCTCTCTCTCTCGGTTTCTTCTTCTCTCTGCATCTTTCTTTCTCTCTCTATCGTTTTCTCTCCATCTCTCTCACTTTTTCTCTATTTATCTCTCTTGGTTACTGGTTACACAGTTTTTCTCTCTCCATATATCTCTCTCTCTCCCTCCTTTTCATTTTCACAATCTCATTCTCCCTTTCTGTCGTCGTGCCTCTGCCTTTCTTTCTTCATCTCACTTTCTTTATCTCTCTCTTTCTCTCTCACTATCACTCTGTCTCACACACTCTCCATCTCTGCATATCATTCTCACCATCTCTCTCTTTCACTCACTCTCTCTTTCACTCACTCTCTCTTTCACTCACTCTCTCTTTCCCTCTCACACTATCTTTCTCTCTCTCTCTCTCTTACCATCTATCTCTCGCTCTCTCTCTCTCTCTCTCTCTCTCTCACCATCTCTCTCTCTCTCGCTCTCTCTCTCTCTCTCTCTCTCTCTCTCTCTCTCTCTCTCTATTTCACTCATTTTTTGGTGTCTTTCAGTAATGCAAAGGCGGCGTTATGGCACTGCAAGGCTGGCGCTTTTTCGGTGTCTCGGCAACAATCATCATCTATATAGGCGGTGTGCTATTTCTATCCATGAACAATATACCCGGCTCGCATCCAAAACGCACGCGCATCGAGCGATTCGCCGAGGTAACTTAACAAAATATCAAGTTCAGTGCCAATTGAACTATAAATGTTTATTTTCCCACTTGATACAGTTTTCCAGCTTTCATAGTCCCCGGTTTCCCATGCCCAGTCGAAAGATGACCATTCGCTGGTGTCGCGACCTCAAGTATCTAAATCGCGAGCTTCCAAACTACACAGACTACAAAGCTGGCGACTACTACAGTAAGTATTCCCTACAAATGAACTATCGCCTTGAGCATTAATTCAATAATCAAATTTCATTTATTTCAATTAATAGATTTATGTGTTGTTAATTGAACAATTTTGTAGACAACCCTCGCATATCATTCGTTGTTCAATTCAGTAGTTTATGCTTGTAATGAAAACATAAATAAAATATCAAAGAACCTGTTTGAGACGAGCGAAGAGTCGATATGATATATCGATAAATATCGATTTCGTTGTTTGCCTTTAAAGCATAATTTCAGACTTACAGAAAACTTTTTAGGGTTTGTTAGCTAATATGAAATGATTTAATTAATAATTCAATTTTTGTGGATCTATGTTTAAGCAGTTGTTAGGTCTCCGCTTATAAGTCTTCAAAATTTATCAAAATTTAAATTTGCTTAATTTCATCTCTAATTCACTTTTGCAGCTGCCTTGCCCAGCGATGCAGCCGCCAATTTACAATTACAGGGTATTGCGCCGTCACCCATGCTGACCGCATTGGCGAGCTTTCCGGGCAGCGGAAATACGTGGCTGCGCTATTTGCTGCAGCAGGCGACGGGCATATTGACGGGCAGCATATACAAGGACTACGGCCTGCTGAAGACCGGCTTTCCGGCGGAGAACGTGTGCAACAGCTCCGTCTTGCTGGTGAAGACGCACGAATGGGGCGCCAAGGCATGGGCGCCCTTCTCCAAGGCGATTCTGCTCGTGCGCGATCCCGAGAAGGCGATCATAGCCGAGTTCAATCGCCAGAGCGGCGGACATATTGGCTTCGCCTCTCCAGATCGCTACAAGCGCACAAAGGGCAAATGTGAGTAGAAAGAGGCGAGCAATAGGAGAGAGCGAGAGAGAGAGAAAGAGAGAGAAAGAGAGAGAAAGAAAGAGAAAGAAAGAGAGAGAAGGAGAGAGAGAGAGAGAGGGGAGATGGGTGAATATAATCTATATTATTCGAAGTTAACTTTATTGTGACGAAAGCAAATTGTATATTTGCATAAGGAATTACTTTTGAAGTCCTATCTAGTATCCTATCTATGACTTAAGAATCTTAACTCTATATATTGTATATAATACGGAATGAAACGTGGGTGATCAGCAACTATCGTCTAATCGATTTATGTCTGTCTGTCTGCCCTTTCGTCCATCCGTCCGTCCGTCCTTCCGTCCGTCCGTCTATATAAACGCAGCTCGGCAACTACAGAAACTATACATATTCTAAGGTATCTGCTAGTTGGGCACTGCCGACTAGCGTAATTTTTATTTATTAGCTATGTTCCACCTTTCACTCTAATATTTATATATTTATCCGTTTCATGCTTTCGACAGATTGGCAACAGTTTGTGAGCAACAAGCTCAAAGGCTGGGAGCTCATGAATCTTAGCTGGGCGCGCAATTTCACGGGCAGCATCAAGGTTGTGTTCTACGATGATCTGGTTCAGCATACGGAGCGTGAGCTGCGCCACATACTCGAGTTCCTCGAGTATCCTGTCAATGAGCAGCTGCTGCGCTGCGCCTTGGTGCGCAAGGAGGGCATCTTTCGAAGGAAGAAACGGCTGTTGTCCTTCGATCCCTATACGGACGCAATGCGAGCTGAGTTGCTGGCGCGTCGTCGCATCGTCTATGGCATGCTGGGCAGACACGATTAGGCTAAGATTAGGCAACGAGTAAAAGCAATGCAAATAACCACCTAAGGACAACCGTTCGACATCCTGTATCCAGTATCCAGTATCCAGTATCCAGCATCCAGTATCCAGCATCTAGTATCCAGCATCTAGTATCTAGCACCACTCACTTCTCTACTCTCACAGCTTCCCCAGCAGATCCACAAATGCCTTTCAGTTCGAGTCCTTGCTGCAAAAGGACTCTTAATCGGACCACAGATCTCAATCGAAACCCGTTTAGAAGCACATTTGGGCAACAAGCAAACGAACAAGCAGAAGAATGAATAAGAACTACAAACTAAGCATTAGGAATTAAGAATTAAGGATCAAGGCGTAGACATAAGCAAACACAATAATACATTTATAACGAGCCCTGCCCAATTTCCACTCTGCCATGCGCATCGTTTCGTCTCCTTTGCTGCTTAGTTCAAATAGTTGTAATACTAAATATATAATATACACATTTTTTTGTTCTAAGTTCGATTCGGTTTTGTTTTTTGTTTAGGATAGACTGTAGTAGGAGTAGTCATGCGTGCGATTGCAACGAGAACAAAATCGAGGTATTATGATTCCTGAACGAATTTATGAAATTCATTATACGCCATGTTGTGCTTCATCGCTCAAACATTATATATATATGGATGGATACACCTATATACATATATATCTATATATGTATATGAATACGTATTCCATTGATATTACTCTGTTTATATTGTGTACTCCAATGTTAGACTATCCTTGTAAAAAGTTTTATACACAATTCTACAATGATTTATTGATATTAAAAACAATGATGAACATATTAGATAATTGTACAAAAAAAGAAGTTATATAAAAAGGAAAACAAACAAAAAAAATAAACAAAAAATGCAACGAGACTAAGAGTTGAATTCCTTTTGAGCAGGGTAGGCCAAGTAATATAATGAGGGTAGGCCAAAGGCTGTTGATGAGCTTTGCAAGCTCACAGTTGTCAGTTAAAGCCTTAGAGAAAAGCTGCACCTTTAAGGGTTGCAATGTTTTTTGCCAAAGGCTGTTGATGAGCTTTGCAAGCTCACAGTTGTCAGTTGAAGCCTTAGAGAAAAGCTGCACCTTTAAGGGTTGCAGCGCTTGATATAGCGCACTTTGCACCCTTATTTTAGTTTGTAAAAGCTTACAGCTTTAAAGCTACAAGTGAGCTTAAATGGGTGCTATCCCTGACTAAAGCACAAGCTGCAGGCTAAAAACTTTGCTAGCTGCATTTCCTTGTAACAGCTGCCAAACCAGCACACATAGATGGCGCCACAGTCGCGAAATTTGATTTTAATTGGGAAAATAGATTAATATAAATAAATATACAAAAAATATTATAAAAAAAGCATTAAAAATTAAAGAGCATAAAAAAATAAAAAATAAAAATTTATATATTTTTATTTATTTATTTATGTTCTTTAATTTTAAAAATAAATTTGTTATAAATGATAAATATCTATATTCATTTAAAATAACTTTAACAGAGATTTAATTTGGAAAATAAATAATTTAGTTAAATATCTTAGTTTAATATATTTAAGCTCAATTAAATTGTGTTTACATTTATTTGTTCATAAAACATATTCCAACTATTATATAAGCTGATTTAAAAGTGTAAAAATTATTATTATAAATAGTTTTTATTGACTGCAAAAATAATTTAATAAAAAATGTAAAACTTTTAGTTATATGATGACTTGTCAAATTTGGTAATCTCTCTATAAAATCTAATTGAAATAGATTAAAAATTGCCGAAACTCTTCAAACCAGGCGAATGTTGAACGCACCAAGCTGATCTGCATAGATGGCACCCGTTTCTGCTAAGCTGCACTGTGGAGCACCCTGTATATGCATGCATTTAGCAGTCGCATTCGCCATACAATGAATAACTGGGCGCTAGGCGCAACCACACCCGACCCACCGCACACACACTCAGTCTCTCTCTATCTCTGTTTCTCTCTCTCTCTCTCTCTCTATCAAGCTTTACCCCACGCCCTCTGCGAACTGGTACCCGTTTTGTGCGGCATTGTCGAGCCGTGTTGGCCGTGTTTTGTGCCTTTTGTTAACGCTTCTGTCGCGTCGCCTGCCAAAAAATTGTGCCATATGCCGGACAAGCAGACAAGCGGTGGCCGAGCGAGAGAGCGACAGCTTGGAAAATGTAAGGGAAAGAGACAGCAGGCAACAGAGAGAGAGAAAGAGAGAGAGAGAGAGAGAGAGAGTTTGTGCGTTGAGTGGGGGGAAGGTAGCAGGCGCTGCTGCTACAGCTACTGCTGCTGCTGCTGGTACTTGAGTGCGACTGGATGGTGAATTCCAGTGCGCAGACGCTGCGCATTGCCGCCACCGTTGCCACATTGGCTTCGTCAAGTTTGCTGGCTGCTGCCCGGACACGGACGCAGCGGCGCTGTCCAATTCCAGCTGAACGAAACCGTCGCCGTCGACGTCGGCAGCGCTGGGGCGACCAATCAGCGCGCCGCTGCTGGCATTACATAAAGCGCCGTGCCTGCCATTTTGTAGGGGTGGCCGCAACGGGCACGCCCACAGCTGCTGAATAATGAAAACATGTCCTCCCCATTTGAAAATAAACTCTGAAGTTAGCGAAACTCATCATAGAATTCTTTATCACAACACAACGCGCGCTTGTCTAGTTGTGAAATCTGTTCGCTTGCGTTTCGTTTTCAGTTTCGACAATAGTGGAGCGCTGCGACCGAGCGACCGAGCGACCGACCGACCGACCGACAGACAGATAGACACCTACACGCACACACTACATACACACCCACACACACACACAGAAAAGCGCACAGACACACAGACAGACGCAGACACTAGCATAAGCGAACAGCTGTGCGAGCGACGGCCAAGCAAAGGCGCCCAAACACCAAACGCCAAACAGCAAACAGCAAACACAAACAAAACACGCGCACAGCCGGAGCAAGGAGAAACAGAAATACGAAAGAAAAAAAAAACGAAAGAAAAGAAAAACAACAACAATTTGAGCTTCAAGCGAGGTTTTGGCTACGGCTCAGGCTCAACCTCAGGCTCAGGCTCAGGCTCAGGCTCAGGTTCAGGCGCGAAAGCTCTGAGCTCGTGAGTTGGCTCGGCTCGTCTCAGCTTCGCATCGCTTCGCCTTGCTTACGTTGCAGCGGTAAACAGTGCTTACGTTGCCATCGCCTCACTCAGACCCAAACGTAGCGTCGTGTCGCGTTGTCGTTGTCGTTGTCGTTACCGTTGTTCGTTTACGTTTACGCTCACCGGTCATCGGTCATCGGTTATCGGCCAACAACAAAATACGCTCAATTACAGTCAGTGTGCAGGCAACTTCATAATTGATAATTGATAATTGTTGATGTTGTTATTGTTATTGTTGTTGCTCGCGCTCCTCTCCAGCTCCCCAATCGCAGCAGCAACAGCAGCAGCAACAGCAACGACGGCCAACTGATTTCAACACTGGCATTTGGCGACGGCAAACACCAAAACCCAACAACACTTTTTTTTCCTGTGCTATTTTTTATCAGTTTTGGCGCGCGGCTCACGCAAAACTAAACCACAAATCAGTGCAACACCAAACAGTGCATGAAAAATTGTTCAAGTTCTAAGCAAATATCAATATAAATAAATCTCTACAAAGAAATTGATAGAGAGAAAGAGAAAGAGAGAGAGAGAGAGAAAGTTGAATTGCCAAAAAGTCAACAGTTTTGGTTGACTTTCAACCCATATATACATATATATAAATATATATATATATTTATATATATATATATATATATATATAGATATTGTTGGCGTCCTGCATTGCAGGACACTCTTTAAAGTTGTCAAAGTAAGTGCTTCAAAATTTACTCGCCAACGACTTTTGACGCCTCAAGGGCGTTCAAGCTGGAGGAGGATTTCGTCGGCGGCTGCATGACAATGTCGATGTACTCGACGACGGATAAAATGAAAATGTCAGCGCCCAGTTGTTTTCCAGGACGCTACAGTCCATCCTATCGAAGTTCGGAACAAATGCGACGCTGCATGCCAAATCCATCTGTAAGTATCCAGCAACCCAAGACAAGTTCCATCAAATCGATTTGAATATCCACTCAAAATGCTGATTACTTTGGCTGTTCTACTAAGCCAAAGGCAATGCAAATTGTTTGATAACAAAATTAAACAATTTTCGTATCTATAAATAAATATATTTTGTGCATAATTTGAACAAGAATTCTAAGAGCAGCTTCGTTTGCCGTCGGCGCTGACCTGACCTGCAACTTAGCAGAGTTCTTAGAAACTAAGAGTCCTCCTTTACTATCTCATACTATTATCTATTCTCTATATATGATACTGTTCTTTGACTCTATAATCAAATCTGGGAAACTATTGTCTTAAGCAAATTATTTGGTTGACAATTCATACGAATCCCAAGCTGAGCCTTGGCTTTCAAAACTCACGCATAACAATTCCTTTTCTAATAGCAAACTCAAATATTAAAAGTCTTTTAAGCTCTTCTCTATGTATTTTATTGGTTTATTTCATCTACTTTTGAGCTGTTTGTCTACCAGCACAGCCAAACATATCATAGATTATCGTTTCGATACGTTTCTCATAATTGATTCCAATTCCATTGCAACCCGAAACTCATTTAACCTCAACAATTCTCATTAATATTTCAAAATATGTTATTCGAAATTCAAACAGTTTCAGATTTGTATTTAAAGACATTGAATTTCTCGTAGTAATATAGCATACATTTGAGAGCAAGCAAATAAAAAGTTTTATTTAAATATTATATATTGGCCGTCTGAATCTGTCCGTCCGTAGGAACGTAGCTCTCTCGTAAACCAGATAAGCTAGAGACTTGAAATTTAATGTGTGCATAAAAGAAACGTAGAATGATTGGATTATCAACCCTTCGCAGTGTTCAGGGTATCGCCTAGTCGGGCAGAGTCTCTACAGGTTTAGTCAGTTAGCTAGTTAATGTAGACCATGTTAAACCTGTTAAACCTATCAGGCCAATGCTTGCTTTCCGGCCAATAAATTGTCACTGTACAGTAAAGTGACAATTTATAAAGCAATACTCAGTCCCATATGGAGATATGCGCTTCAAGTCTATGGAATTGCGGCAAGCAAAAATCCTCCGGCAAATTTGCAATGCTCCCTGGTACATGCGTACAAGGGACATTGAAAAAGATCTCAAGGTCCCCAAAGTTGGAGACGTAATGCAAAAGGTAGCTGCTAGCTACATTGCAAGACTCGAAGGCCACCCAAACCCTTTGGCGAGAAGACTTAACAAAGAAGCCAGAAAAAGAAGACTAAAGAAGTGCCATCCACAGGACCTCCCTGCCAGGTTCCTATAAAATAATGTTTCATGAAAAATTGAATGTGATTTAATTAACCAAATTGTTATTGATGTTTATGTAAATTGTTATTGAAATTTCTGTAGTGTTCGACTGTAAATAATCGTGCCTTTATGTTCAGCTTGTTAAGCTGCCAATTAGGTAGTCAAAAGCCTGTTTCAATAAAATAATAATATATAAAAAAAAAAAATATAGTCAAATATTTAAAATAAAGAAATAAAACTGAAAATTAAATGTTAGACACGAATTTCCAAAGTTTCCATACAAGGTGAAATTCAAAAGTTCCAGTTCCTTTTTAAATTTCTAGTGGCGCCATCTGTCTGAAAATTTTATCGTTTGATTGTCTATTTCTCTGTCATGTTGTGTCAAATTTTCATGACATTCGGACGTATAGAAGCCGAGATATCGCGCTAAAAGTGACAGTACTTTTGTTGTGTCCGTCGAACAAAGAGCGAACATCAAGTTTTGTTTTAAACTTGGTAAAACATTTACCGAAACTCATCAAATGATGAAAAAAGTTTATGGCGACGATTGTCTATCCCGTAGCCGCATTCACGAGTGGTTTAAACGTTTTCGCGACTTCTACTTGTTCGGAAAACTTCATTTGGCAATGAAAGGAAAACGGTATGCTGACATTGATGCTATTCAAAAGGCTTCGACCGCCATACTCAACGCCATACCGAAGGATGACCTAAAAAAGTCATTTGATAATCTTCTTGATCGTGCAAATCGTTGTATTCAGTCCGAAGGGGACTATTTCGAAGGCGACCAACAAAATTTTTGCCAAAGAAAATCTATTTTTTATTTTTTTTATAAAGTCCTGGAACTTTTGAATTGCACCTTGTATATCATTTTTCTGTTTAACTTTTCTTTGAGTTATAGAATCAAACTTAAAGAAAAGTTAAACAGAAAACTTATATCTGAGAAATTTGTAAATTCTTGTCTATTATTTAATTTTCAGTTTTATTTCTTTATGTTTAATATTTGACTTATGTTTAGCTAGATAAAACTTTTATGATCTATTTAATATTAAAGCATTTTTCTTTTGTTTAAACAATAAAAAGTGCTTATGGCACATTATGGATGTGTGTTTGTCAGTTCCATTCATTCCATTTGTCTGGTCTTGTCCAGTCTCATTAATATTAAATAATCGGGGCTTTGAACTTTTGCCTAAGCTTCATACTCGAACTTATCGTCTAGCGTGATTTATTTTCTTTGTAAACACATATTATATTTGATATATATATATATATATATATATATATATATATATATATATACTTGTATATGTTTATATATGTATAAATATAATGCAGACATAACGTCTATTACTCGACTCTGGGCTCAGACATGTTTATTTATAAATACGTTCTGCACAGACAGCACACACACACACACACACACACACACACACACACACACACACACACACACACACACACACACACACACACATGTGTGTGTGTTTGTGTACACACAAACATATTGAAAAGTGGCAAAGCGGAAACGGAAAAGCAAATGCAAGCAGAAAAAAATGAAACTATAAAAAATGCATAATCATAAGTAAAAGTGTGCTAAAGTGTGAGTGTGCGCGACGTGGAGATACCGTGTCAAATGTTGAAAGCTAATAAATTATATAAAAAAATGCATAAATGAATGGATATTATGAAGATATATGTAGTTCAGTAGAGTCTCGATAATTTGTACCCCGCTAAATCGAAAAACCGCGATAAATCGAACAAAAATTCTATCCCCTTAATGAGGATATCTATATGATAGAAATCTCGATAATTTGAATTTCTGTGTAAATCGAAAAAAAAACTGATCCCCTTGCCATTTCGAATTATCGGGACTCGACTGTATTATTATAATAATTAATAGTTATATTATATATTTGATTATTACCTACTATTTTATTTTATTTATGATTAATATTATATACATTTAACATTTATCAACAAAAAGTTAAAGTTAAAGCTAAAACACTGAATTTCTATAGCCAAAATGGTTTTTAATCAAATTTCTCACAATAATATCAGCAACACGATGTGAATATTTTAGTTGCCTGACTTGGCCAGTTCTACCAGCTACAGCCAAATATAAACTCTGATATTATTGGAATATGATAAAAGAAATTATACATTTATATACGAGGGTTGTCCGTAAATTCAGGTCTCCAACGAGCTCCAGTCTAAACGGCGCGAGCTTGCTTTAATCTGAAAACCGCGTGAGTTTCTTGAATGCATCGATCGTAATGAGAACTATGTCGCTAATAGTTCAAGCTTTCCGATTCTGTAATTGTTTTAAAAATAAAATAATGTTTACTATGTAAAAAAGCATTGGGTACCCTAATTTACGGACAACCCACGTATATTTGTTATTAAACATATATATTTATATTCCTTTTCTTCTCTAATAATTTATAACATTGAATTGAATTTCTATACATAATATTATATTATATATATTATAAAACTTTTTATTATTGGTGAAAATTGTGTTTTTGCATATCTAGCGATTCAAATTTGCAACGATTAATAACACCCTGTAATAGCATTCTAAGTCACTAAAAACAATCATAGAGAATCCAGGCAAGAAATACAAATTCTTATAGAAAAGTATCTTTGTTTTTCCAACTGTATTGACTAATCGAAAGTGCCATTAGAAGAACATTTGTTCTGAGTTGGAGCTGATTTATAACAGCATTTGAGCACTCGATGCAAGACTGATTGACAGTCAAGGAAATCCAAAGAAACTTTTTCCCTGCTGGTTGAAATAGATGTTATATTTTATATAAGCCCAGCAGAAATAGATATTCCTTTGTTGACTCTCGTATTGATTACAGGGTATACATGAAATGTAAGCAAACTATTTTACCATCAATATGTCTATGAGTGTGTGTGTGTGAGAGAGAGACTAAAAACAAAAAGCAAGCAAATATTTGTCTTAATTATTGCATAAATGTCACTCGCTGCGGTTGTTAACGCTGAAGGGTCTAGTAAATAGATTTATGAGGTTTTTTTTGTTTTTACTTTCGCTGTTGCTGTTGGCGCTAATGGCAGCGGTTGCAAAGGCCGGTCGTAACCTTGAAAAGCGTTTTGTAATTTATTTACATTAAATATGTATTAACCATTGTTGGGTGACAAATAAAAACGAGAGAGAAAGAGCATGCAAACAAGCTAAAAGAGAGAGAGAGAGAGAAAGAGAGAGAGAGAGAGGGAAGCATGCATAAATGAATGAAGAAAGCAGACAGAAACTTGTGCAAATTGCGAGTCCAAATAAAAAAGCAAAAATAAAACAAGTAAGAGTGCTCTAGTCGAGACTGCTCGACTAAGAGATACCCTGAACCCTGCGAAGATGCGATATTCAAATCATTTTACGCTTCTTTTATATATACATATACACAAACAACACATACACACACACAACATGCACACGCACGCACAAGCACTTTCTCTGCTACTGCGCAGTTTACGCAGCGACTGCGCGCGGGCAGCGCTTGGGCTGCAGTATGGGCTATATTTTGGAAACTTATTTGTTGAATAGGTTTGCTTCTAGATGTACTTTCGTAATCAAACTTTTACAGCGTAATAATGACGTTCATATGTATGTATTTGCCAAAGCACAAGTCTCTAGTATTTGAAATACGTTTTTTTCAAATTTGGGGGGAAGGGGGCGTGGTATCCAAAATCCAAAAATTGCAAAATGTTTGTATTCATTACACGGATACACACAGTAAATCTGAAATCTATAGCTATAACGGTATTCAAAAACGAAGAAAAGTTATCGATTTTTATCGATAATAAGGAAATGGGATGAGTTATCGAAAAAAAATGATAAACTCGTACTGCGTAGGATATACACGAGTATACATTTCAAATTTCAGATCTCTAGCTTCTGTGGTTTGCAAGATCACTGCGTTCACACGGACGGACGGACGGACGGACGGACGGACGGACGGACGGACGGACGGACGGACAGACGGACATGGCTATATCGACTCAGTTTGTCGAGCTGATCAAGAATATATATACTTTATGGGGTCTGCCATGTCTCCTTCTGCCTGTTACATACATTTTCACAAAAACATTATACCCTGATTTCCCATTTTCAATGGGTTCAGGGTATAAAAAATACCAAAAAAATAACAGAAAAACAGAAAAAGTTGATTGCCAGGTAATGAGAGTTGGGGAGTCTGCTTTCACCTGCTGCTGCTGGTGCTGCTGCTACTGCTGCTGGTGCTGCTGTCAACCCCAATGCCAGACCCGCTGAGTCGAGGCGCATTTTAATCTGGCACGGGGCACTTTAAAAACACTTACAGTAAATAAAAACAACGAACGAACGCGTCGCCTTCTTAAAGGGACGACAACTACATTTGCTTAGCGGACTTAACACACAAGCCCCCCACCACCCAGTCGACCCACGCCCAACCCCTAGTTTGGGCCACTTTTCGGCTTTGAGACGCAGCAGCAAAAAGCGTATGGCAAAAGGCGAATGATCAAAGCGCCGGATTTATAGGATTTATGCGCTACCCTTGGCTGGCTGAGCGCATTAAGCAGAAATATATATATACAGAGTGCGCGAGAGAGACAGAGCGTGAGAGAGAGAGAGAGAGAGAGAGAGAGAGTGTGTGTGTGTGTTAGAGTGAGAGTTATCGAAAATGCGCGCTTTGGCTGGTTACAGCAAACACTTAACGCCTTGCAGTCCATTTAATGGACATTTGTCAGCGACAAATGGACAAACGGACAAATGGTTGGACAACGCAACCCCCACTCATCATTGCCCACTCCCCACGCTCCACCCCCTGGCGTGTGTTTGCATGGAGCGCTAAATAGATGGCCTGCTGTGCCGTTAATTTGATTTAAATATTCATAAACTGCATTAAATGGCCGCAACAAATGTGCCAATTAAACGCGCCACAAACCAATCAAAAATGGTTAACGGGCCAACAGAAAAATAGAAAAACAGAAAAACCAACACAGCACACAGATACCCTGTAAAGCCATGAGAGGCAGCGGCACAACGTTTTGTTAATTATGATGAATACTTGAACTCGTACTACGCACGCAGCTTGCAGTCTAGAAAAGTAGAACACTTTCTTTCCAATTAGCTTCCAATTGGAAGTTAGTACGCCAACTATATAACTGTCCAGCACATGGCTAGAAATCGATAAACGATTCTGATTTCTTAGTCGTTAGCATTGAATGTGAAGTGGAGTAGTTGCCATAAGGTAAATCAATATATATATATATATATATATCGGCATATATATTTTATATATATGAAAGAAAATTCGGGGTATGTCATAACAAGACAAGAAACAAAAGTTTAAACTTAGCAAAAGTAAAGAAATGTAGGCAAATTTGATCAAATTCATATCTGCCTGCATATACTCCTGCATCGCCGAGAATGAAAAAAGCAACGATGTCGAAATCAAAATTTAAAGCCATGCTAATCGTTTTTTTCGACATCAACGGTATCATGATGACTGAATGGGTTCCAGAGGGTCAAACTGTAAACCAAACTTACTATTTGAAAGTTTTGGCAACGCTGCGAGAGCGAGTTCGTAAGAAACGGCCGGAGTTGTGGAAAAGCAAATCGTGGATCTTGCACCAGGACAACGCACCTGCCCATAACGCGCTGTCTGTGAAGCGTTATTTAGCCGCTAGAGGCACTCCAGTGCTCGAACACGCGCAGTACTCGCCTGATTTAGCACCCTGTGACTTTTTCCTATTTCCGAAGATCAAGTCTGCCTTAAAAGGAACCCGGTTCGAGTCGATGGAAGAGGTGAAGCGAAAATCGGCGGAGCTCCTAAATGCTCTTACAAAAGAAGACTTCCAGCATTGCTTTGACCAATGGAAAAAACGAATGGAACGGTGTGTGGCGAGGGAAGGGGAGTATATTGAAGGGGAGCATTCGATTGTAGAATAATTTTTAAAATAACTCTTTTTCATAAGCAGTCTCGTTATTTAATAGCCAGACCTCGTATATATATACTTATATTTTTAAACCAAACTCTAATTAGTTGCCCTGTGTATATCATATATATTTATATAGAATTATCTGAAACATCAAAGAAAAAGATAATTTTATACAAATTATAATAATAATTCTTGTATCAAATCTAAATTTTAACCATTAAAGTTTATCAAAAATATATGCTTTAATATTATTATATTAATTCTTTCTCATATAGCAAAAAAGCCATGAACATTTACTAATTTCTTAGCTTTTATGGACTAGTTATAAATAGTCTTGATTTTGTTATTAACAAAACTGTAACTGTATAAACTATATATAACTATTCTAAATATATGTGTATGCAGATGCTTCCCATCAAATAAATAGCATCAGAGGCTCATGAGCATAGTATTTGTTATGACTACACAGGGTGGCGCAATAGAACGTGCAATGACATTCAAGCTGCTGTGCCTATTGCTAATGACAATTGTGAATAAACATAAATTTTGTTGTAATTGCTTTGAACAAAACAGTAAAACAGTAAAACAGTGAAGTGTTTTTAAGAAATGAAGGTCAGCTTAACTAAGACTTAACTTAAGAAACCACAATGCATGTGCAATGTTATGTAAATAAAGGAAACTTTATTCTATGCCCGCTTAAGCAGTGCAGTGGCGGTGTTGTTAGAAGCGTGGCACGCCGTGCCTTGCAGGTCTGGGTTCAATTGACAAAAACTATTCCCGCTCAACTGAATAGCTTTGACATATTCAAAAGTTTGAAAAGTTATAGCTCTACAACGAAAACTCCGATTTGAATGAACAAAATTTGGTTACATAAACAAATTAAGCAATTATGACAAAGAAAAGTTTTAGGCCTGTAATTTTCATTTTATATGATTTTTATAAATTTTTTCAAATACAATTAAAAATTCTCCTTTTTTTTTGGCTCTTCTGAATAGGTTTGAGCACCTTAACTTTAATTTGTGATCGATATCGGAATATATATATATAGTTATAATGTATAGATATATAATATATGATAGTCTAGCGGGCAACATAAATTCAATATTTGATTTTGTTGTTGATTTTTGACAGCTGATTTAGTTGAACATGTTTTGGCACCTTTTCCATTTTTGCCTATAGACTTCAGATTTGTAACTTGGTATCGAATTGTTGGTAAAAAACCAGTTAGTTAGTGGTGATTCAGCCGCCGTATTGCCATAGACCTAGCATACTGTGATTTGTTTTCCTGTTCTCAAAATAAAGATGCTCATGAGAAGCCGACGCGACGTTAACAAAGAGCAGGTAAAGACTCCGTCGAACGTTGAGCTGAGCAAGATTGCAAAATATGATATGTTAAAGTGCAAAATATCTGATGAGGATTTCTTTAAAAAGAACCAAATAGATATAAATAAATAAAAAAAATTAAATTTTAAAAGTATACAATACTTTTTAAACACACCTCGTGCATGTGAATAAGCATTTTATAGTAATATATGTAACAAATATATATTTCATTGTTAAATAAACATTTATATATTTGTTTTACTCTCTAAAATCTGTTCAATGTTTAGTCTTCTCAACTGCCTTGCATAAGTTGCCAGCCAGCTTAGCTGGCAGTTAAACAGTTGAAGCTGAGGCTGTCGATAGAAGTCCTCAATTGAGCTGTTGCCGTTTTCAAATATTATTTGAGCTGTTTAAAGCCTGAGCAGCGCAAGTATTCGAAGCGTGCTGTTGCGCCTCATAATATTAATATTATTATTATCAGGTTAGACTTTTTTCTTCTTTCCTCTTTTGCATTAGTTTTTGGCTGCATTTGAGCGTCGCAATCGATAAAATTCAACATTCATTCAACATTCATTGCGTATCTGTTTACACACATCATAAATATTAAATGGCTGACAAGCAAAAAAAAGAAAAAAAGTAACCCAACGCACACACACTCGTGTGTGTGTGTGTGTGTGTGCAGAGCGAGAGTGAAAATAACACATAACAAGACAGCAGAAAAAAAAAAAAAATAAAGCCAAAAGAGCGAAAGAAACAGAGCATAAAAAATGACAGAAGGCGAGAGACAGAGCGAGGCAGCAGTTGGCTTGATTAATTTATAACACTAATAAAGAATTTATGTGCAAGTGTCAACCTGCACTGCGGCCTTAAAGCACCACATCGCACCATCCACCGCTGTTCCGCTGCCCTGCCCTGCCCTGCCACACCCACCGACCGCTCGAGTCTATGCACTGAAGTCGAGTCAGGTCAAGAAACACACACACACACAGATAGCAAACTCGCTTTTGGGCCAAGTCATATTTAGCTGGGGGTTCGGTGGTGCGGCGGGTCTGGGCGATAATTTGATGAATGACTGCGCATATTAATTCATAAATTAATTTGTTTTGCCGTTTGCTTGCATTGGCCAGCGCTACACCAAAAAAGAAAAGGGAAAACAAAAAATGTTGCCTACTTTTCAGGGCAAGCCGCCAACAGCAAATGAAGTAAGACATTTGTTGTATTTGCGGCGGTGGTGGGGCAGCCCACTAAGTGAAAGTAATTTTAAATATGCTGCTAAGTAGCTACGATTAGCTGACGTTTAGTTAAAATGCTTGTCAGCCTCATAATTCCAATTACCAAGCATAAGTTCTATTAGTCTTTGGACTGTATCTATTGGAATGTGCTTTGGAGTTTATACAATATTTTTATGTATATGAAATTTGGAGTTGTATGAGAGTGCAAAGCTGAAGCAGAATCTATGTATATGTGTATAAAGTGTATATATAAATGCTTTGATTCTGAGGATAAGTTTAGTTATTCGATTTGATCAACTTACTGGCATATGCCTGCTGTACAGAGCTTATCAAATCTATCGAAACTTTCTTGAATGTAGCCAAACAGAATATTCATTCATTACTCTTTCTATTAGCTATATGCTAACTAACTAATACTCAAACTTAGACAAGGCTTACAGCTGCTTGCTGCTATGTTCGATCCCTAACAATGAGTTTAAAGTGTTAGTCGATCTTAACGTTGCTTAATTGAACAATCAAATGTTATGTCAAAGTTATACTTACACTCCAACTATTGTATATTGAGCTAATAAGAGTGCTCTTGTCGGAAGTGCCCGACTATGAGATACCCTTAACCCTGCGCTGAGCTGCTATTTCCATCAGTCTGCGTTTCTTTTACACACACAGAGAGAAGTACGCGCTGCGCTTGGGCTTGCATGGGCTTTACTATGGGAAATTTATTGCTGACTAACTTCGTACTGCGTCTGGTACAGGAATATACACTGCGCGTCATCAGGATAGCGCACCCTTCATTTTTATGTTGAATATTTTCTATATTATTCAAGCTATATTCCTTAAATTTGTTTCATATCAAACTTTGTTTTATTCTTCTTGAAATAAAACTTATTTGGGCTCTGTATCATTTCAGCAAGTATTTTAAAAAAAGTTTATTAAAAATGGTTGCTAAAAATTTGTCATCAGAATAGCGCAGCCAAATTCAACTGTGAATATCTCACTCGATTTGCCAGCCACAGTTACCAAACTTTTTGTGCAGACCACAAAATTGATATTCTTTAAGAAAAATGTTACTTTTAAAAGGTATGATTATTTGTGTATCGACGAAAAATCAAAGATTGAAACTTGCTTTGATTCCCAACTATATGGACCAGAAATCACTAAAAAAGCTGACAGATAAAGGAAAAATATTATTTATTTTCTTGAAAATTACGAATTCTACTAAAAAAGACTTCGTTGGCAGAAAAAGGTATTAAGACTCGCATTCCACGCTGAGAAATCCAGATAATTCGCGCTACCCATCTGCAGATATTCAAGAAAGAACTGGTGCCAAAACGAATTTTTAAAAGGCTTAACGTTTTTTTTTTACATTTAAAATATCAAGGCTCTAGCTACTACAAGCTCCGCTCCAGCAGTGCGTTCACACGGAAGGACAGACGAGCATGACTATATTGACTTAGCTCATCGTCCTGATCAAGAATATATATACTTTTTAGAATCTATCATGCCTACTTCTGCCTATTAAACATGGTCACATAGACATGAATTCCCATTCAGTGTATAAACAAACAAAATAAGAGTGAAGACTGCCTGACTAGGAAATACCCTTACCTTACCTACCCCAGCTTACAACATTGTTGCACAACAAACACATGCACACACACGCACACACATATGTACTTATGCACATGATGTATACGGGTCGCTTCTACAAGACTTGAACTGGCAATCCGATATCTCTTTAAACAGCGCCACTCGAAACACCTGTTCTTGCAATGTGCAATGCAATACGAAAATAGCAATGCAATCGCAATCGCAATCGCAATTGCAATTGCAATCGCAGTAGCAATTGAATCGTAGTTCATGGACAATCCACGCATTGGCACGTGCCAGTGTGTGTGTGTGGGCAATCGAGTGCCTCGAGTGCAGCCTTCGCTTGAGGCTAATTGCCACGTGGTTCTCCTATATTGGCACACGTGTTCTTTAATAACCTCTGTGTTCCCTAACGCTATGCCCAGCAATTTTCAGCAATTAATCTTATTTATTCATAAGGCATTGAGTAAAGTTGAAAATTGCCAACAGCAATGCAATTTCTATACATTAGCCCCGTAATGAGTCTTAATATTTCAGTGAGTCTGCCATAACTACGCAAAAAAGCGAAAATCTTTTTAAATATTTAAAAAAAAGCAAATTATAATCAATTTGTGTGTACGTGAAATTCAATTACTCTTGAAAGCAAGCTGATTCATATTTAATATAGATTCTTATGGATTTCATGGACAGGCAAAAAGTTATCGATAAACTTGACTTGATACATATCAGATTTGTAACTTATAGCTATATATATATTTATATATACTTTATACTTTCCTCTATACTTTCCTCATATATTGAAAAATTAAAAACTAAGTCATATATTCCCTAAATTCCCATTTGTTAAATTTTAGTTTAGTTTTAGTTTTAGATATACAAAAAAAATTTGTTGAACATTCGAGATTTTTCATATAGTTTGCAGCTAAAGCAAATAGAATCTCAAGACACTAGATATACAAGTCTCGTTTACTTTGGAGCACATCATTTATATATATGGACTTTATTTTCCGTATTGAGCTTACAAAGTTTATGTGGAATGCAAGCAAGCGGCGCTGGCTCTCCTGCTGTCTGGTACTATAAGTATGTAGAAGTTTCAGAGCTGTGAACGCACGAGTAGCTGGAGTACTCAAATGATATTTACTTTCTCACATGCTCAAACTAAGAGCGAGAGAGCTGTAAGAACAGCAGAAGACTGCAAAGAATTGAGAGAAGAATCCTTTTACAATATATAAGTCCCTTATCTCTCCCTTTACATAACATATAAATCTCTTACTTCTTTCTTTCTACTGAACTAACTGTCGTTCTTGAACTAAAATGCTGTTTGTTGCTCTGTTTGCTGTGTTTAACAGCCTTATCTATTCAAAGTCTACAATTATGCATACTATCATTTATAGATTAAGTTGTAAATGGATATATATTATACTATTATATAGAATAGTGGTCGATGAGATTCATCATTATGTCAAAATATGCTTAACAAAAGTAAAAAAAAATAGAGCAAAAAACTTCTCCAAAAAGAAGGAAGATTTTAAAATAGAATTTAAGAAAAGTTCTACGATGTTCTTTGGTTCCAGCCAAAAAACAACATTATATTATAATATATAATATTTAATTTAATATACTAATTATTAAACCTACTTAAATTTCTTTAACAAAAAGTCTTTTAACTAAGTTATATATAAATAAAAAAAACATAGTTTAAAAATAAATTGGCAAAAAAAAAAAAAACGCGCAACTATTTTGTGGGCATATGGAAGTCCGTAAGTTTGTTTTGCTGCCAGCTGGCTAGACGACGAATAACATTTGAAACGCCGTCCTTTCTATGTGCAAATCGGTATTTATTGTGCCCTGTCCTAACCTGTGTGTGGGCTGTTCAGGGTGCTGGGTTGCTGGGGTGCTGGCAGCAACTGACAGGGAAATATGGCCATTAGCTAGGCCGTGTCTGCTGCCATGTCCAGTCGCTCGTGCAAATGGGCCAAGCTGGGCAGACAAGGGCTATGGCTAAGGGAATCAACTCCAACTCCAAGTTCTACTGCTGCTGCTGCATTAGAAATGCGCAACATTTTGATTTCTTGTATGGCCGCCGCACGGCAATTGCGGTCGTCGCGCGTCCAAGTCGAAGAAGTCCTTGGAATAATGCCGCTTGCCGGCAAACAGAAAATCCTTTCGCTGCGCCAACTTTCGCCCACCAAATGAGCGACTGCTCCATGTGTCTGAATGTCCTGAATGTCCTGTATGTCCTGAATGTCCTGAATGCCCTGTTTTGAACTTTTGTGCGCATCTAAATAATTAATTAACTATAAAATTCGTGAGCTTTGCACAGCATTTGCCAGCAAATAAAATCGATATGACTGGAGCACTGAGGACCACAATGGCGACAACAAGACTCACAAAAAAAAAAAAATAACAAGCGCCAAGAATCTTTTACAATTATTTATTTAACGGCAATCTCTCCCCATTGCCCCCAACATCATCCCACCCCCACATTGTGGAGAAATCAATATTAAGCCAAGACTTCGCTCCAAGCATGTCTCGCCTTTAAAGCGCATCGCTCAATGCGTGTCTCATGTTAAATGCTTAACATGTGGATAAACTGCCTGGTAAACAGATGCATGGAAATAAGCTAGTTTAATATGCAACAAATGGCAAGCGAGTAAAACTCCAACTTAGTGAAGATAAGCAGCTTTAGAGTGTTACACGAACTGAAAAAGAGTATATTGGGTTTGTGCAGTGCGTGGAAGTCTCTATGAACGCCAAGCATCACGCCTATATTGAAGCCAAGAACTTGAAATTAGAAACATAACTGAACTGATAAAGCGTTAAGATTTCTTGGATACGGCCAGTAAGGGCGTGGCATGTCGTTAACTACTAGAGATTTATCTCTTAGCACATAAATGCTCATATGCAAGCATGAAACTTTAAATTTGGAACATTTACTCTTAAAACTAAACTACTTCAACTCACAACTAAAATATTACTGATGGCGTGGCTAATCTATTGAAACTGCAATTTCCATAGTTTCACAGCTCACATAAAGTTCGAAACTATGCTACATGAGTTACTGTTGAGATCCACTACAGATCCACGCCTACTAGCGGCTTTGCTAATCGGTATTGACTAGTGACTGGAAATTTGAAACATATACTCACATAGACTAGCTCCTTAGACAACTATTTATTGTAGTATCTATTTACGCCTATAGGTGGCGTTACGTATTGGAAAATTTCTATATCTATATAGAGTTATCATCTATATAGAGCTATACAGCTAGAAACTGTAAGCCAAATTTGATAATGAAGTTATAGTTGAGCTACTCTATGAATTTTCTGAAAAACGTTGTTTTCGCC
This sequence comes from Drosophila leonis, assembly GCA_035045365.1. Taxonomy (NCBI): domain Eukaryota; kingdom Metazoa; phylum Arthropoda; class Insecta; order Diptera; family Drosophilidae; genus Drosophila; species Drosophila leonis. The sequence continues at coordinate 2,469,805 of JAWNPC010000953.1, read as the reverse complement.
CCTCAAAGTGCGTGGTAAAAAGTCTGTATATTTGATAGCCTTAGAGCCTAGGCGCCAAAATTTGACAATGAACTTAACATAGACTGCCTCTTGAGATTAACTGAATATATATGATATAATCATACACTCTAGGTAGGTCGTGGCAAATCAAAGCAAATATTTCTGCTTATGAGTTAAAAACATCAACATTTGCAGGTGGATTAACTGCTGCATAGCCAGACTTATAGATTAGATATGAGGCGTGGCGAGAAGTTTTATGCCCTGAACCCATTGAAAATGGGAAATCAGGGTATAATGCTTTTGTTTGTATATACACTTAACTGGTTATGGAGCGTGAACGAGTATGATTCGGCATTCTTACTTGTTTTAACACAACTTATTTACTTTCTATAAACTAATACTCAAAGTTTACTCAAAGAGTAACCCATATATAGAATACTTTCTATTAAAGTTCTATATTTACAGTTCAAGCTATAAATCGAAGTTTTAGTTTTCGCAAAGACAAACAACGACTCGATATGTAACTTGCCCTTTATTAGAGGTTCCACTGTATATACAGACCCACCCACACACACACACACACACACACACACACACACACACACACACAGATATCCAATATGAATCAAATTGTTATTTGAATTTGATGTTAAATAGCTCAGTTTAAACTCGTACATACATATACTATCCTTGTTTGTCTCGTCTTTTCAGAGTCGTTTATTAGAAGATGCTTCCCTATTATGCAATTCGTGGTCAGCACGTCAGAATGTAAGTTAAACCACAGTAAAGAAAACATAACACAACCAACACACACACACACACACACACACACAGTTGTTATGCCTTTGAATTGATTTACCTAATCTTTAATAAACAAACAAACAAAACAAAAACTATTCGATTTATTTGATATACGATATTTGCTTACTTATGTTAGGTTACCTACTTACATAAATATATATATGTATATATATATATATGATCTTTTTATGATACCTATTTATATAGTATAGTTGATGTGGGCTTCATCTATCTCTTGTTTCTTTTACTCCGTATGCTTTATATTGCTTTCCAGTTCGTATTCAAGCAGCTCATAGATATAATGTGTGTTTGCCTAATTGCCTAATCTGTTCCGTTTGTCTCTCATCGATACAGGGTGATATTTTTGCGGGTATCAACGATGGCATACTCAGCAGAGCGGAAGCCCTCGCCGCCGTCGACATACAGAAACACCAAGCCCAGCATGTACATAGCCAAATGCCCTCCCAAATCAAGCACGATGTGATGTACCATCATCATACAATGAGTGGCCCCCCGCAACGTCCATTACAGGTGAGTTCAATAGCAAACACAGATAACAGCTGACTATTCATGATATAAACTAGATATGGACAAAGAAATTTGAAGAAAACATTTTTCATAATTGTATCATTCGATTCAGTTTCTGTCTACAAATTATTATAATCATATATATAATATATATTGATTTTATAAAGTTGAAACTCTTTGTTTGAAAATTGTAATAGCTAAGAAATATGGTAAGCCAGAAATGTTGAATGAGACTAGTTTGAATGATATTCCAATAACCCGCTTGACATGAGACTATATATGCATTGCCTTTCAGTTTGCTCTACTCTGTAGTCAATTATAGAACAAGAATTCAGCTTCGTACAACAGCCTGACTAATGCATATATTATAATAATAATCGTAGAATAGAGTTGCTCAATTGAGTGAAAGCTTACAAGCTGTTTGCTTAACTCATAATAAACATTTTATCAACTCTGAGCTACTAAAGAAATATATATAATATATATAAATATATATAAAGAAATGAACTGAATTGCAACTTAACAACTTAACAGTTCAGCTGTAAAAGATACGTGTAGAAATTTTGACAGCTGTCGAGCTATTACAATAGTTTGTAAGTTGGAAGTATTTTGAGTGAAGCAACTTTTGTTGGTTTGAACACCAAGCCAGCGTATCACAAGTCAATGAGAACGCTTACTAAATTGGCCGAGTTGGACCTTGAATTGCATCCAGACCTGGCCCACAGCGACTTTTGCCTGTTCTTATACCTCAGAGAGAATGTTTGCTGGCAAGAAATTTAGCGCCGATGAAGAAGTAGTTGCCGAAACTGAGGCTAAAAACTATTTATATTGTACTACAACATGTAAGAGTGCGCTAGTCGGGACGGTCCGACTAGCAGACACCCTGAATCCTGCGAGCAGCTGATATTCATGCTACGCTTCTTTTATATATGCAAAACAAATTGATTGTTGAATCATTTTTCTTCTAGATGAGCTTGCCTAATCAAATCCCATTTTCAATGTGTTCAGGGTATAGAAATTTGTTTTCTATGTTCGCCTACAAACTGTTTAGCTCAAGATTAAGTTGCTATTAAGTTATAACTGAGCTGCAGCAATCTATGCTGAACTGATCGCCGCTTCGAGCTTTCAAATTCTTAGCTAATAGGAACATTCTTCTAACAAATAAACATCCCATCCAAACATTTCTTAAAAATAACTTATTTCCTTTGCCATGGTCTCCCACGACGCACAGTGGGGCCTCTGCTCATTTTGCGTTGCAAAAATCATAACTTTTGAACCAAGCAAGGTATTAGTGAAAATTTAAATGGCATTTGATAGCGAATTCTTCAAGCTTTGCACAGGGTGATCCGTTATAGCAAAACTATTATTTCTTTTGCTGGCAATTACAGCTCCTGCTAAAAAAAAACTTTAGTGTGAGCAATAGAACAGAAGAGGGCAGGCGATTCACACCAATTCGCACTACTTGTCTTTAGACATGAAGCAATGAACTGGTGCTAAAGCGCGTTTAAAGACTTAACTAAATCAAAATGAGCTTGGCTTGAGGCTTTTATTTATTAATAAATAACATGGCTTAAACGGAGCTATACGTAATACCCACTGCTTACACTAATCGTAATACATTTAGGTAATAGATCGCATTGCGTTCAGCGGAAATGTTATGAAATGCTTCAATGCATAGGCCTTGTAATAGGCCACTTGCCTGTACGTGTCTGTCGGTGTGTGCATGTGTGTGTGTCTGTGTGTGTGTGTGTGTGTGTGTGTGTGTGTGCATGTGTGTTATGCTGCGGATATGGGATATTATCCGTTTTGCTGCGTTTTATGACAGTCATTTTGATTACAACAAAAGCAACAACAATGACAACGGCGACAACTTCAATTTCCGCTTTTGCTGCTCAACTGCGTGCATGCTCTCTCTCTCTCAGTCCCTCTCTCTCTCTCTCTAGCTCGCTGTCTCTTTCTCTGTGTGGTTAATTTGAAATGTTTCTTTAATAAAATTAAAATTGTGACGTGTAGGCCTGCTGGGAACGGGCCACGTGACGGTCGTTTGCCAGGTAAGCACATCATGATTCGTGTCGTTAATTGTATTGTACCGCTACTTCAGCTCGAGGCGGGTCGCGGGCCGTGGGCCGTCGGCCGCGAGTGACGGGTGGGCAACTCCTGTTTGCCTGTCTGTTTAGTCCTGGACATATATGCACATACATTCAGTGTGCTCGCCGTGCGCCTGGGTGGTGGTTGCTGCTCTATTTAAAGTTGATTGTAATCAAATTACACAAGCAACCTGTTCCCATATCTTCAGCTAGTTGTTCGATAGACTGCGAGTTGTTCTTGTTGTTGTAATGCCACTTGTTTTCGGCACAATCGAGCATGACAAAAGTGCGCGCTGTCCACGCGCCACTGTCGCCGTCAACGTCGCCGTCACCGGTGGTTGTTGTGGTTCCCATACCCATTCACTCACACCACCCATAGCACCCATTCAACCATTCCCAATTTCTTGGCATACGCTCGTGTGGGCTTTAATTTTCGGCACACACACACACACACACTCAGACACTTGAGTCTGAGAATTTGTACCCCATGCGCTTCGAGTTACCGCTGCGTGTCTCAGGTGCAACAACCTTACACTGAGTGAGTGGCACAATCAACTATCCAGGGAGTTTAGCATCCCAATGCAATAGCAATAAAGTATCGACTCCATCTCCCCTCGTGTCTGCCCAACCACTATGAAGTTCCGCACTTACAGACTGCCAGAAACATATTGACACGAGTGAAACTTGCCTAAGAGTGAAAACAAACTCGAACTGAGATTCTAAGCACCAAATAAAAGCCACAAATATTCGGAGCTATTGAACATGTTCATCCAGTTTACATAGGTTTTCGTCAAGAGGAGGTAGAATGAGGCGTGGCAGACCTCATGTGCAACATATGCTGAGTTAATCTTGAAACTTTAAATGTATATTCTTACATATCTTTAATCAAATTTCATATTTTTGATAAAAATTAATATTTGAATCGGTTCTTAAGACCACAAGAACTAGATATTACTAATATTTCAGATTATGAATACTCCCCATACTCTCCTTATGAAATTTTTAGTTTTTTTACTACTTTTTAAATATGTAGCGACTTCAGCCATCTGTGACATATAAACACACTTGAATGACCTTATTATTCTGAATATTCTGAATATTCTGAATATCTGAATATTTCATTAAAAAAATTCATTTATAAGCGCAGTTATTCAATGACTAATTTCCATAATCAGGGTATAGGCATATATGTATGTATATGTATATATGTTATATATGTATATATATCAGAAGCCCAAGTCTGTGCAGAGCTTTGGGTAGCTGCTAGTCGAGCACTCCCTAAAAGAGCACCTTTACTTGTTTTTATGGCAATTGCTTAGTTTTTGAGATATCTAAGATATTTTGAAATCATTTTGTTATGGAGAAAGTCCTCGAAAAAACGCTATAAATGCTTATTAATATGAGAAGTCTTCTGTCAGTATTCCATTTCAATTTAAATTACTATAAAGAACGTTCAGATTCACAAGAAAAATGGCATGATGATTATCCAACCAGTTAAAGATAAAACTAGAATCTAGAATCGTGTACTTGAGGCAATATTAAGACCTAAATATCTGTCCCTCTCTTTCACTCTGCCTCTACTTCAGTGTCAATATCTCTGCCTCCATCTTTGTCCGTATCTCTGAATCTCTATCTACTCCTTCTGTCTACCTACGTCTCTGTATCTGTTTTTCTATCTCCCTCTCTCTCTCTCTCTATCTGTCTCTTTAACACCCTCTGTCCTTCTTTGTCTGCTCTCTCTCAATCTCCTTCTCTCTTTCTCTCTATCTCTTTCTATCGGTCTCCATCTCTGTCTCCTTCTTCCTCTCTCTCTCTCCTCTCTCTCTCTCTCTCTCTCTCTCTCTCTCTCTCTCTCTCTCTCTCTCTCTCTCCTCTCTTTCCCTCTCTCTATATCTCTGTCTCTTTGTCGTTTTATCTCTTTCTTTCTCCTTATCTCTGTCTCCCACTCCCTCTCTCTCTCTCCCTATCTCTCTCTCCTCTCTGTCTCCTCTCTCTCTCCTCTGTCTCTATATATCTCTGTGTCTCTCCCTCGGTCTCTCTGTCTTTTTATCCTTTTTTTTTCTCTCTCTTAATATTTCTCTCTCTCTCCCTCTCCTTCGCTCTCTCTCCCTCTCCTTCGCTCTCTCTCTCTCTCCTTCGCTCTCTCTCTCTCTCTCGTTCTATTACACCTTTGGAAAATTTAAAGCCAAACAATTGCTTTCACTTATCGATTTGTTTATTGAAATAATTGGAAGCCCCGTAAAATATTTTTGTGTTTCAGAGTTTATAATTGTTGCAACAGTATTTGGAGGAAGCGAATGCGGTGTGGATGGATCACATGGCTGAGCCTTCACAATGTGGTGTTGACAGCTCCCAGAAGCAATTCCAAATGGCATTGCCCATATGTGGGAGCTGTGGCAGCAGTTGAGGCAACTTTTGGCCATGTTCGAACCGTTGTGTTTTTGGAAAGTTGATCAAATTTATTATTTTGGTCATACCTGATGCGGTGTCCCACGTCAAATATTTAGGCTTGCAGTTCGACAACTTTGACGATTTATGAAAATTTTGTATTTCGTATATCGTATATCGTGATGATGTTAGTCTGTCTGCAGTGACGCGTGTTTGTTAGTGTTAATGGTTGGTTAGTTAGTTTGTATGTTTGGTTGTTGGCTTGTTGAGTGGTCAGTGAGAATGACCTAGTTGGTTGCAGCTGGCCCTAGCGTGGCGATGGGCGTGCGCATGGGGGCGACTCCTTGGACTGCTAGTGGAATTGCAATCGCAGCCAAGGAAAGTGTCTTCGCTCATTTTGTATTGGGCATCATAGATAGCACTGGTAGCTGCATCGATGGCATCCCGAAACTCCATATCCTCCACATCCTGCTGCCCCTCACAGTACAGCCTTGTGTGCCTATGGCCATAGTAGAAGTCTACATACTGCAACCGCCGTCGCTCAAAGTCTGCCAAATAGCGTCGCCATTGACGTTCGAAGTGTGCAAAGGATAATTCCTCCTCATCCTGTCCATCCATCCTTACACTATCACCCATCTGCTCTTCCCTACTTAACGAGCTAGGGCTGCATACCGTTCTGTTACCAGTATTCCGATTAGCTGCCATCCCTCCAGTCTAGTCTAGTCTAGGATGCTGCAAATATACGATAAATGAGCTGCGATTATCTTCAAATATACAATAGATGCACAAATTGATATTTATTTATATATTTTCAATAAATGCATGTGCATATATTTAAATATATTTATATTTATTATATATGTAGATATATTTATTATTTTATATATACATATATTCATGCATTTATATATAATATATGAGTACATACGTAAATACATTCACAAACAAATATGTCTGGATTGCTTTGATCCAGCCTTTCGTTGAGATTGAATAGAACAAATTCTAGCACTGTTGTTCGGCTTGCAGATAAGCTTTAAAGTCTCTAAATGAAATTGCATCTTAGATTTTAGCCACTTCCATTTAAGCTGAAGAAATCGTTGCCATTTTTGAATAATTAACCTGACAAGATACACAATCAAATGGCTTAATTTCCTTACCTTTGCAGTGAAGTTCATTTCCCATTTCTTCTTCTATGTTCATTAGAGTTCATTCATGTTCAGCTCTAGTTAGCTAATACTTATTCACGTTCTTCAAATAGTTAAATTAATTCATAAATCAATATTGATATACAGTGTAGTATTGATAATTCTAAATGCCAAGGAACAAGCATTTTTACACCCTGAACCCATTGAAAATGGGAAATCAGGGTATAAAGGTTTTGTTAAACTGTCAAATGTATGTAACAGGCAGAAGGAGGCGTGGCAGACCCCATAAAGTATATATATTTTTGATCAAGGAGACGAGCTGAACCGATTTAGCCCTGTCCGTCTGTCTGTTCGTCTGTCCGTCTGTCCGTATGTATGAACACATCGATCTCAGAACCTATAAGAGCTCGAGACTTGTCATAGTTTCTGTGGGTCCATGTATAGCATGAAAATATCAAGTTTGTTAAAAAAAATCGATAACTATTTCCGTTTTATTGTTATCAATTAAAAACCTTAACAAAATCAAGTTATTAAATTATATCTCGTACATCTTTGAGATGCATTTATTTATTAAAAAAAAATATATTTGCAAAACGAGAGTCAACTTAAAGATAAACTAATCTAATTTGTTTTATAGCCTAAAAAGAACAGTCAAAATTTTAATAATATTTCACCAATATTTCCATAATATTTCCATAATGCCACCAAGCCAATGGGTGAATTTTATTTGCCCGTCCGGCCAGCTATGCCCCAATTCACAGTCATGCATGGTCAGTGTTATTATTGAACTGTGAAAGATAGCAAGTTTTAATGGAAACTTACAAATATTTATTAAAGAATCTTAAGTACAATTATTATTTAATAAAAAAAAAATATATAAAAATAAAAATTAAAGGAAAATAGAAAATTTTAATGAAAGCAAACAGAATGAGAAGTAGAGAGAGAGAGAGAGAGAGAGAGAGAGAAAAAGAATAGAAAGGATGTGGAAATCACTGCAAAATGCGGGAGATTTGGCGGATCATCAAATTTATACCCTAGCTCACTCTTAGGCACTGTGTGTGATATCCGTAAGATGACCTGAAAGCAAGGATTTAATGCATGGAAGAGAGACTTCTGAGGAAAAGACGTGATCAAATGTATTATATTTATTATAGTTGTACAATTTATAGATTCCAGCTGTAACAGCTAACATACCTTCAGCTAACATACCTTGAGGCCGGCGCCTATAAGAAAGCCGTCGATAACTGGAAAAGGCGATGGGAAATGTTTATCGTGCAGAAAGGAGCATATTGTGAAGAAGATTCAATAAATATTGTAGAATTTTATTCAGAATTTCCAAGTACTTTCCGATCTGAAGGTTTATAGATATAGATATAGATATAGATATAGATATAGATATAGATATAGATATAGATATAGATATAGATATAGATATAGATATAGATATAGATATAGATATAGATATAGATATAGATATAGATATAGATATAGATATAGATATAGATATAGATATAGATATAGATATAGATATAGATATAGATATAGATATAGATATAGATATAGATATAGATATAGATATAGATATAGATATAGATATAGATATAGATATAGATATAGATATAGATATAGATATAGATATAGATATAGATATAGATATAGATATAGATATAGATATAGATATAGATATAGATATAGATATAGATATAGATATAGATATAGATATAGATATAGATATAGATATAGATATAGATATAGATATAGATATAGATATAGATATAGATATAGATATAGATATAGATATAGATATAGATATAGATATAGATATAGATATAGATATAGATATAGATATAGATATAGATATAGATATAGATATAGATATAGATATAGATATAGATATAGATATATAGATATAGATATAGATATAGATATAGATATAGATATAGATATAGATATAGATATAGATATAGATATAGATATAGATATAGATATAGATATATAGATATAGATATAGATATAGATATAGACATAGATATAGATATAGATATAGATATAGATATAGATATAGATATAGATATAGATATAGATATAGATATAGATATAGATATAGATATAGATATAGATATAGATATAGATATAGATATAGATATAGATATAGATATAGATATAGATATAGATATAGATATAGATATAGATATAGATATAGATATAGATATAGATATAGATATAGATATAGATATAGATATAGATATAGATATAGATATAGATATAGATATAGATATAGATATAGATATAGATATAGATATAGATATAGATATAGATATAGATATAGATATAGATATAGATATAGATATAGATATAGATATAGATATAGATATAGATATAGATATAGATATAGATATAGATATAGATATAGATATAGATATAGATATAGATATAGATATAGATATAAGATATAGTGTTTCTCAATGGATATTTTTACTAAATATATTAAGTCAACCGCTGCTAAGCTAAGCTACAAGTCTTAAACATGATTGTGACTACATAGCCCCCATTCAAACATTCTCAATTTGCCACGCCTCCTGTAGGCGTGTAGATGCTTTGCTCTGAGGCTCCAACCCAACCTCCAACCTCCAATCGGCCCCTTTCCCTGCGTAAAAGAGTTTAATAATTGACTTAAACATATAATTAATTTGTAGCCACGCCTTGTTTCAGTAGAATTGTTTCTCTGTAGAATAGTTGAATCTTGCTTCACTCTAATTATATTTTGCTCTCTATTCATTTCATTTTGTTTCCAATTAAACACAAATTACATGTAATTCATTCATCAATTTCAAATTCCTTTTTTACTTCGTTTTCAATTCGTGCCACTGAAGTACTTAAATCGATTTTAGTTTTATCAAATTCCTGTCTTTAATCTCAACTAGCTTCATTTATCTTTTGCCACCTGATTTAGCTTCATTAAGCTAATGCAACTAACACTCGAAGTTCTAGACAAAATCTCTATCGCATAAATTTTGATGGCCCCCAGCTCTCAGCCAGCCGCCACGCCCCATTGCCTGTCCGGGCAGTCAACCAAGCCGTACGCATTCTTTAACCCCCCTGGCAAATGTAAGTTTAAAATTTTCCACTTGATTTGATGGCTGCTGTCTATCAGTTCTGGTAACATGTGTCATAAGCGTTATGCGAGTGCCATAAAGCCATCCCCTCGCCGCCCATGCTCTGCCCCTGCTCATAGGAAAAACATAACAAAACTCATTAAATTAAAGTAATTTACGTTAGAGCAACCACCTTACCCCGCCTTCTCTCTGTGTCTCTCCTCAACCCCCCTGTAGGCCACAAAATGTGCAAGTTTTGCGAGCATATGAAGGGCCAATTATGAGCGCTACGAAAAGGGTAAATATATACAAGAGCAAATATAATGCTAATTAAAATAATCATATCCATCATAAAACACAATGCGATGGGCCGAAGGACGACAGGACGGAGGGGACGGCAGGACGACAGGACGGTGCCTGAGCTCGCCTGACAGCTTGCCAGCATTTGTAACAATTACAAATGAGAACAGCAGCAACAACAACAACAACAACCATAAATATTATCAATTTGCTAAACAATGATGCAGCAGCCACTGAGCAACTGGGGGTGTGGCCTGGTAGCTAGCCACTTTGCAGGCATTTATCACAGATTTAGATTTTGCACCAGCTACACCAAAACAAGAAAAGCAACGGCAAAGTTTTTGGCTGTCCAACCAGTTGCCGGGTGGTTTGCCCTAGGGCTCAGGAGGGGGAATGTGTACTGTGCGGAGGGGTTAGAAAAGCAAGTACACTTAATTCAATTTAAATTACACTTTCATATTTCCGGACGGACGGACGGACGGACAGACAGACAGACAGACTCGAGGGCCTGGCGTATCCATTAGTATTCGCAACATATGGCTCAATTTCCCTCAAATCATTTTCCAGCACACGCACGCCCATGACCCCGCCGCAAGGGGGTGGGTGGCGAGGCCCTCGTGCCGTATGCCCGCCGGCCACCACGCTGCACGCACCACCGCAGCGCACCAGCATACATACATACACCTGCCTGAAGCCGGCAACCACAAGTGGTTTATCATATTGAAATTCATTTAGTGCACCTGTTTGATTTTTTTCTGTTTTTTTTTTATTTCATTTCGTGACCGAATGGAGCCGGACATACTATTTGGTAAATATCGTTAACTTTCCATTGCCACTCCACACGCAATCAAATTCTACTTAGTGTAAACCGCCAAAGCCACCTCCGAACTGTCATTCCCGCCCTGCGGGTGTGTCCCAACTTCCAAGCACAGACCGCAACACAAATATTTGGTGGGCCACAAACTGAATGCGATACTTGCCGATGCTATCGTACTCCCCCACATATGTATGGAATCATTAATTGTCTATAATTCCCATAATTGAAGTTTTTACAAATTTACAATGCGGCTCTAACTGTAAAGCATTAACCCAATGTTTTCCTGTTGTGATCTTCTTCTTAGTTCAAGTCTGCCTATGTTTTTTCCATCGCTATCTATCATTCCCTCTGTATCTAACATTACCTCTATCGCAGTCTCTGCTTCTCTCCTTGTTGTTTTAGTTTATACTCCCTATCCATCTCCCTCTCTCTATTTCGCTCTTGATGTATCTCTTATGTTCTTTCTCTCTCTTTTACTTGCATCTCAAACCTTGTTTCCCTCTCTCTATCTCTATTTCCATCTCTCTCTGTTTCTCTCTCTCTTGCTCTCTTTCTGTCTGTCTTTCTCTCTGTGTCTGTCTTTGTCTCTATCTCAGCCGCTGTTTCTCCCTTTGTCGTTCTCCGCAATTCGTAATTCAAGTTTTTACTCCTTGCCTCTCTCTCTTCCTCTCACTCTACTATATACCTGCTATCAATATCTCCTTCTCTTTCTCACTCCATATATCTCTTTTATTCCATCTCTCTCTCTCTCTCTCTCTCTCTCTGTCACTTACATTTCTTACACCTCACAGCTTCTTTTGCCTATCTCTCCCACTCTCTTTCTTCTCCTTTGTCACTCTTCATATATCTGTTTATCTATTTATCACTTTCATAAAACATGAATCTTCAATTCTAGCAAGTTTTCTTCTTGTCATCAACAATGTTGGTCTGTCCACCGCCCATTCTCTCTCCCTCTCTGTCTCCGATTTCCTACGTTCACGCGCTGTTCTGTCATCAAGGGCCTAACCCAGCGGCCCCCATTTCGCAGCGCCCGTGTCTCATTTTAACATTTGCATTAATAATCGATAGGACGTCCTAGTTATCGATTGTTATGGTATTTATCACCACCGGATTGACATTATTAAATATGTAACCATATTTAATATTGCACCATAACAAAACGGTGGCCAAACAAAAAACAACTAAATTTATATACACAACAATTTTCGGATTAATAATGCATTAGCTTTGCTCACAGAAGCAGCCTGTTCTCGTATACCCTAACTATTATTAGTGTCCATAGTATGAAGCAAACAAGTGTTGTAGCTATAGACTTTGTACGCAAAATAGCCAAACGATAAATATCGATAAATACGATGAAGCTGCCCAATCGATAGACGATGCTTTTAAATGCTTAATGAGCAATTTTATTGCATTAAGACTAACGTAGAGGCTAAGGCTAACGCTAGAATTGCTTGCCTACGCACTTTTCATCAAATCGATAAATATCGATAATCTGATAAGCTATAAAATTTCATATATTTCACAGCTTATCAAATCATGTTGGCTCTTGCATATTATTTATAAATCATATACATTATACATATATATTTTACTTTTTATCTTTAGATCGATAATTATCGATAAACTGATTGAAATTTGATCAATCTCATACCAAATGTAAATAATATACTGAAACATTTGCTTTTATTTAGAACTTATTATATTTATTATTGCTGGATTGCAGGGTATTTTCTAGTCAGGCCATTTGGCTGATGGCCTTACTCATTTTTTTATGCTGCTTGGCTTAAGCAAGTTTTGCGTCTTAAGTGTGTGTGTGTGTGTGAGTGTGTGTGTGATGTGTATTGTGTGTAGAAAGCTTTGTGTCATCCAGTGACAATTTACGGCCCGATCCTAACCGCATTCCACTTGCCATATTCCATGTGGCATGTGCCATGTGCCATGTCCCATGTCCACGTCAGTTGAGCTGAGTTTGGTTCAATTGAGGTTGGGTTGGATTGCTCGTCTTGGCTTGGCAACGTTGCGATGCGCTCCATTCCGTTCCGTTCCTTCTCCATTCCGTTGATTCATTTATTTATTTAGTTTTCTTTTCTTCATCAATTATTTAACGCTGCGTCTGTGTTCCGTGCGGTGCGGTGCGTTGTCTCTTTATTGCAAGACAATCAAGCGAACGGACACAGACAGCAGACTGTGTGGCTGTGCGGTAGCAGAAGGCAAGACATCCTCCTATGTGGACATGTAATACCCGCATGATGACATGGCCGCCATAGAAATGTGGCCAACACAATACGCTGGCGGGTGTGGCCGTGGGCGTTTGTGTGAGGCATCAACGTGGACATCACTCATACGCCGCGATGGGGCAGCGTTTTTGTTAAAATGGTGTCAAACGATGCGGCACGCGCAGTCAAATTGCACTTTCGCCAATGTGAATCGTGAATGTGGCTCATTTATATTTAAAATGCATTCAATGTGCATTTAACAGTAATTTCGTTTGCAGCCAAAGCGCCTCGAACTCCCCTCGTTGCACACGCTCATGCAACATTGAGTGCGCGTTTAAGTCCTGATTGCACAAATTGCAGCTTACAATCGAGCCACGCCAAATCCTTTGTACTACTTCGATAAAGAACCACCTAAGACCCAAATAAAACTACTTTTATTTTTAGCATAGCTCCCCATGGGCGCTCGCTAAGTGCTGTTGGCTGTCGCTTGTTAAGCTTTCTAGTTGAACTTCTCGTTTGTGTCCAATTGAATGCAGCAAATTCGAAGCATTAGCTTAGACTAGCAAAGTCAGACGCAATGCGTGTGAAGCGGATTTCTAACAAGGCTTTCAATCTGCCTGGGAAGGAAGGAAATCAAGGAAATCAAATGGTTCTACAAATATGAATGGCTTTCTTAGGCACAGATTCAGTTAGATATATCATGAAGCACTTGGTTCGAACTCTTGCATTTTTCAACCATATTAACAAATTCAGATTTCGGATGACAAAAACAGAGCAGCAATGAAAACTGAAAGTGAAAGTCTACACTTGTTTACATTCTGCATGCATATTCAAGACTAGCGCAATAAATAAGAAATAGGATTTCATGTCATAGAGAAGAATAAAAGATTAACTAAAGATTAAACAAGGCAAATGTGAACTAGGCTAGAGGCTAAAAGAAACTAGGCTAGAGACTCGACTGTGACCATCGACTGTGGCAGTTAGTCAAGTCTCTAGCCTAGTTTCTAGTCCGTCTCTCTAGTTCCTAACAGGAACTTCCTATCTTTCTAGTCCCTGTCTGTAGTCTATAGAGACTCGACTTACTACCATCGAGTCTCTGACATTGTTTCGTCTAGCCTCTTCCAGTCTCTAGCCGACTTTCTAGTCTCTCTCTTTCTAGTTCCTCTTTTGCTCAACACTTAAGAGACTCGAACAGCTTTCACAATTAAGTCTCTACCCTAGTTTCTTGTCTCTTTCTCTTTCCAGTCCATCTCACTGACTTTACCTCACCTGACTTTAGTCATTTGATGCTCAACTTACTGTCATAGTCGAGTCTCTACCCTAGTTTCTTGTCTCTCTTTTTCTAGTCCGTCTGAAGTCCCTGTATTCAGTCTTTAGAGACTCAACTACCTTTCATAGTCGAGTCTGTAACCTAGTTTCTAGTCTCTCTCTCTCTCTTTGGTGTTTAGAGACTCGAACAGCTGCCACAATCAAGTCTCTACCCTAGATTCTTGTCTGTCTCTTTCTAGTCCGTCTCAAGTCCCTGTCTTTAGTCTTTAAAGAGTAAACTTACTGTCATAGTCGATGCTCTAACCCAATTTCTAGTTCCTCTTTCTAGTCCTTCCATTCTAGTCCCTGTCTTTAGTCTTTAGAGACTTGACTAACTGATAATGCCGAGTTTCTCACCTAGTTTCATCCAGCCTTTTCTAGTTTTTAGTCTAGTTTCTAGTGATAGTTAGTCGAGTCTCTAGCCTAGTTTCTAATCTCTCTGTTTCTAGTCCCTGCCTTTACTCCTTAGAGACTCGAATAACTGTTACAGCCGAGTTTCTGAACTAATTTCTTCCAGCCTCTTCTAGTCTCTAGCCTAGCTTTAAGTTCTTCTCTTTCTAGTCCCTGTGTTCAGTCTTTAGAGACTCGACTACCTTTCAGAGTCGAGTCTCTAGCCTAGTTTCTAGTCACCCTTTCTAGTCCCTCTCCTTCTAGTCCCTGTCTTTAGTGCTGAGAGACTCTACTAATTGACACAGTCAAGTTTCTGACATAGTTTCTTCTGGCCTCTTCCAGTCACTAGCCTAGTTTCTAATGTCACTTCTAGTCTAGTCTTTCTAGTCCGTCTCTTTCTACTCCCCGTCTTTAGTCTATACAGACTCGACTGTGGCAGTTAGCCTATCTTCTTCTAGCCTCTCCTAACCTCTGCTGCCCTATAATTCTGTCACTACCCTTCAACACCCCATTCACTATCCAAAGCAATATGAAATCATTTATAAAAATATTTTTTAAAATAAATTTCCCAAATAATGAGTCACATATGCATTGAATATTTTACAGAGTTTAGCTAACAGACCATCTGAGTTGCTAGATCCTTGAGCAGATAATGCGTTGACTTTCAAATTCGATTCTATTCATGCACCTGGCAAGCTACCCAGCTTGACCTGGCCATCAGTGGCTGTGGAGTGGGCGGAGAGAAAGGGTTGGGCGATGACACTTAACAGGTTAACCTGCTTAAAATGCACATCAACGCATCCAGTTGACCCAGAGTGAACCCTTCTCGCTAAAAACCGAGCATATGTAAAACTTAATGCAAAAGCGAGCGAGGGCAGGGGCTGTTGAAGAACTGGCAACAACTTTGCAATTATCAGTTACAAATGCTCAACCAAAAGGCGGGTAACAAACACCATTAGACATGCTCGTAGAGCAGGGGTTGGGGTAGGACAGACAGGAGAGACAGAGGAGGGTTCGCTTTGCTTTGTTTTTTTTTTATTTTTGTATTTTTTATCAGTGCCCGTGCCATGTCGCTCAAATATGTTTTTCAACATTTGGCAATAAGGTTGTTATTTACTTTCAGCGAAGTGAGCATCAAATTGATCGTATTAATGGCCATAACTAGTTTATCCCGCCCATCTTATCAATTCACAGGGATTATACGCAGATTTCCATTACCAGAAACGAGGGTTGGCTAATGCTACAATGACTCCCTGTCTCTCTCTCTCTCTCTCACACACACACAATCTATCTCTCTGTCTCACTATCTTTCTCTGTCTAACTCTATGTAGCATTAATGCAATTTCAATGGTCAATGCGAGAAACACACATTTTCGATTTGCCATTGTTGCTGCTGTTGTTGTTGTTGTTGCTGTTTGATCCGCTTGTTTTTTATGCCCATGGCCCGGGCATACAATTTGGCTTTAGCTCCGGCTCTGTCGGTCTGCCGGTCCGCCTGTCTGCTGGTTTTTGCTGCCGGGGCTGGTATGCAGCGAACTCCCACAGGAATTCCCAGGCAATATAACTGAAAGCAAAAATGAAGATAACAGTCAGCGCGGCAAGTGCAAATCCACCCGTCCATTTAACAACCCAACCCCTGCCCCACCCGCCCTCTCCCTCTCACTCTCCCTCTCACAATCGCTTCCAGCCACCTGACGAGCTCATTCACATCCCAATTCACATCCTCATGCGCCTTTTGCTAACCAACTAACTGCCTTTTTGCTTGGCACCGTCTGTGGGCGTTTGAATGGGTGGTTGGGTGGTTCGATGGCGAGGTGGTGCGGCTGGCGGTGGTTGGGCCTGCCTCTGTTTGATGCTTGTAAAGACCACTTTACCCGCTATAATAAAAATAAATCATAATATTTTGCGTCCCTCGTCGCGTGCAGCTCAGATCAGATGGGCTGAAACTGTGGCAGACACAACCTGTGCGAACCCTCGCACACTGCCACCAAGCACCATGAAAAATGTGCTCAACTAAAAAAGAAATCTTGACTTGGAAATAGCTTCAAGTTCATTCATTAGTGAAATTTAAACAGAATCTCTTTTCGGAAAGTGCTAAAAAGTGTCTAAAATCGAAGTATTTAGTCTGCGGCATTGACTTCTTCTTCTTAAAAGAAGAAAAAGACTTGATGGCCATTGCATTGCGTTTTGCTTCTTGAAAAGTAAAATGTTTTAATTTATTTTCTTAATTTGAATCTATTATACATATATATCAACTGTGTTCATAAAAATAGTAGTGCAACTGAAATGTTGAACAGCTAAATTTTGTGATTAATGAATTAATTTGAAAACAATTTGAAACGAGTATTAAGATTATAAGAAAATATTCTGTTTATCACAAAATTTAGCTCTGCAACATTTCAGTCGCACTACTATTTTTATGAACAAAGCTCTATATATATATCTATAGATGGACCTCGACAGATGATTCTCGATAGCCAATGCTAATCAACTCGCTTAGCTGTGTTTACATATAATATCCTAATAATATCTTTCAGTATAGGCAAAGCAGAAGCTATATCATCAGGTACTATCAGCTACTATAAATACTTATCGATAACTCGATAAATTAATTATCAGCAATTTAGAATCCAAAAAACAATCGAGCATGTTTGCTATTCACTTTCAAGAACATCCAAAATTTGCATTCAATTGCAAATTCGCTTAGGAAATAGTAGCTTCTGCACCACTGTCAAGGTACACACAGACGCACAGTTCGCACACTCCGGCGTTTACCTTATTTGCCGGTACTCAGCGCTCGGCTATTCGTCGCACGGTACTCGGCACTCGGCACTCGGCTCTGGAGCAGTTGCTGTCGTCATCCGTGTAGCGAGGTTGTAACCCCGGATAATGTACTTAATGCATCTACATATTAATGTCGCCCTCTCCTGTCCTCTTCCCCGCCGGCGAAAATCCTTACCGGCTAGTAACATGAATAGTATTTTCTATTACTCGGCCGTATTGTGGTCCCCCGTGTACGGGTCGTCCTTGCCCGGCTCGCCTTTGCCTTTGCGCTTTTTTTCATTCTTTTTTTTTTTTTTGGTTTTCTGTTGTTTTTATTGCACAGGCGACCGGCGCATGGGTCGCCCACCCGCCTCTGGCACCCTCCTTGCTACGGCACGGTCCACGATTACACTTGTTCCAGCGCCGTGGCCGTGCGTGTGCCGTAAGCCAAATGAGAAGGGGATGGATGCAGCTACCTGTGTGTGTGTGTGTGTGCGAGAGTCCTGGTTATATTGATATGTCTCCCAGTAGAGCTCGCAAAACAGTCGGTAGCGCAGTTAAGCTGGGACCGCAATGTGTAAAAAATTACGAGCTACATTGAAAATAAAATAAAAGAAGGTAGAAAAAAAAACACGAAAAGAAAACAAAGCAACGAATGCGAAAGCGAAGCGCACGGCCTGTCACTCGAGACTGACACTGGCTAGTGCGGGTGGTGCGGGCTGGTGGTGGTGCAGCCAAAGCGACTCGACACAACTTTACTGTGCCACACATCACGATTGCCGCTCTAATTTGTTAACCCTGAAACTAATTTGCGCGTATGCGTCTAGCTACCACTTCATGCCCACCTTTGAAGCGCCTTTATAAACGGATAATTAAATATTTTTATGCATTTGCAGGTATTTAATGAGTCGTCCAGCAGCTATAGCTATAGCTTTTAATAATTGCTTGTTAAGAAATGACAAAGGTTTTGATGCTCTTTGAAAGTGATGTCTTTTGTGGCTATTGATCTATAGATCTTAGACAAACTGGAAGAACTAAAAACAAATTTAAAGAATTTTTAGCATGAGATATAAGATATAAGCAGGTGTAATAGAGGCTAAATAAGCATTAGCTTTTTGGTACTCCTGAGTGAGAGTCTAGGATTGAGAAAACCCAGCGGAAACTAGGCTGAGACTAGATGCGTAAGCTTAGCTGACAATTGTTCTTATGTCTTCGATCTTTGAATGACTTTAGAGTTGTCTTCTCGTAAGATCTACAATTGCAACCCATGAAATAGGTCATTGATGTAAAGGGTTCGTTGCATGAGCTTGAGGTGGAGCCTAGATATGTAACGTCAGCTGACAATCAGATTGACTTCAGAATGGTTTTATTCTAAGATCTACAATTGCAACCCATGTAATAAATTCTTCTGGCAATGATTTGTTACCAGGTATTGCCTACCCATACCCATACCTCATCAGCATTTCATACAGATTTACGACTCTTCTGCAGCTGAACAGCTTAAGGCGGAGCTTAGATATGCAACGTTAGCTGACAATTGATCTTACGTCTTCGATCTTTGCAACCCATGAAGTAGATCATTCTTGGAATGGTTTCTCTGCATCAGCTTAAGGCGGAGCCTAGATATGCAACGTTAGCTGACAATTGATCTTACGTCTGCCAATGTCGAATGACTTCAGATCAACAAGATCGCCAATAGCAGCCATGGCGGCGATCTAGCATCTACTACCTTCCCCTTATAGTCTGTCAAGGTTAGTTACAGACTTAGAAAACTCTGTAGAAATTCATCTTTACCCAGACACAGTATCGAACTCGCTATGAGCTGCGTTGAGTGCAAGTGCATTGAACAGGTGAACCACCTTGCGAGGCTGACGAAATTGAAGCACAGTGTGGACATGTCCTGGGAATAGTCCTGGCAGTGAAAAAAAAAGCTGAAGAGCAACCAAAAACTTTTTTGCTGCTGCGAGCGCGCAAGGTAAAAGGTAAAAGGTAAAAGGTAAAAAGTAAAAGTGGATAAGGACACGTACTGCGGTGGTCCTTCGTCCTCGGCGTTATAAAAATAAAATAAAATCTATTACGTGGCAAACCACCCCCCACATTTATGTGGCAATTTGTTCTAGCTTGATTGTGTGTGTGTGTGTGTGTGTGTGTGTGTGTGTGTGTGTGTGTGTGTCTGTGTCAACGCAGCCAAAAAGTAAAGTGTATCATTTTCCCATTTGGCAGCGAATGCGACCCCTTTTCTAGTCCACGTTGCGAGCACTTCTCGCACTTTGTCTCAATTCCCAACTGTCAAGTTTCCTCCCCCCCTGCCGCTACAATTTATGAAGATTTGTGGGCTGAGGGCTACATGTATGTGTTGGAGGGTTGCCAGCCACGCCCCGTCGGTTAGAGAACGCCCTACTGCACTTGTTTTGATTTGTTTGGAATAATAACAGATGCTTACCGTTCATATTATTCATTGTTCAAATTATTAACGCTTGACAATAAAAACTGTATTTGATCAGCACTCGAGTCGGCCAGAGAGAAAGACAGAGAGAGAGAGAGAGAGAGAGAAAGACAGAGAGAGGGAGAGAGAGAATATACCCTGTACGCGACGGCAGCGGCCGGGCAAATTGCAACTTGTGCAAATATTTATGTACATTGAAAATTACTCATTTGTGTTACACCAATTAATTTCAACAAACAGCAACAGCAACAGCAACAGCCCAAATAGCAAACAGCAAACGGCAAACAGCAACAATAACAATGAGTGGACCATCCATCCATTTATAAGGAGCTACGTGCCATTGTTCTTGCTGTCCTGCGTCGCCCGCTCTGGTTAAACAAATGGAAAATGAGGTCTTTTGTTACCTAAAATAAACGATGTTTGTTTGCCCTCTGTTCGGACCTTACCCCACACCCACACACACAGACTGAAGCTAGTCCCGTGTGCAGGTGCTCGAAATGGGGGACGCCTCGCTGATTATTAGCTCGACTGCATTTGATTTTCAGTTTTTGCTCTCGCAAATTGCGCCACACACAAATTGCCACTTCAACTTTTTGTTTATATTGCAATTTTTCAACGCTCACCCCTAACGCGCCAACCCCTAACAAATTGCAACTAATTTGACAAAACTAAGCCCCAAATGAACTTCCAGTTGATTAGCACCGGCTTTAAGCCAGCTGCCTTAAAGGCCCCAACGACACATTGAAAACTGAATTAGTTTTTAGCTATTTGGTATATGCTATGAGAATCGCAAAGGAGAGCTCGCCAAGCAGCAGCATCTCAAGCTAAGGCGAATAATAATAATTCATAATCGAAATAATAAAATTTGAACTTGGCTGACTTAATAATTTGAATTTAAGAGTCGGTTAGATATTGAAATATGAGAGAGAGAGAGAGAGAAAGAGAGAGAGAGAGAAGAGAGAGTGAGGGAGAGAGGAAAAAGTAGGTGTTGTTAATTGGATAGGACAAGTAAAGAGGTAGAGCGATAGTGAGAGAGAGAGAAAGAGAGAGAGAGAGAAAGAGACTGAGAGAGAAAGAAATGAGGAAGCAATATGAAATACATGTCCCCGCAGATAGAAGAAGAGAGAAGGAAAGAGATTTATTAAGAAATGGAACAACAGAAAGAAGAACTAAGAGAAAGAAACAAAATAGACAAAATATAGCGACAGACAGAGCGAGCAAGAGAAGGGAGAGAAAGTGAGAAGAGAGAGAGAAAGACAAGGGAGAGATAGAGAGAGATATATAGAAGGAGAGGTGGAGAAAAGGAGAAACAGAAGCAGATAAAGAGATAGAGAAGAAGAGAGAGATATATATAAAGAGAGAAGGAGAGAGGGAGAGAGAATAGTGAGACAGAAGGAAAAGAGAAAAAATTAAATAAATGAAGAAAACCAGTGAGAGAGAGAGTAAGAGAGAAAATATGAATAGAGAGAGAAACAGCAATAAAGAAACAAAGACGAAGCAGCGAGAGAGATATAGAAACAGATGAGAAGAAAAAAAGAGAGAGAGAGAGAGACAGAGGCAAATATAAGAGATGAAATACAGGAACAGAGAAAGCGATAAAGAGATAAAAAAAAAACATTAGAAGAGAGAAAGGAAAAGGTTGAAAAAGACATACAAAATAAAAAGATTAATCATAAAGAAAAAGGAGAATGAGAACGTGTGAGAGACAGAGAGAGAGAGAGAGAGAGAGAGAGAGAGAGAAAGAGAACCAGAAAGAGAGAGAGGAACAGAAAGAAAGAGAGAAAAATTAAAATTCAGAAAGAATGAGAAAGATAAAAAGATTTAGATAGAGAAAGTAGTTAAAGAGAGAAGAGAGAAAAAGAGAGGGAAGGAGATATGAAAATAAAAGAAAACGAGCAAAAACAAAAGAGATAAATAAAGACAGAAGCATAAAGAGAATTAGAAGACTACAAGGCCGCGATGGAAAGACCAAATAGTAAAAGAGATGTAGTAAAAAGGCAGATAAAGATAAAGAATGATTCTGTGAGAGGAAAGTACAATAATTGGGTAAAGAAGATAAATAGAGGATGACGCAGGACTAGCAGAGCAACAAAAATAAAAAATAAAAAATTTAAGAAAAGCTCACGTTAATCCCAATTTATTGACCTTAAAGATGAATAAGGGGTCAAAAATAGGAAGAGATGGGGTCTAAGGAGTGAAATTAGAAATTTTGTTGCTTGGTTTCAAATTTCTCTATAATCTTCTTTTTCGATCGACTGTGCCTGGACTTAAAGTTCATTTCGGGGGGTAGCAAAAAAAAAGAATATCAAAAGCCAAAAAATAAAAAAAAGGAAAGCCAAAACTTCGTCTCGATCTCAGTTAAAATTCCAAATTTTGAAAGACTGCAATCTGTTCGGACATCCATTGGCATTGAAGTTACCGGCGAATCGAAAGATATAATTTTATATAGAGAAGGGCAATCAATAGCAGCAGCTTTAGCGCTGAATGGAAATAGGTGATAGGAGATATCAAATTGATAGGAAATCGAAGGTTTAGGGTGTAGTGTCCGGTCCATTAAAAGATCGTCCCGACGGCGTCCCAAGCGATCAACCGCGAGCCGCAAATCGGCAATCACGGCCAGAAGCCAGCTGATATGGCGGAGGTGCTAAACTTGGACAATATCATTGCCAGACTACTGGAGGTGCGAACAGCCCGACCCGGCAAGAATGTGCAACTGAATGAGACGGAGATACGCGGCCTGTGCCTGAAGTCGCGCGAAATCTTCCTCGCGCAGCCCATTTTGCTTGAGCTGGAGGCGCCACTGAAGATCTGCGGCGATATACACGGTCAGTACTACGATCTGTTGCGACTGTTCGAATACGGCGGCTATCCGCCGGAGTCCAACTATCTATTCCTGGGCGACTATGTGGACCGTGGGAAGCAATCACTGGAGACCATCTGTCTGCTGCTCGCCTACAAGATCAAGTACTCGGAGAATTTCTTTCTACTGCGAGGCAATCACGAATGCGCATCAATCAATCGCATTTACGGCTTCTATGACGAGTGCAAGCGGCGCTACAGCATCAAGCTGTGGAAGACATTCACGGACTGCTTCAACTGTTTGCCGGTTGTCGCCATTGTGGACGAAAAGATATTTTGCTGCCATGGCGGGCTGAGTCCCGATCTGACATCCATGGAGCAAATCAAACGGATTATGCGGCCAACAGATGTGCCCGACCAGGGACTGCTGTGCGATCTGCTGTGGTCCGATCCGGACAAGGACACCATTGGCTGGGGCGAAAACGATCGTGGCGTTAGCTTCACCTTTGGCGCAGAAGTGGTTGGCAAATTTCTGCAGAAGCACGATCTCGATCTGATCTGCCGCGCCCATCAGGTGGTCGAGGATGGCTACGAGTTCTTTGCCAAGCGGCAGCTGGTCACGCTCTTCTCGGCGCCGAACTACTGCGGCGAATTTGACAATGCGGGCGCCATGATGTCCGTCGACGAGACCTTAATGTGCTCCTTCCAAATCCTGAAGCCCGTCGAGAAGCGTAAGAAATGATGATGCGGCCGACGTCTTTAACTGTTTCAGCTTCGAATTGTCAGCTTGTATCCGAAACGATTGTATCCAATCAAAACAATTACACATACATAGCCAAAACCAAACGTTGTCAAACATACCGATGCAGGAAATGACTTTTTTAGATGGCGCCAAATACATTTATGCCTGTCTCTATTGTTGGTGTTTTGTTTTTGGGACTCATTCGTAAACGTTTACAATATCTGCTTTGGTATCAGATTCGTACAGGTTTTAACTGTGCTAACCACTAACTACGAGGACTGTATGCCTATGTTGCCTTTGTCTTTCACTGTCGGCACATTCGTAAACGTTCAGTTATCAGTTTATATATCGATTTACATGACAGATTTACTACGCTCTGCTTCTTGTTCTCATTCGTTTTACTGCGCGTTATTTTGCAGTTTTTCCTTTGGTGTCTCATTTTGCATCATTTCATTTCATTTCATTTCTGTTTCTTCTTTAGTGTCTCATTCGTCAACGTTTTGCCATAGTTAACACAATTAGCCTTAGAGCTAGAGTAATTCTCGCTGCGCTACGCTCATCTTTTACTGTCTGACTGACAGTGTTATACTCTACAACTCTTCTTTTTCAGTTTCTTCTTTAGTGTCGCATTCGTAAACGTTTTGCCATAGGTAACAGAGTTAGTCTTAAAGCTAGAGTATTTCTCGCTGCGCTACGCTTATCTTTTAGTGTCTGACTGATAGTGTTATACTCTACAACTCTTCTTTTTCAGTTTCTTCTTTAGTGTCTCATTCGTAAACGTTTTGCCATAGTTAACAGAGTTAGTCTTACAGTAATTCATGCACAGTTAGCTAACATTTATGCTCAGCTTGCTCTAATTCGCTTTGTGTTGTCTTTATCACAGTCAACTTAAGATCTAATCCGATCTGCTTAGCTACTATTCAATTCAGATATTTAATATCTTCATTTCTTTCATGTGACATTCGTAAATGTTATGCCGGCACTTCGATTGCCGATGCAACACTTGAAGCAGGCGCTGTGTAGAAATCAAAAATTCCTAAGCATACGCTTTGTATGAGAACCCGTTAATGGGGGTATTCCGGAATGCCGTTAACTACGTACGTACGTACGTACGTACGTGCACGGCTATGGGCCCAGTCAATAATAATATTATCAGCTGTCTGCAGCGAAAACGGTCTGCGCCATAACAAATTAACAAAATGCTAAAAAATTAATGAACAATAACAAAGCACACGAGACGAGACGCAAAAACAAAACAAAATCAACAAAAAACAGAAAAAGGTGAAGAAGTAGAAGTAGGAGAAAGAAAGAGAGAATGAGAGACAAAACGAATGGCAAATGAAAATGCCGGCAGCGCTGGCAATGGCGCCAAAAACGCTTTATTATGCTAAAAGCGAGAATTAACAAATATAAAAATGAAAGCAAAACGGAGCAAAAACGAAAAAAAGAAGTGCAGAGAGAAGAGAGTAGCGGGCGACAACAACAAATTACATTATATGTAATGAGGTCATTTGCGCGTAAACAATCAGACAGACAGGCACAGACAAATGGCCAAGTGGGAGAGCGAGCGAGACAGCTGCACTAATGTTTAGTTGGCCGAAAAGAGAGCGGCGCTCACATGTTTATCAACAAACTGGCAAATAAATAAATTATGTTGGCGAAGTCGTTAATAAATAATGAAGCAAAGCGCGCAACCCAACATACGGGAGCAGAAACAAAAAAAAAAATAACAAAAACAAGACAAAAACAAAAAGAAAAGCAAAAAACAACAACAAAAACTGCAGAGCACAAGACAAAAGAAAAATGGCGGCGCACTGAACGAAACGACAGAGCGAAACAGCAGCAGCTGCGGCACGTGCGAGTGCGAGTGGGAGAGCAGCAACTGCATGCGTGATTTCATATCTCTGTGAGTGTGAGCGAGTGTGTGTGTGTGTGTGTGTGTGTGCTTAAGCTTAGGCCGTTCAATTGCAGTAACTTTCGTCTTGTTCTTCTTCTTCTGCTCTTCTGCCATTGCCAAACTGCATTTGTTTTGCCTTTTGATTATGCATTTTGACTAGCACACACAGCTGGCGATATACATATATATGTATGTATACAGCTAAATGCCACACCCACTGCGGACAGCCATCTCGCTCTGGCCCATGCAGCTATTGTCATTTGATTGCTCATCATTTGTGCCTTGTTCGGCTGCTGGCGGCAGCGCCATCTAGCGCTCGAGCCTCGCAACGCATCGCATCGCATCGCATCGCTCATATACAATATTTTGTGTTGCATAATTTTATTAATTACAAATTATGCGCTTAATGAAATGAGGCAACACACTGGCCAGCGCTCATGGCAGCTTCAGCAGCGCCGTCAACGTCAACAGCGCCGTCGCATCGGCTGCTTTCGTGGGCACTGCCCAAATAAATTTTGCATAAGCCTCAGCCAACCACAATGCAGCAGCAGCAGCAGCAGCGGCAGCAGCAGCAGCTGTCACAGCCGCAGTCGCCGTCCACATGCTGCGTCCACCCACCCACACTGCCTCCCCCATTCCAAGCTCTACAGCCCATAGGTCAACACACACAGCTCACATGCTCTCTCGGCGCAGGGTGGTTGCGCAGTGCCACAACAGAGATAGCAATAGCAACAGCAGCAGCAGCAGCCGCAGCAGCGCCGCCTTGCACGTGTGTGCGAGCGAGCGAGCGCACGCCAGCCAGCCAGCGAGAGCGCCAAGGGTGCAAACCAATAACAGTCAGACTAATTTTGGGATTGGTTTATAATTGAAGAGTTTGCCATTGTGTTTGCTCAGGCAGCAGGCACCAGGCAGCACAGACAGTGGCCACCTCTTGTAGTTTTTGTTTTTTTGTTGTTGTTTTTTTTTATAGCATGAACGTGTACCGCTGCCCGTCTGCCTCTCTTGCTCTCTCACACTCTACGCTCACTCTCTCTCTCTCTCTCTCTCTGTCACGCTCTCTGGCGTCTCTTATGTACTGAGGCTGGCAAACGGAGCTGTGCTGCGCTGCGCTGCGGCGTCGGCTGCTGTCTTATTGTTTTTCGTAGGCCTCCCCCATGCGCCTGCTTATCATTTTAGAGTTTTACATAATTGGCACAGCGCACACACACAGAGACACCCTGTATGTGTATATGTATTATATCTATGTATTTATAGCCTCTGTACGTGTCCACGTTTTATGTCCATTTCTAAGCGTCGCTTGAGGGGGCGTGGTATGTTGCTACACACACAGAGAGAGCACACGCATACATAGCGCTTGCTAGTTTTCGGCATTCAAAAAAGATAAATAAATATGAGTGCCCCACCCAGCGGACACGGCGACCAGGCTATTGGCGTTTTGTTGTTGCATACTTTTCAGCTGTAATCAGTTTAAATGCTTAACAAAGCAACAAAAACACGCACACACACACAGCAAATGGTTTGTAGTATGAGCAAAACACAAGACTGAGAGCTAAAGAGCCGCAGTGAGCGAGCAAGCGAGACGAGAGCAATAGAGAGCGAGAGCGAGAGCGAGAGCGAGAGTGAGTTGGAGCAAGCGAGCGAGTAGCACTTTGTGCCGTTAGAGAGTAGCGAGGCAATGCGCCAGAGAGCAACACAGAGAGAGAGAGAGAGAGAGAGCGATACAAAGCAGCAATATGGCTGCCTCCCGTGCTTTTTAGTTGCTATTCATATTTGTTTTAATAATTGAACAATTCTATAAATATTTGATGCATAGACAAAAGAGTTGTGCGCCATGTCCTACGTCCTACGTCCGTGTGCCTGTCTCTGCGCTCTCGCCTCGTCCCGCTGCCCTCGATGGGTGTCTCATTCAGTTAAGACCCTTTCAAAACTTTTGCCTCTGTGTCTGTGTCTGTGTGTGCCTCATCTCTCGTTCAATTAAAGCTACATGACACAAAAGATTTCGTAACAAGTGCCCACTCTCAGCCTGCTGCTGCCCAAAAAACTTGCGCCAGTTTTTCAACTTGAGTTTTGCTCAAGTTTCAAGTTATTTTTATTTTCTTTTTTCATCATGATTGTTGCTGCTGCTGTTGCTGCCGCTGTTGCTGTTGCTGCTGTTGCTATAAGGCAAAAGGGGTTTCTCCCTGGACTTTAATTAGAAACAAGCCGTTGTCGTTGTCCGTACACACACACACACACAGCGCTGGCTTGCTCTGCTATAGAAAGTTTTCAACTTTAAATGCCATTTTTATGTTAGCCGCTCAAAGACTTAATTATTAAGACACATTTCGCAGGCTTATGTTTAAGCCATTTATTTTGAATGGCCCATAAGCTGTGCAGCTGTCTTAGACACGGACGCCTTCAAGCTGGACCTGGACCTGGCCCAGGTTGTATCTATCAATTTTAGCTGAACTGCATTGATTGACATCCAGATTAAGCTCTGTGAGCCCTGGCGATTTATTGAATATTAGTCCACCTCTCTCGCTCTCACTCTCTCTCTTTCTCTCCTCCCCCCTCGCCCTCTCCCTCTCTGCCAGCGTCACTTAAAACTTTTGTGCAAATAAAACTGAGATTATGATTGAATGTTGAAATTTGTTTTAGGCACATTTTTAATATTTAATTTATGTGTTAAGCACGCATTGTTTAGTGGCATAAAAGCAAAAATGCTAGACGCAACAGATGCCCTGGAAGCCAGGCATATAATATGCCCACTCAGATGGTATTATCCTATGTTTAGTAAGTCACCTAAAAGGGGTTATATAACTATATAGTTAGTTGAAACTGAATGAGATGGAAATGAAAACATAGATAAGTTATTGACAATACATCAATATAGATATACAGATATATATATATATATATATATATATACAGGTGTGTTCATGAAAATAGTAGTGCGACTGAAATGTTTTAACAGCAAAAGTTTGTGATAAATATAATATTTCAATTTATATTTTTATAGATATTTTATATTATAATTTTATATTTTTATATTTTTATATTTATATATTTATATATTTATATATTTATATATTTATATATTTATATATTTTATATTATACTTTTATATTTTATATTATATTTTTATATTATTGTTTATATGCTTATCTTAATACACGTTTCAAATTGTTGAAAAATCGCACTACTATTTTTATGAACAGCGCTGTTTTTAGCTCAACTCAGCTCAGCTTAAGTAAATATGTGAAAAGCCATAACGTGGACTTAGGAAATGAACAGTGTTACAAACCGATCTGAAATTCTAGGCAACACGTTGCTTTGATAAGCATGAGTTCATCTACATATATACAGATATAGGTATATACAGAGTGGGGCACATATATTAACCCGATGTTCTTTTGCCGTCTAAAGACTCCACGTTCTGGACCTGCCAAATAGACAGAGATGTTAAAAATTCCATTTGAATGGAAATTCAAAATGGGTTTTCAGAACAAAAACCCATTTTGAATTTCCATTCAAATGGAATTCTTAACAGCTCTGCAAATAGATAGTAGATAGCAATACAATTATGCAAATATGTAAATATGTGGATTGAGTTCACCTGTTAATTAATTAATTAATTGTAAGTCAATTTTCGGATTGTTTAGTTAAAGACAGATTGCAAATAAAACATTAATAAAACAAAATAAAAAGTTATTTTTCAATGAAAAACTTTTATTCAACAATTATTTCGTTTCATGGCTTCTTGATTTATATTCTGCGTTTGTTTACTTCACTAATGTCATTTGCAATAGTTAAAGAGTTTTCCAATAGGGGGATTTCTTTTGCCCCACCCTGTATATGCAGTTAGAAGCGAACCTAAGCTTTTGACATCTTTGTAAGGTAGCTAAGCTTCTATACAACTTTAGTTTTAGTTAGGCAGTTTTTGCACTCATATATTCAACTATTCAAGTCGCGAACAGTTATACATATGACTACAAAACCAAACAGACAATAAACTATGTAGATCATATAACCTTAAGTGAACAACAAATTTCTGTAATACTTACAAAGCTAATAGCCTAGAGATCTGGTCTTTGTCTTTAATATTTTTAACACTTATGGCTTTACCACTCTTTCGAACCATTTGCAGATGCACCATTCAATGGATCAGCTGGACATGCTGGACCCGACGGGCTCGATGACAACGTTAGCCCCCATATCGGAGTCACCATTAACGCCCACACATCAGCACCTGCACGGTTCCTATCACAGTATGAATCACATGATGAGCCACCACCATCCGGGCACGTTAAGTGGCCACACGGCGGGTAAGTGCACAAACATGGCTAACCAAATTATATATATATATATATATATAAATATATATATGTCTATATCCTGTGCGGCTCAATAGGGCACCATGGACACTCAGCGGTACATCATCCTGTCATAACGGCGGCGGTTGCAGCCGCTGGCCTGCATCCCGACACAGACACCGATCCGCGCGAACTGGAAGCGTTTGCAGAGCGCTTCAAGCAGCGGCGCATTAAGCTGGGTAAGTCAGATAATGCCTTAAGCCAAAGAATTGATCAGCCCAACGGCTAAGACAGCAAGTCTCTTTGTTTTCGTCGAGCTTAAAAAAACGTAGCATACTTTTCAGAGCTTCGACTTAGAGTGAACTAAGCTATAGAATATAATAATAAAACTTGTATAGGAATCAAATGTAAATTGATCTGGAGAGGAAAAATATTACGTGAACTGGAACTGGAACTAGAACTTGAACTAACAGAAACAAAAACGAACTAGCATATGATATAACATAGATAGTAATAGAACTGGAACTAGGAATTGAACTGTGTAGATACACAAATCTGAACTGGAACTAAAACTTTATCTTTAGGTGTAGTTAGAACTGGAACTAGAACTTGATGTAAAGCTAACAAAATGAATTATAGTAAACGAACTAAAAGCTTTAAATTAAATTAGAACTGGACCTAGATATTGAACTATAATTTATATGATATAGGCCTAGTAAAAGAACTAAAAACTCTAAATTAAATTGTATAAATAAAAGAACTGAAACTCAAGCTTTATAATCAGAACTGGAACTAGATCTTGATATAGAACAAAAAAAAACTAATTAGAACAATGTATAGCTAGTAATGGAACTGGAACTAGGAGATTGAACTGAAGAGATACAAAAAATGAACTAGAAATATTGTCTTATATACAATTCGAACTGGAACTAGAACTAGCAGAATAAAAAAACCAACGCGAAGAAGACAAGAAAAATAAATAAAGACTAGAAATTGAACTGATTGGATACAAAAAAGAACTGGAACTAACATGTAATAGACAATTAGAACTGGAACTACAACTAGAAGAATATTATCTAAATACTAAAAGAACTGCAACCAGAAATACAACTGAAAAACACAAAGAACTGGAACTAAAACAAAAATGTCTAGTTCAGCATTGGAACTAGATCTTGATCTTGAAAACACAAAAAATGAGCTAGAAGATGGCATAGATAGTAATAGTAGATAGATAGTAATAGTAATAGCAATAGATACGAGAAACTGAATGGGAACTAAAACTTTACATCACAACTGGAACTAGTAGAACTGGAACTAGGGGGAAAAAAGCTCAAACTTGATATAGATAGTGAAAAAAAGAGATGGAACTACAAACTGATCCGAATAATATATAAGAGCAGAAATGAAACTAAAACTTCATCTAGAACTAAAACTGAAGCAAGAGCTGTAAGATAAAAGAACTGGAATTAAATTTAACTAACTTGTAGAAATTGAACTTGAACTAAATGGCGACTGCTATGACTTAGTATATGGGTATATGAAATAGAAAAAGATAAAGAAAACATTAAAAGTAGGATATAAACTGAATAGAAACAGAAAATCAGAAATGAACTAAAACTTGAACTCGAACTTGAACTGGAACTGGAACTGGAGCTCGAACCAGATATGATCAAGAAATGAAATATATCAAGAGTTTGATCTAAGAAGAGTATTGAAAAGAAGCAGAACTATTTTGAGCATCATCAAATGAACTGGAACCAGATTTACCTAGAAAATAGATCGCTAAGTGGGTGAATGGCTCAACTTATTCTGATTCCATTGCTCATTATCAATCAGCTATTTCCCACTTTAAGCAAGTCAAGGCCTTTAAAATGCATTAGCCAACACTATATATTTGAACATGCCATTGCCAGTGTTGTAAAGTGTTTCGTTCTGCACCTGTTTTATCTCCGCACAGGTGTCACACAGGCGGATGTGGGCAAAGCGTTGGCCAATCTCAAGTTACCTGGTGTCGGAGCGCTGTCACAGAGCACAATCTGCCGCTTCGAGAGCCTCACGCTGTCCCACAACAATATGATCGCCCTTAAGCCCATATTGCAGGCGTGGCTGGAGGAGGCAGAGGCGCAGGCGAAAAACAAGCGACGGGATCCGGATGCGCCCAGCGTGCTGCCGGC
Organism: Drosophila leonis; assembly: GCA_035045365.1. Lineage (NCBI taxonomy): Eukaryota > Metazoa > Arthropoda > Insecta > Diptera > Drosophilidae > Drosophila > Drosophila leonis. The sequence goes on along the minus strand of JAWNPC010000953.1, from coordinate 2,437,614 downwards.
GGGCGAAAAGAAAAGGTAGAAAGTGTTTTGATTACCAACGGTAATAATAGCCAGCAAACCAGTGCCACACAGCCCATATACCCCACCCACACACACACACACACACACACACACACACACACACACAGCACACCTTTACAACAACCACCAACCGCCCACTGAATTGGCAGCGTGTTTAATTTGGCAACCAGAAAAAAAAACAACCCAAGGCAAAAAAGAAATGAAAATTCAAATCAAGATCTGAAAAAAAAGAAAAAAACAACATGAAACTCTGTAGCTCAGTCATATATCCAAAGTTAGGGCCCATTTCTAAAGTAATCTATATCGAGTCTTTTTTCAAGAAAAAGGACTTCCATTGCGGCACCTGAAAAGCGTTCCCTGGAAGCCTACTTCGCCGTCCAGCCGAGGCCGTCCGGTGAGAAAATCGCTGCCATTGCCGAAAAGCTGGATTTGAAGAAAAACGTGGTGCGCGTCTGGTTCTGCAATCAACGCCAAAAACAAAAACGTATGAAATTTGCCGCTCAACAACACTGACAATCAAATAATACAGCCACACAATTAGGTATAGTTAGTAGTGTAACACCATCAATGACGGGACACGGCTCAGCGGGATTCGGATACTGATAGTCATTTATGACGGCAGCAGCAGCAGCAGCAGCAGCGACAGCAGCAACAGCAGCAGCAACAGCAGCAGCAGCAACAGCAGCAGCAGCAGCGACATCTTCATCATCTTCTTCTTCTTCTTCTACTTCTTCTTCTTCTTCTTCTACTTCTTCAACAACTACTACTACGCTACCCATAACGGGCGACTATTATCTTTAGTAATTCGGATACGGATGCCGATTCGGATTAGGATTAGGAATCGATTCAATTGGATGACGTTTGGCCGACAAAAAAACTACAGCAACAACCAACAACAACCAACAACAACTTTACTTCACTTTTATTTTACAGTCCACACACACACACACACACACACACACACACACACACAGCCACGCAAACACAGCTGAATGCGATAAAAATTAATCGAACAATGTAAACAAGAAGAAGAACTACCAAGAATTTTTTAGGAACGAATAATGAAACAATGGACCAACATATCAAATGCAATAATTTATTCAATTGTATAGGAGAAAAAGGTGGGTAACAAAAACCAAAAACCAAAAACAAAAAAAAAACTAAACCTTGGCTGTCGGCTTGGCCCGACTGCGTGATACTCTATTCTTCATTCAGTAATAGTAAAAACATTCCGAAACACTTCATATTTTATTTATCATTTTGGATTTCAATCAATTTTTAAGTTTCTCTTAAAACTTTATAAATTGTTATTGAAATTTTTATTCACTTTTTTTTTAATTTTATGGAATTTTTTTATTTTTTGTTGTTAAATTTGTTCAACTTTATTGAAACTTTTTTATTTTTATTAATTTTTTTATATATTTTTTGAAAAGTTTTAAATTTGTATGTTTAGTTTTTAGTTTTTATTTACAATTTTAAAAATTTTTATTTATTTTTTATATTATTTATTTTTTATATTTTATTTTGATATTGAATTTTTAATATTTATTGAAATGTTTTAAATTTATAAAACTATTATTGAGTTTTAAGCTTTTATTTAAAATTTTAAAAAATCTTATAAATAATTTAAAAATTTATTGACATGTTTTTAATTTTTATTGAATTTTATTAGAATTTTATTGTATTTTTTTTTTAAGTTTTTACTTAAAATATTTATTGACATTTTTTTAATTTTTATAAAATTATTAAAAATGCTTATTCAAGTTAATGTAATTTTTTATTGAAATTTTTTTAATTTGTTTGGCAATTTTTTTAAATTTTAAACATTTTTTTTTTTATTTTTAAAAATTTCTTATGGAATTTTTTTATAAATTTTATCATTTTTTTTTTTTTTTGTTAGTTTTATTGAATTATTTTTATTGCATTTTATTATTTTTATTGTAATTTTTTGTAGTTAATTTTTATTGTATATATTTTCGATTATTTTTTATAAATTTTTATTGAATTGTTTTTAAATTTTTAATGAAAGTAAAAAAAAAAATCTGAATCTTTTCTGAATTTGTATGTTCTACCATCAACTAACATAGATTCATGAGACACCTTAGACTATATACTAATAATATTAACAACTAATATACCCTTTCTCATCTTTGGGAACAGAGTATAATACGTACACGCAGCTTGGACAGCACTTGTTGGGTATATTAGACTAATAGCTGCCCTGTACGCCCGTTTAAGCTACAACAATGCGCGCAACACAACTTTGTATTGACCATTTACGCCCTATCTATCAAGTACAGCTGCATCGAATGAGAGAGAGAGAGAGAGAGAGAGAGAGAGAGAGTCAGAGAGAGATAGAGAGTATAACATAGTGAATTTGTAATTATTGTCTTAGATATTAGAGGCTAAAAATATTGAAGATCTGCATTTTCCAACGATATATATATATACAATATAATATAGTGCTCCGACTTGGATATCATAACACACAATGACATTTTCGTTTACAGGGTATAAAAACTCAAGGCAAACCAAAAATTTCAAAAGAAAACACGGCAAATTTTGATGCTGCATCGAAAGATTTCATATCTAAATAGTGATTTGCTTGCTCTTGTTGACTTGTTGACGAGCCTGCCCAGTGTAGAGCATTCCCTGTTCGGCTATTGCGCACATGCTCTCACCTTGCCATTGCGTAATACGCTGCGTATGCGCCCCGCCCCATTGGACTTGTTGAGTTTTAGCCGCAGTTTTCCACGTCAGTTTTTGGTTTCACTTCTTAGCGCTGTTTCATCTCTGAACTGAACAATTAAGTTAATGCCATTGCCCTTTGATGTGCCCTACTAATCAATGCATTTCGAAATCTATTTATATTTCAGATTTAAAAAATAACAAAAAAAACCAAAAAAAAAAAAAACAAAATGAAAATGAAAATGAAAATGAAAATAAAAAAAAAGTTAATTAAATGCCAAAAGAAAATTATACAATTTACACAGGGCAACAAGCAAAACTCCCCATGTAGATGCAAACAGTTACTACACACACACACAGACACTCATACACACACAGACACACACACACACACAGACACATAAAGCGACCAAAAGAACTCCATGAAATTGCTTCAAGTGATCCGATAATAAGAATTGCGCTCTATATAAAAAGAAAAACAAAACAAAAAAAGAAGAATAAAACTAAGCTAAAAACTGGATAAACTACAACTAAACACACACACACACAGACAGAGTTATATAAGCCTATGTATGGGTATATGTATATTATAGAGTCTTGATTCGATTGTAAATGCCGCTGAACTAACTTTCTTATAGATAAGATCGTTCTTTGCTAGCTTCAACAACAACAACAATAACAACAATAACAACAACAACAACAACAACAGTAGATGCAATAGTTAGACTTTTGATCCACACACAAACGCCGAGCCCGAACCCGAAACCGAACCCGAACCGGATCCAGAACCTCCTAGCAGCAAAATTGATTGATGCTTCCTTCAGTGCGTTATAGAATTTAGTTGTAATTTGATGTTTTTGGTTTTTGTTATTTATTTATTAACTATGAATTTATATATTGCATTAGGCACATAATTAACCTTAGCACCAGAGCTGTTAAGAATTCCATTCGAATGGAAATTCAAAATGGGTTTTTGTTCTGAAAACCCATTTGGAATTTCCATTCAAATGGAATTTTTAACAGCTCTGCTTAGCACACACACACACACACACACACACACACAGCAACAGCGAATTTTTTTTCCTAAATTTAAGTAAACAAATGCAAAAAGTAAAAGAGAAAAAAAGGTGAGCAAAATGTTAGCAACAACTGAAAATATTGCAACGAATTTAAACAGTTGCCAAACTAAACTAACGAAAATACAAAACGAAAAAATACCAAAAAAATACCAAAAAATACCAAAAAATTATAGTTAAGTTAAAGAAAAGAAAGAACAAAAACATTGATTAATAATAATAACTAAAAAAAAAAAACTAGCTCTACTCACATATATATATAACATATATATATATAAATTATAAAGAATTTTAATAAATATATTAAATATTTTTTTTTGTTTTTTTTTTTAATTTAGCACATTTCATAGTTTTAACTAGACTTGTACATATGCAAAAACGAGAATAATAAACTATATAGTATATACATATATATATATATATATATACTATATACTATATACTATATATATATACTATGGTATCTAGTATAGAGCGAGCTAACAGGCGGCAAGAGTCGTTGGCAGCGAGCGCAAAAGAAAAAACATCAATAATAATTTTAACATAAAAAATAGTTTTGTATCAAAAAAGAATATGCAAAAAAAACGAATAAAAATTTAAAATTAAAAACACAAAAAGAAACATTGCCGACAAACTAGTGCATAAAACAAACAATTTTTTTCAAGCGCATAATAATAATTATAATTACGAATATAATGACAAAACCAAATGTAAAAAAAAAATACAAAAAAAAAAGAAAAAACCAAAAAAAAAAACCAACCACTCATAACTACATTTAAATTTAATTTTAGTAGTTTCTAGACACAAAATATTGTAGCATGAAAATCAATTGAGACGCGCGATCGGCGGGCGATAAGTAAATAAAATGCGGCTAAATAAGCTAAAACTCAAATATACAACAAAAAAAAAAACACACAAAAAAACCAAAAAAAAATACAAAAAAAAAACAATCTAAAAAAATAATAAACCAAAAACAAAAAGAAATATTTTAATTTTGTACAGCATACGTGAAAGATCTTTGAGAAATAAAAATGAATAAATTTTAATGCCAGCTACAGGACTTTCAGCGCACGCGCCTATCGGCGTCTATCGATCATCGTGTGTTATCGATCAATCCGAAGCAAAGGGCTGCAAGCAGTTCAAGCTTTGAAATGATGTAAGCGGCTATACTTGCCGCTAACAGAAGGAGACTGGAACCTTAGCCAGAGATATATAACCATATGCATATATGTGCAAAACATCTCTAAGAAATATGATCGCCTTCGGGCGGATTCTTGCCTTGCGGCACATAGGTGCCACGGACTGTGAGGCCCGCCTCCGAGTATTCGGAGATTTGGGCCAGTGCATCTTCGAAGGTAACCTTCCAGCGTGCCTGCTGTGGAAAATCATTAATCTCCAGCTCCCCAGCTAACAGAAGGAGACTGTAACCTTAGCCAGAGATCTATAACCATATATGCATATATGTAAAAAACAACTCTAAGAAATATGAGCGCCTTCGGGCGGATTCTTGCCTTGCGGCACATAGGTGCCACGAACTGTGAGGCCCGCCTCCGAGTATTCGGAGATTGGGGCCTTCCAGCGTGCCTGCTGTGGAAAATCATTAATCTCCAGCTCCCCAGCTAACAGAAGGAGACTGGAACCTTAGCAAGAGATCTATAACCATATATGCATATATGTATGTATACAAAAAAACAACTCTAAGAAATATGATCGCTAAGAGTTATTGAATGATAGTGTGAGGTGTGAGCTTGCTTTTGCTCAATCCCCAAAATATTTTAAAAATATACAAGTATTTCAATCGACCCATTTGATAAGAATTACTTGATCAATTAGGTAGATTAAGTTAAAAAAAAGTATAAAAAAATTAGTAAAAATTTAACAGTCGAGCGCCACCGACTGCATAATGCTCGTTCACGGCCCAGCAGCAGCAGCTAAATTTTCGCTTAGACCACCAAATTTATAGATCTATCTGTGAAGAAGCTTAACAAATGCGATTTTTTAAATATGTGTGTATATATAGGAGAATATATATACTATATAATCGGTTGCTGTCCCTACGCGCATATAATACAAATTTAAATTCTCATTAGCTAGCATCAATAGCATTCAAATTATAACAGGAATTATATAAAACACTATATAGTCCATACCCGATTTACTCCTCGTGCCTAGTAGACGTTGATCAAATTTGTTGAATCTGTAGCTCTAAGCCGATGTGCCATGCCCCCAGTGGCAGGACATACAGCTGTGTTCATGAAAATAATAGTGCAACTGAAATGTTGAAAAACTATTTGAAGCGAGTATTAAGGTTAACATATAAACATATAAAAATATAAACATATTAACATATATATATATAGTAGATATACAGATGTGTTCATGAAAATAGTAGTGCGACTGAAATGTTGCATAGCAAAATTTTCGAAAATATGTATATATATATATATATACAGTCGAATCCCGATAATTCGAAATGGCAAGGGGATCAGTTTTTTTTCGATTTACACAGAAATTCAAATTATCGAGACTCGACTGTTACGAATTTTTTTTTCAAGGAGATAGAATTTTTTCGGTTTATCGCGATTTTCGATTTAGCGGGGTACAAATTATCGAGACTCGACTGTATTTCAAAATATGCTTAATAATACATATTTTCGAAAACTTAGCTATGCAACATTTCAGTCGCACTACTATTTTCATGAACACAGCTGTATATCTACTATATATTGTTTAGTCAACGATTTTGCAAGCACGAGCATATATTTTCAAAATTGCTAGTCTCTAGGCAAACGAACATTGCACAAAACCGATATACTCTGTTTTACTTAGTGAACGCTTGCAAAAATGCGTATCGTCTTGAAGCAGCTGGTTCTATATATATTTTGTAGATATAAAGTTAAATTTCATAATATCATAATCATTTGATCTGAAAAAATTGAGCTGCTTAAGATAAATGTTTCTACACAAATTCATAGCTATTATAAAGTTCTTTATTATCTATGTAATCTACAATATATATCAATTCAAAATTCTGAGACCATGAGCTAAGTCTTATTGTTAGCAAAATTGTTTCACTTGATAAGTCATCATAGAAGCTAGGAACTTCTTTTGTCTTTGCCTACTGATTAGATTCGCTTATGATTCATATAGCTACAAGACTAAGAACTGAACAGCCAGAGCTGTTAAAAATTCCATTTGAATGGAAATGGAAGCATTTAAAGCCCATTAAAAACCCAGTTTGCATTTCCATTCAAATGGAATTTTTAACAGCTCTGTGAACAGCCGATATCAGTTGAACACCTATATATATATATAGCCAAAAAGTATATTTAGAACGAGAGCTTATCAGTTATGTATGCTATAAATAGTTGAATAGATATTTCCTTTCCTAAAGACGAAGTCTACATAGATATATGGATATATCCATTTGCTGCACATAGATACATAATCGATATATATATTTTTATTTCTGCGAATCTCGTCAAATACAAATTTAAGTTATATTAAGCTCTCTAAATATTCAAAGATTTATCTTATACATTGAAAAAAAAAACTTCTGGTATATATAAGTTAAGGATTCCAAGTTATTTATAGTTCAATCAATTTAGAGATAACAAACTGAATTGCATCTGAAGTGACTAATATATAGCACGATGAATAACTGTAGAACAGGGCCTCTCATAGAACTCGTAACTCTTTTTGGTATTGTGGAATAAGAATAGATAGACGATATTTTGTTTTCTTTCTTGTGGTAAATTAGGCGTTTATGAACAGCGTTTCATTGAGTGTTTCTTTTAGACATTGGCCAGGACAATTGATGGATATTATTCTATATATATATATATCTATATATATGTGTAAGTTTAGACCACTTTGTAGCGCCCCTTGTTGAAGACATGATGGGCCGAGCTGAGCTTGAGCAGTTCCTCCTTGATGAGACGCGTTATCTCCCGCTTGGCCTTCTGCACGGCCAATTCGCTGCAACTCTCGATGGCCAGATAAAGTTTGCGCTCGCCTTCGGGCGGATTCTTGCCTTGCGGCACATAGGTGCCACGGACTGTGAGGCCCGCCTCCGAGTATTCGGAGATTTGGGCCAGTGCCTCTTTGGAGGTAACCTTCCAGCGTGCCTGCTGTGGAAAATCATTAATCTCCAGCTCCTCCTCGTATTTGGTGAACGAGTTAGTGTTGCTGCCCATCAGGGCGGCCAGACCCTCCTCATCCTCCTTGGGCTGATAGTTGAGCTTGTTGTTTAGCTTGGCTGCCAGCTGTTCGACCACGGTGCGCGCCGTCAACATGGGCTGGCCGGTTCCAACGCCCGCCTGACCCTTCATTATCGATTCGGTGGCCACCTGTGTCGCCTTTGTATCCAGATTGCGACTGCTGCTTATCTTGGAGGCCAAACGCTTCGCCAGCTCTAGTTTGTCCGAGCCGATGGCCGCGGTTGTGGGCATTTGTTGTTGCAGCTGTTGTTGCTGCTGCTGCTGTTGTTGTTGCTGCTGTTGTTGTTGTGCGGCGGCAAGGGGCGATGTGATGGCCGCACTGAGGGCACTCACAACGGCATTGGCCGCAGCCAGCGCTGTGCCGGCCAGCGAGGTATCCTTGACGGTGCGTTTGGCCGCAAAGATTTGCTCGATTTGCTGATCGATGTCCTGCTCGATATCCTCCTCATCATCGGAATCAGCCAGGCCCAGTGCCGCCTTCTGCAGCTTCTTGCTCTCCTTGACTGCATTGAATTCCTGCTCATCGAATTTGAAACCTTTGCCGCTGAAGCCGCCACCCGTATGCACCGTCTTGCCCTCAGCTTCCTGTGCTGCCTTGTAATCGTTCCACAGAGTTTGCAGATCGGGCGGTATGGGCGTACCGGACAGATCTAGAGCGCGTATCACATCGCCTGCATAACGCGATTGCTCTGGCGTGACGAATGTAAAGGCGGTTCCCTTGTTGCCAGCTCGACCAGTGCGTCCACATCTGTGAGGATTAGGGAATAGTGGAAATTATTGGCTGGCTTACGAGAGCAGCTTGCTCGACTCTTACCTGTGCACATAGTCCTCGTAGTGATTGGGCACATCGTAGTTAACAACCAGTATGAGATCCTTGACATCGAGGCCACGCGCCGCCACCGATGTGGCAATCAGCAAACGCACCTTGCCCGACTTAAAATCAATTATGGTTGAGTCACGATCAAACTGATCGATGCCGCCGTGCAGGCTCATGCATGGATAGGACGCCTTCATTAGATCGCGCAGCAGAATGTCCGCATTCTCCTGTTTGTCGACAAAGACTATGATGCTGCCCGTCTCCTGATAGACGCCCAGCAGTTCCAGCAGCTTGAAGAACTTCGCGTCGTCGTTTAGTATGACGACATTCTGTTCGACATCCTTGCAGACCACCGAGCGGCCGCCGACGATTACCTCGACGGGCTTCTTAAGTATGCGACGGGCGAGTGCCTCCATTTGGCGTGGAAATGTGGCACTAAACATGACCGTCTGCCGATCGGGACGCACATTATCGATGATGCGCATCACCTGCGGCTCAAAGCCCATGTCAAACATGCGATCGGCCTCGTCCAGCACCACATAGGTGACCCTACGCAAGTTGGTAACACGCCCCGAATTCGCGGCCAGCATATCAATCATGCGTCCGGGCGTACAGACAATTATCTCGGCGCCACGTTTCAATTCGGCAATCTGTTCGGAGATGCCGGTGCCGCCATAAACGCAAACGGGTCGCAATCCCAGCGAACGGCTAAATTTACGTATATCCTTGCCAATCTGCATGCAGAGCTCGCGTGTCGGTGCCATGATGATCGCAATGGCACCGTCGCCATCCTCGAGCGTCGGCTGGTCAAGTATATGCCTAAACATTGGTAAAATGAATGCCAACGTCTTGCCACTGCCAGTTTTAGCAATACCTATCAGATCACGCCCAGACATTATCGCCGGTATCGCCTGGCACTGTATGGGCGTGGGCTTCTCGAAGCCCAGTTTGCGCAGCACGTCCATCTCCTTTTTGCTAACGCCGCATTGTGCCCACGTCTAATAATAATTGATTGATTGATTAATTGATTGATTGGCTGATTGATTGATTGATTGGCACTTACCTTGATTGGCTTGGGACAGCCCTTGCCCTTAACCTGAACACCCTCGAGCTCGCTGCGATACTTGTCCACCTCGGAATTGGTCATGCGGGCCAGCTCGGGCACCTCGACGTAGAAATTCTTACGGAATGGCGCATAGCTGACAGAGGAATGATCGATCTTGGCCAGCTCTTTGCGATGTTTCATGGCCAGATTGACAGCCGTATCGCGTATATCCTCCAGCTCGTCCTCGCTGGAGTACTCCAGGCTGTCCATATTCTGTTCAATTAGTTCGCCCTTCTTCACCGTCGATGTCTTCTTTTTGGCCACGCCCGTTAGGATGACCACGCCCTGTGCCTTGGCGGGACTAACGAAGTGGTTGACTCGGCGCATCTCTCGATTCACCTCTTGCATATACGCATCCAATGGATCTACATCGTCGTCGGGCTCCACGACTGCCGCAGCCGCAGCCGCAGCCGCAGCCGTAGCCGCAGCCGCAGCCGTAGCCGCAGTCGCAGCCGGCTCGACCTCCATGGGCGTCTCCGCCTTGGGTGAATCAGCTGCTGCAGTCACCACAGTCGGCTGCACTTCCGACTTGACTAGCTCCACTTTGGGCTCTACTACTGGTTCTACTGGCTCCACTATGACTACAGTTTCTGTTGTTGTTGTAGTTGGTTTTGTAGTTGGTGTTGTTATTGCTACTGTGGGTGGTGTTGGTGGTGGTGGTGGTGGCGGTGGTGTTGTTGTTGCCGTTGTTGTTGCTGCCACTGGAGATGCGAGTGTCATGCCCAGGACCTTGCTGAACGTGGGCCGCTTCAATGGCGCAAACTTCGACTCGACCAGATCATCGTCAAAATTTTTGCGAATGCTGTGAAATTTGGATGGCGGCGAGTCGGGCTCCTTTTTGCCAATGTCCACGTCGATGACTGGCGCTGGATTGCTATCATCCTCCTCGGATTCATCCTCGAGGCTCCATTTCTTGGCCGATTTGGTTACTGTGAGCGCTACTGGCGCCTTCACATCCCGTTTAACCGCCTCCTGTTCGCGCTGCTTGCGCTCGGCACGCCAACGTTCGATGCGTTCGCGTCGCTTGATCATCTCCTGTTCGAGGCGACGCTGTTGCTCCTCCTTGTCAATTTCCTCCTCCTCCTCGTTGTCCGTCGAGCTGCTGGAGGAGCCAACGGGTATGACCAGTGGGGCTGCTAGCATGGCATTGCGACGTATTTCCATTTCACGTTGACGTTCCCGCTCCCGCATATTGTCCCGTTCCCGCTCTCGCTCACGCTCGCGTTCCCGCTCACGCTCTTTATCCCGTTCCCGCTGGCGTTCGCGTTCTCTGTCCCTTTCGCGCTCCCGTTCGCGCTCTCGCTCCTTATCCTTGTCGCGCTCACGCTCCAACTGGCGTCTGCAGGGCAGGGCATTACAAAAAACCTGATCTCTATACAGCTTCAGATACTCACTTGTCCTTATCGTAGTCCTTGGACCTGGAACGCTTGCGACGTTTCTCTTCACGACGCGTCCCCAGACCACGTTCACTCTCCTTGGCCGGCGGCTCCTTGGGGCGTTTGCGCTCATCTCGCCCGCCTCGCGAGCTGCTGCCGCCGCTCAGACTGGCACCGTTGCGTGACGATTTGCCATTGTCGTAGTCCCCACGACCGCTCCGACCATCGTAGTGCTTGTCACGTTCCCGCTCCCGCTCCCTGTCCCTGTCTCTGTCTCTGTCCCTGTCGCGCTCGCGCTCGCGCTCTCGCTCACGATCACGCCTGTTAATATTCGATTAATTGTTGTTTTCGCTAGCATTCTGCACACTTACCCCGAGTTCTTTGACATGGCCAACGACGCGCTTTTTTGTCTCTGCTGCGGCCTATGAAACGCCGCTGACACAAGCTATATGAATCAAGCCCAAATTACAGCTCTGTGACAGAGCAAATTGCGCAATTGATACCAATCTGTGATTCACGTTTGACTTTACCCTTTTCTTTGCGATTTTCTCAAATACAAAAGAAAAGTTATGCCAAAAATACGGCATATACAATTGTAATCGTTTGCCCGGCAGGGCTGCAACGGCGCACCAGGGCTGCGACACTTTTTTAAAAAAAAAAACTATTAGACAGCTTTGCCGCACTGTCTGGCACACAGCATGATAAGTCTTAGTCTCTGTTGTTAATGATTTTGTTAATTTCTTTGCTTAAGTTAGTAAGCTTTAAAAAACTTCTGAAAAACTAGCAGTTGTTCGGCATAGCTGCACAGCCATATTGTGGACTGCAACCACAGCGCATCGTCAGCGAGCCAGGGCTGCAAAAGCACTGTCAGACATTTGTAATTATGCACTAAATACTTCAAATATAACATTTCATGTTAAACACTTTTTACATATATGTATGTCATTTTTACGATTAAGTAATGCGTGCGCAATCTACTTTGCGCAATCTACTGTCTTTTAACAATGTTGACATTTGCAGCCCTGGGCGTTATCGATAACTCTTATCGTTTATCAGCTGTTGAAGTTTGTTTTCTCAGGCCTTGCACGTGTAGTCGAGAACCAATTCAAGTAGAAGCTCGATTAAGATGATATTTTAAAGTATAAAATAAGAGTTGACAATTTCATAAAAAGCAAAAACATTCAAATCATGTTGCCGGCTATTGAAATAATTGTTGGCACCTACAGCGAATATCTATTGGGCTATCAGCTAGTCGAGGGACACGACAAAGGCGGCAAGGATCATGTACAATTGAAGGCGACATTTGCGGACAGATCTCATGATGGTTCGATCAAGTCTCTGGCCGTGCGCAAGCATTGGATGGCCACCGGAGGCATTGACGATCGCATCTTTATCTATGATATGCGACTAAGGAAACAAGCCCACGTCCTCAGCCTGCACAGAGGGATCATCAATACGCTGGTCTTCTCCTCGGATTCGACGCATTTAATATCGGGTGGCATCGATGGACGCATGGTTGCCACACGCCTGGCTAACTGGTCGACGGAGGGCGAATGGGCTAAGCCCCACAAGGGAAAGGCAATCACACATGTCGCCTGCCATCCGAGCAGCCGACTGTGCCTGTCCTTGGGTGCCGATCAAGTGCTGAACACATGGAACTTGGTCAAGGGCCGCATAGCATACAGAACGAATCTGAAGGGCAAAGAGGCCTTGGGCAGCGCACCCGATTGCCTGGCCTGGTCCACAGAAGGCAACTACTTCTCAATCGCCGGGCCGCTCGCCTTGGAGATTTGGAGCATCCAAACGGCCAGCGTAGCGCGCCAAATCAAGCTGCCGTCTAAGCCCATCTGTGTCGCCTGGCTGGACGAACAGAACTGCTGGGCGGGCCTGGAAAATGGCAGCATAGCCTGGATATGCCTGGATGACAAAGAAGACGCTGACGTAAATTTCAACTCTCTTAGACTTCCGATTACAACTTCGAACTTATGAATGTCCTTTACTGTTTCCACAGCCCAAGTTGATAAAGGCGCACGACAATCGCGTGAAGGGAATTGCCTTCATGCATAACACCCTGGTCAGCATATCCAGGTGATTCCTCTATACATCCACATCAATATGTTCAATGTATAATTCAATGTGATTCCTTGCAGCATTGGCGAGATCAAGGTCTGGAGTTGCGATGTGGATGAGCAGCAGCTCTCGCTGATCACTAGCACCAACATCGACTGTCGTCCTACCTGTCTCGCCCTATTGGATACCTCGCAGTTTGCCAAGCCGCAGGAGAGCACGCGACACAAGTCCAGCGAGAAACAGAAGGCAGCCAGGCTGGCCGCTCGCATTGAGGCCCTGGAGTCGCAAAGACCTCGCAGCTATGTCTCCATTGAATACGATGAGAACGATAATGGAAACGCAGCGCTCAGCAATTCCGATGCGAGCGACTGCGAAAGCGATCCACCCAGTTTTGATAGCGACGACAGTGACGAGCAGGATGAACAAGCAACAAAAGCTGCAAACAAAAAGAAGCAGCCAAATGCCAAGTCCAAAGGCGCACCATCCGCTGTAGTGCCGAAGCGTAAAAATTCGATGCCCAATCAAACGCATCCGAAGCGTGGGAAAAAGGCAAAATAGAAGCCACGCAACTCATTTATATACATACGTATATTTAAGCGAGTTGTTCATTATTAGCTATTAGTATTTTATAAAAAAATAAACAAATCACCACCAAAATAAAGGCCGATTCAGAATTTAAACTCAAAGTGAATCTTAAACTGCGTATACTTAATAAGGCTCGAAATTGCGCGTTGCTCAACACACAAAACCCAAGGGTAAGTAAGCTGCGCATAAATCTAGCTCGAAATTGCATTCACTTTCGAGGCGCACCATACTTGGCGCCCATAACAAAGCTCTCCTAGTATTTAATTTAGCTGCTTTGCATAATACACTAAATTAAACCGTATTTTTCAAAAAATGTCAATACGCAATCGACATTTACACACAAAATTTAGCTGCAAATTGCGTTGCAAAGCTCTTCTAGTATTTAATTCAGCTGTTTTGCATTATACACTAAATTTAGCCATATTCATAAAATATCAACAAACAATCGACATTCACACACAATAGTGCCAGGGCATGAAGCTCTCGTCGGCTACAGACTAACGAGTGCTTTTATTCAAAAACGAGCGAAATTGTACGTTGTTCAACACACAAAACTCAGTTTGAACTAAACTGCTCATAATTTAAATGAAAATTACATTGCAAAGCTCTCCTAGTTGCTTTGCATAATACACTAAATTTAGTCATATTCATAAAATATCAACAAACAATCGACATTCACACACAATAGTGCCAGGGCATGAAGCTCTCGTCGGCTACAGACTAACGAGTGCTTTTATTCAAAAACGAGCGAAATTCAACCAACCCAAGGGTAAGTAATCTGCGCATAAATCTAAATCGAATTTGCATTCATTTTCGAGGCGCACCATACTTGGCGCCCATACCAAAGCTCTTCTAGTATTTAATTGAGTTGATTTGCATTAGACACTAAATTAAGCCGTATTCATAAAATATCAACAAGCAATCGACATTTATACACGATAGCGCCCGCGCACGAAGCTCTCGTCGGGTGTGGGCTGGCGAGTGTATTTATTCTAAGATGAAAGAAATTGAACGTTGTTCAACACATAAAACCCAATTTGAATTGAACTGCTCAAAATTTAGCCGGAAATTGCATTCGCACCATGCGCACCAGACTTGGCGCCCATAACAAAGGTCTCCTAGTATTTAATTGAGTTGCTTTGCAGAATACACTAAATTAAACCGACATTTACACACAAAATTTAGCTGGAAATTGCATTCGCACCATGCGCACCAGACTTGGCGCCCGTTGCAAAGCTCTTCTAGTATTTAATTCAGCTGTTTTGCATTATACACTAAATTTAGCCATATTCATAAAATATCAACAAACAATCGATACTCACGCACGATAGTGCCAGCGCATGAAGCTCTCGTCGGCTATGGGCTAACGAGTGCTTTTATTCAAAAACGAGCGAAATTTTACGTTGTTCAACACACAAAACTCAGTTTGAACTAAACTGCTCATAATTTAAATGAAAATTACATTGCAAAGCTCTCCTAGTTGCTTTGCATAATACACTAAATTTAGTCATATTCATAAAATATCAACAAACAATCGACATTCACACACAATAGTGCCAGGGCATGAAGCTCTCGTCGGCTACAGACTAACGAGTGCTTTTATTCAAAAACGAGCGAAATTCAACCAACCCAAGGGTAAGTAATCTGCGCATAAATCTAACTCGAATTTGCATTCATTTTCGAGGAGCACCATACTTGGCGCCCATACATTGCATTAGACACTAAATTAAGCCGTATTCATAAAATATCAACAAACAATCGACATTTGTACACGATAGCGCCAGCGCACGAAGCTCTCGTCGGGTGTGGGCTGGCGAGTGTATTTATTCTAAGATGAAAGAAATTAAACGTTGTTCAACACGTAAAACCCAATTTGAATTGAACTGCTCAAAATTTAGCCGGAAATTGCATTCGCACCATGCGCACCAGACTTGGCGCCCGTTGCAAAGCTCTTCTAGTATTTAATTCAGCTGTTTTGCATTATACACTAAATTTAGCCATATTCATAAAATATCAACAAACAATCGATACTCACGCACGATAGTGCCAGCGCATGAAGCTCTCGTCGGCTATGGGCTAACGAGTGCTTTTATTCAAAAACGAGCGAAATTGTACGTTGTTCAACACACAAAACTCAGTTTGAACTAAACTGCTCATAATTTAAATGAAAATTACATTGCAAAGCTCTCCTAGTTGCTTTGCATAATACACTAAATTTAGTCATATTCATAAAATATCAACAAACAATCGACATTCACACACAATAGTGCCAGGGCATGAAGCTCTCGTCGGCTACAGACTAACGAGTGCTTTTATTCAAAAACGAGCGAAATTCAACCAACCCAAGGGTAAGTAATCTGCTCATAAATCTAAATCGAATTTGCATTCATTTTCGAGGCGCACCATACTTGGCGCCCATACCAAAGCTCTTCTAGTATTTAATTGAGTTGTTTTGCATTAGACACTAAATTAAGCCGTATTCATAAAATATCAACAAGCAATCGACATTTATACACGATAGCGCCAGCGCACGAAGCTCTCGTCGGGTGTGGGCTGGCGAGTGTATTTATTCTAAGATGGAAGAAATTGAACGTTATTCAACACATAAAACCCAATTTGAATTGAACTGCTCAAAATTTAGCCGGAAATTGCATTCGCACCATGCGCACCAGACTTGGCGCCCATAACAAAGGTCTCCTAGTATTTAATTGAGTTGCTTTGCAGAATACACTAAATTAAGCCGTATTCATAAAATATTACAGAAGCGACATTCAAACACGATACCACCAGCGTGTGAGTTGTGATTATATTATTTATTTTTATTTAGCCGTATGCATCAGACAGTCGATATTCAAATTCTATAGCGCCAGCGTGTGAGTTGTGATTATATTATTTATTTTTGTTTAGCCGTATGCATCAGACAGTCGATATTCAAATTCTATAGCGCCAGCGTGTGAGTTGTGATTATATTATTTATTTTTGTTTAGCCGTATGCATCAGACAGTCGATATTCAAACACTATAGCGCCAGCGCATGAAGCCCTCGTCGGGTATGGGCTTGTGAGTGTACTTGTTCAAGAACGAGCGAAACTTCGAGTTATTCAGCACGCTAAGCGGCATTTTGGCCGCCTTCAAGGCTGCACACAAATCCAGATCAAAGACGCTTTTATCATCAGTAGGATTTTCCTCGACATCCATGCTCTCAATATCCACAAAGCTCTCCGTTTCGCTATTTATGGTTGGTCTTGGTGTTGGCCTTCTATTCCTCTGATGTTGCTCCTTGCGAAACTCAATGCCCAAGTGGAGCGAGGAGTACAGGTGATGGACGACCTGGGCACGCCGATTGGCAGATACCTGCAAAATCAGAAATACATACATATATATGTATGTATATGTATGTATGTATGTATGTGTGTGTGTATGTATGTATGTATGTGCATATGTCTGCATACATATACATATGTATGTATTATTATTTAACACTCACCATGGTATTGCACAGCGTGCAGTGCATATAGCCATCGAGTGGAGTGAGGCAGTCCTCGCCCAACTCCTCCTGCCATTTGTATAGCAAATGGGTTTTTGCATTGGGCTTGCTCATCGTGAAAATATTTCGTAAAAGTGACGTTTAGCTGTTAGCTGTGCACGAACGTTAGCTGGGACGAATACGACGGCGCGCAAGCGATAGACTGTGCTGCTCTTTATACACACGTCGCGGTCGCGCGTCAAGTGCAAAGCGCCGTTATTTTTTACCGAAATGTGCAAGCGAGAAGGCAAGATGCGTTTTTTTGTTTTGTTTTGTTTTACGCGAAAATACCACAAACTGTTGTGTTGCTGCGCTGCTCACTTACGTTGACTGGCTCTAAACTAACGGTTCTAAGCACAATATTTATATACTTTTCGCGACAAATACGAATTGAATTGAATTGAATTGAATTGAATGAATAGCAAAAAAATTATTTAGTGAAAAAGAACGCAGCAAATAAATGTGACTAGCCTGATGATAGGCTTGACAAAAGTGACAATTGTGATATTCGTGCGTGCAAGTCGTCGCAAACGTTTACATTTATGTCATGTTTACATTTTGCCGTTTACAGTTTAGAGTTGCACCAAAAACTTAACACACTCATCTGTCCTGTGCACAATTTGAGAGATTAGGGAGCTGTCACTGGACTGTAGATGTCAAGGAAAATTTGCTTCAGAATCATTCTTCTCGCATCGTTCGTAGCGTTAGCATCAAGCTCTTAAAGAATTAAATTTATTAAAAAAAAAATTGTGAAACTGTGAAATTTGTGCAGTTTTTTTTTTATTTTTGCATTTTAACAACAGCGAAATTAATTTATTCATTTAAGAAGTTTGTATTGTTTAATTTTAATGTGATTTTTGCCGTTTTTTCCGTTTTTCCGTTTTTTCCGTTTTTGCCATTTTTTTTGTTTCTCATTTTTTTTTTCTTCTGATTTTTCAGCTATGTCGTTTACTTGGTACTCGAAGACCAGCAATGGTAAACGGCTACGCCGCTACCCGGCCCTGAATCCATCAGCTTATGTGGATTTAACTGGCAATAATGATGAGTCCGAAATTGTGGATTTGACTGGCACTGCTGACGGTCCGAGTTACCCTCAAGTGGGCCCATCGCAGCATATTTCATACTATATCGATCTTGTTGATGAAGATGGTGGTGATGTGGAAGAGGTGCCATTACAGCCGGAGCCTGCTCCAACACCTGAGCTCGTCTCGGTACCCGACCTGGTACCAGACCCGGTACCCGTCCCAGAGACCCCATCGCCGTCAGCTCCTGCTGCCGCTCAAATGAAAGAAGCAAACCCCGTGCCGGCCCCCCACGTCGTCACTCTCATCTATCGCGAGAAATCCTCGTACGAGTGCCCCGTCTGTATGGAAGACGTTTCAGATCGCATGCCGGCAACAACCAAATGCGGTCATGTCTTCTGTTATAACTGCATTCTCAGCGTCATGCGCTCGAAGCACTCGTGCCCTCTTTGCCGCGTCCGTCTGGCCAATCGTCGCTCCATTAAACGGATCTACGTCTAAATGCAGCAGTTGTGCCAGTTGTGCAATACTAAAATACTGAAACAAACCTTCCATCAGCGAACCCAAAGTATTGAACAACCAAAGAACTGTGACAACATAAAGACTGATTTACTATGGTCATATACATAACTATATATGTTTCAATATTTCAATGTTTCAATTATACAAACATATAAATAAATTGGCTCTTTTACAATGGCAAATATCCCTGAATTCCATATCAGTTTGTTGGGCATGGGCAAAGGCATAAGCGAAGCGGCGAAACGCTTTCCAAACTTTGCAGAGGTTACCTAACCTAAAAAGGCACAGAAAAAACGAATCATTTTTTTCCTCTCTCGCTCTCGCTCGCTCTCTCTTTCTCTTTCTTTTTCGTGCATTAAAAACAAAAGAAAAATCATGAAATGTCAAGCTTTTCAGCTTGCATGGAATGAACTAGAATAGTTAGAGAGAGAGAGATAATTTTCTGTCCCCCTCTCTCGCTCTCTCTCTCTCTCTTTCTCTTTCTTTTTCGTGCATTGAAAACAAAAGAAAAATCATGAAATGTCATAAGCTTTTCAGCTTGCATGGAATAGTTAGAGAGAGATAGAGAGAGAGATGTCATTTTCTCCCGCTCTGCAGTGCAGAGTTCTAAAAATAGAACTTTGCGGTGAATTCTGCAAAGCAACAACAACAATTACTGTGCAAACTTTGTTTACAGTTTAAGCTCCGCTCGCTTTCGTGTAAATTAAGAGAAATTTTGTTGGTTGGTGCGCGTGCGCCTGCGCACAAGTGCACACCCCAGCTACGATCGCGATGACGTCAAAGGTCAACAACCCCGCTGACGCTGAAAAGTTAAGGGCAGATATGGAAGCCCGGCTTAACACTGTCATGGCAAATAGGCAAGCGTTACTTACGCCTGTAAACACAAATGCCATCGATATAGCCGCTGTGCAAGGTATCAGCAACAACAGAAATATTAGGCGCAAACAGCAGAGTTCCCCTCAAGCCATTAAAAAGAAGTATTTTGTCGATCAACCAAGCACCAGCAAAGCTGCAGCTGCGTCACAAAATCGATTCGCAATGCTCGAAGGCGACGAAAGTGATTAAAATGAAACGCCAGCAGCTCCAATCTTGATTGATCTGGCCTGTTGAACAACTAAAGCCTCGACCGCCCCCCACTTGGTGCCCAAACATCAAATCTGTGGCACTATTTCAGAAGATAGTTGATAGAGCTATCGAAGCTAAGTCCTACGTTATCAAGCCAAGGCGAACCGATATTGGGGTATTAACTCAATGCAGTGATGACCACCGTGCAGTCATTAGCCATTTCACAAAGCTGGGACTGCAGTTTCACTGCTACCAGCTTAAGGAAGACAAGCCATACAGAGTTTGCTTCAAAGGACTTCACTCCAGTACTGAAGTCGAACAAATAAAAGACGAGCTGGAATTCAAAGGCCATAACGTCCAAAATATTCACAACCCGCTAAGCCGTATCGACAAAACACCGCTGAATAAACGCCAAACAACAAACAAATCTTGGACCTACTTACGTGTTATCTGCTGGCAACGTTGCACAGTCGAGCTGCCTAGAAAATATAACGACTACTGCACAAAATAAGGACAGCCCTACCAGCCCCATATTTCACCCTGCTGTCTTCATATTTAATCGGAAGGACCTTCCAAGTTACCAAGGGGCAGGCATTATCCTCGCCTAAGCCAATCAGAGTTGGAGTTCCGCAGGGTAGTGTTCTTGGCCTAACACTCTACACATTGTTCACGGCAGACATGCCAACACGACCTACGCAGATGACACCGCTATCCTGTCGCGTGACAGGCCTCTGCTACACTGCAGACATACCTGCATTCTTTCGGATGCTGGGCCAAAAGGTGGTGCATCACTATCAATGCCCAAAAGTCCGTTCACACCACCTTTGCCAATAGAAGAGGTGACTGCCCTAATCTGTCACTGGGAACTCCAATCCCAAACTCCACTAAAGTAAAGTACCTTGGAGTTACGCTGGACAGAAGGCTGACTTTCAAAACACATATAAGCCAGGTGGCCAAAATGTGTAAAATTAAGCTTAAAAACTGGATTGGATTGGATCAAATTTCAGATCTCTAGATTTTGTGGTTTATGAGTTTATGAGATCGCTGCGTTCACACGGACGGACAGACGGACAGACGGACGGACGGACATGGCTATATCGACTCAGTTTGTCGAGCTGATCATGAATATATATACTTTATGGGGTCTGCCACGCCTCTTTCTGCCTGTTACATACATTTTCACAAAAACATTATACCCTGATTTCCCATTTTCAATGGGTTCAGGGTATCAAAAGAGAGAAGTTTCTGTCTCTCTCTCTCTCTCTCTCTCCCTCTCTCCCTTTCTCACACATTAAAATAATAAAAAAAAAACAATTCTTGAAATTTTGTTAGTGCCAAAAAATTGCTTCTCGTTTGCTAGTTTTATTACTTGGTACATGATTAATGAATAATATTAGTGATAACATTTTTGTTTTTTTCAATTTTCATACATTTTTTTTGTTTGGTTTTCCTAATTTGTAGTTTTTTTTTAACAATCTCTAGATGCATACAATAAAGTCAGGTAGAAAGTGGGGAAGGAGCAGGAGCAGGAGCAGGAGCAGGAGCAGGAGTTGAATGGGGGGGTCAGGCAGACCGAAAGGCCAACAGCCAATGGACACAGCGCTGCCCATTATGTATACATTGTATATAGGCTTATAGATATATATCTTTAGTCAAGGTACTTTGAGCTGGTTGCGGACTACAGACTGCACAGTGCGAACTGCTTGTTGTGGTCGCTGGCTGCCTCATTGGGTGAGAAAGTATTGGATGAGCTTGAGGTAAATGCGCTCCAGCAAGGGCCACATGTGCTCCAGGAACAGCTGCAAGACGTGTCGCAGCGGCGGGCAAAGCGTGCACATGTAATCCGTAATGGCATCCAGCACACGCACCACCAAGTGTCAGTTATTTCGCTCCAGCTGAATATAAAAGTCGACGCCATCGGCGCCGCCGCTGCCACTGCAGTTGTCGCCATCATTGTTGGAGCTGGAGCTGCTGCCGTCATTATTATTATTGTTATTATTGTTGTTGCTGCCACTTGGCTGCACATGGATTGGATAGCAGCCGTCGGTGCGCTGCTGGCAGCCATGCGTCCAGGCCATCGGCTCCCCAAACTTGTCCAAATGCCCCAGATTCTGATAGACATAGAGCAGCGGATGATCGATATAGGCGCTGCACTCGTAACACCAAACGGACAAATCGCTAAAGCTCAACACCAGCGGATGCTGGGCGCGCCGGCAATGCTGCTCCATGTGCTCATTGATGTAACGGCCGCAGCCGATGCTCTGGCAGCTCAGGCACAGCCAATTCTCCACCGTTGAGCCGCAGTCGCCGCATGCGCTGCTTGTGTTTATTGCTGCAAAGGGCAAGAGCAAGAGATTAGTCTCTGGACAGTTATATTATAACAATATTACAAAGCGTATAACAGTAACAAAAGCATAAGTCACAAAACACAAAACAAAAACAAAAACTAATTCAAATGCAAAGAAACCAAACAACAAAGCAAACTGTCAAATTGCTAAATAGCGAAACTGTTATACAGCTGTCATACATGACTGCAACAGCTCGTAACAGCATCTGTATGTGATTCATTTCTGCAAATTTGATCGATTATGTATAGGTATTCACTGTTATACAGCTGTTCTACAGCAACTGTGCCTTTCATATGATATGCATCTTTTTTGTTTTGGTTGCTATACAGTTTTTATAGAACTGTTATATACAAATATTTTGCCATTCGCTTGTTAAACAGTTAAACAGGCATGCCAACTCAATTGCAGTGAATATTCATCATTTTTTGGTATTGTTATACTGCTGCAAGCAATTGCTGTGCAAGCCGCTAACTGTTATACTGCGTTTATGACACTTATTGTTAAATAAAGGCAAAGCAAATAAAAGCAAAAGTAACGAAAAAGCAAGAGAAAGGAAGCGAGACAGAGAGAGAGAGAGAGAGAGAGAAACAGATATGGATAGACATAAGACAGAGACAGGAGATAATTGCATATTTTTGTTGTTCTCGTGTTTTCGCTTACATTTGGGCGCCTTCTCCGGACGCAATTGGCTTAAGTGTGGGCAGCTTTTGAGCGGATAAATGGCAAACATATCCTGCTGCTCGAGCGCCTAGCAAGAGCAGTGGATCAAGATACAGAGAGTGTGAGTGAGAGAGAGAGAGAGACAAGAGATTAGTTATGTGTTCTACAGATATGTTGTGTTGCTCGACTTGTTGTGACTCGTACCTCCTTGTGCTCGGCCATAAATTCGCTGAGTGTTTTTACCTTGACTTTGGGCTTGCTGCCAGTGGGCCGATCCTGGCCGGGATCGGGCTGTTGGTCGACATCGCCGACGGCGGCGCCCAAAGCATTGTCATTTGAGATGTTTAACTGGCCCATTGTAGCAGCAAGAAAATCCTCGTTATTATTCTCGCCCAGCACACACTGCGGCAGCTTGCAGCCAAAGACCAGGGACTTCCAGTGCTGATGCTGCTGCTCGACGCACAGCTGCAGCGTTTCCACACAGCTCTGGTAGGCCACCGTGGCCGGTCGTTGGGCGGCCGGCACAAACTGTGGCGTCGGCACCGGATCACCCAGCAGCGTCTTGGTGCACATGGTCATGGCATACGATATGGAATTGACATTGTAGCCACCCTCCAGGCAGACGATGATCCGGCCGCCGGCCAAAGCGCTTAGCCAATGGGTGAAGAGGCCGTAGCCTTCGGGCGTTACCTTGCACCCACCCAAAGGATCCCCAATGGCCGCATCAAAGCCAGCCGAGACGAGCACCAGCTGCGGATTGAACTCGTACGCAATGGGCAGGATGAGCTGCTGGAAGGCCAACGCATACTCCAGATCTCCCATACCCTTCTGCAAAGCAACAAAAAGCAAGAAGGGATTAGCTACTGCACCAATACACGGTCTGCGGTCACTCTGGCCCACTCACTTTGTTCCAGGGTATGTTCACATTGAAGCCACGTCCCGCATTCTTGCCCACCATATCGTAGTTGCCCGCTGGCCCCTTGGGAAAGAAGGCGCCATGCTCGTAGCGATGTATGCTCACGTAGAGCACCTTGGGGTTGGACTCGAAGATGTGCTGAGTTCCATTGCCATGATGCACATCCCAGTCGACAATCAGAATGCGCTCCAAGCCATACTCCCTGATGGCATACTGGGCTGCAATGGCTACATTGTTGAATATACAGAAGCCATGCGGCTGATCCGGCTCGGCATGATGGCCGGGCGGACGCACGTTGCAGATGCCGCTGCGGGATTCGCCGCGCAGCACGCTGTCGACAGCCTGCAGCACCGATCCGGAGGCGAGAGTGGCGCACTCGAAGGTGCGCGGATGCAGGTACACCGAATTGTAGCCGGCGCCCATTTGCTGCAGCTCCTCCACGCTGCGTCCCAGCAAGCGGCGCACGGAATTGACGTGGGCGCGCGTATGGGCCAGGCACACCTCATCCGTGGTGGCGGCCCGTGCCGACAGCTGGTGCATACGCCCCAGCAGCTGGTAGTCCTCGTGCATCTGATGGATTTGACGTATGCGCATCGGTTGCTCCGGATGCGTGGCATCGTGCAAATTGAAATGCTGCAGCATCTGGGCATCGTAGGCATAGCAGACCCGTATCGCTGGCACCGACAGCTGCGTCTCGGCGCGCAGCACAGCCAAGCGTGCGGCATTGCGGGCGACTACCTCGTCGGCCAACTGGGCGGAGGTGCCGCGTGTGGGATAACGTTGATCTGGCTCTGGCGGCGGGCCGCCCAGCCAAATGCGTTTAACGCGATGCAGCTGCGCCGCTGTTGCGCTCGCCGACTCCAGCTCGGCGGCAGCATAGGTCTGCTGCAGCTGCAGGCAGCGCCAGTACGGACGATGCACATAGATGCAGTTGAGCAGTGATTCGCGCAGTTCCAGGCAAGGCACCGCCAGCCGCTCGACAAGCGGCGGACACGGATCACCGAGCAGTGCGCGCAACGTCAAGGCGGCGCCCTCGGACAGCGACTCGACGCAGTAGCCACCCTCCAGGACGACGGCCACACGGCAATTGGCCAGATGCAGCAGCGGATTGAGCAAATGTGGATAGCAAGCAGGCGTCACTTCCATCTCACCCTCGGGGCAGCCCAGGGCTGCATCATATCCAGCGGAGACAATGATCAGCTCCGGCTGATATTCGATGGCCAACGGCAGCAGCAGCTGCTGAAAGATGGCCAAATAATCGGCGTTGCCCATGCCCTTGGCATTCAGCGGCACATTGAAGTTGTAGCCAGTGCCGGAGCCAGCGCCAATGGCATGATAGTCCGACTCCTGCAGATTGGGCCAAAAGCTGCCGTGCTCATAGCGATGTATGGAGAAATATAAAACTCTAAAAAAGAATAAGATATATTTATGATATTAAAAGTATTTATTTCCAGCTCACCTGGAATCATTGTAGAAGAAACGCTGTGTGCCCTGGCCATGGTGCACATCGTAGTCGATAATCAGGATGCGCTGCAGCTGATGCGCGTCGAGTGCATGCTGTGCGGCCAGAGCGACATTGTTGAAGTAGCAATACCCATTGAATTCAGCCTTCATGGCATGATGCCCAGGCGGTCGTATGATGGCCATGCCATTCTGTGCCTTACCCAGCAACAGCTGATCGACCAGCTCAATGGTCGAGCCGCTGGCCAAGAGCGACAACTTAAACGTGGACTGCAACAATGTGAGAGAGAACAGGCATTAGTATTGAGTACCCTTAAGAGTATATATAGTATATCTAGTATATAATTTAAGTTTGTAAAATTAAATAATAATGAAAATATAACAATATAAAATATAACAAAAATCGAAATTGTATAAAATATTTATAAATCTAAAAACAAAATTTGAAGACTCTAGCTATAAAGATGTACGAGATATAATTTAATAACTGTATTTCATAAAGGTTTTTTATCGATAACATTAAAACGGAAATAGTTATCGAATTTTTGAAACAAACTTAATCTGTGCCTGCTATACAGGGACTTCCAAAAGAAAATTCAAGTCTCTAGCTCTTATATGTTCTGAGATCGAAGCGTTCATACATACGGACAGACGGGCAGACGGACAGTCGGACAGATAGACAGACAGACAGAGGGACAGGCAGACAGACAGACAGAGGGACAGGCAGACAGACGGACAGGGCTAAATCGACCCAGTTCGTCACCCTGATCAAGAATATATATACTGTATGGGGTCTGTCACGCCTCCTTCTGTCTGTTACCTACATTTAACAAAACCATTATACCCTGATTTCCCATTTTCAATGGGTTCAGGGTATAAAAAGATCTAAATAGCTGAAAGTTACAGTCGCGAGCTAATCGCCTAGCTGATAAGACACAACAACTTGACAAACATTTGCATTGGCTTAGCTCTAATCTGTTATCTGTATACTATATAACACTATATTATATTATAGACTATATTATATTATACCCTGCATACAATCTAATCTCATTAGCAATGCCTGAGCATCTGAAACGCTTGGCTGGCTTCGACAATAGCCATTCTCCAATTAAATATACAGTTCTCTATAATATGCATAAATGCATTTTTCTTATGAATAAATAGATCCGGGTTGCTGCTGTGCCTCTTACCGGATGTATGTAGATGGCGTCATAGTGCGAGCTCAGTTCCTCCATAGCCTCCTCGTTGCGCACGCCTGACGTCCGCTCCAGTCGCTCATAGTGCTCCATTGAGTGCAGCTTCAGGATTTCGGTTTTAGTAGCCAGACGGGATTTCAGCTGCAGGCAACGCTCCAGCAGGTTCAGTTCGCGGCAGCTGCACATAGATATAGAGAGTATATCAATTGATATAGATAGATAGATATATAGATGCACTTACCGCTCCATGGTACGCGTAAAGCGTTCGGGTCGCTCCTGATGCGTGCTGTCCCACAGGCAGCAATGCTCGCTCATGGACTCATCGTAGATGAGCGCGGTGGCTCCTCGATGCATGCTCTTCGCGTTGACAGCCTGTCAAGGAATGAAAAATAGGCACATTCATTTACTGACTATATATAAATATATCTATAGTACAGATGTACCTCGAAGAGGCAGAGATCAGCAAATGGTCTGTTGTGTAAAAAGTAACTTGATCGCTATTGTGGTTTCAGCTATGCGCTCCACATCAGTCAGTCAATCATCAATCACACAGTCAGTCATTCCGTCCATGAAAGCAAATCAGTTGGGTATATCAATTAGCTGTTTGAGTTATCGATAATTGTCACGAATCTAAATAACTAAGGATACACTTGCCATCCATCACTCAGTCATTCACACAGTTTCACAGTCAATCAAAGCAATATGATTCTCTTTGGCTAATCGATAGCCGATGTTAGGTGCGGGCATTTGAAAAGTTATCGATAACTAACTAGTAACTACTACTACTAATCATTCAATCATCTGCACACAAATCACAATATGCAAGTTATCGATAACTAGCTCTAGCTCTCTGGTTTTAAAAGATATTGATAACTAGCTCTCTAGTTATTAAAGATATGGATATCTGATAGCTAGATCTAGCTTTAGATCTCTAGTTATAAAAGTTATCGGCAACTAGCTCTAGCTCTTTAGTTATGAAAGTTATCGATAACTGGCACTAGCTCTATAGTTATAAAAGATATCGAAAAATAGCTCTAGATCTCGAGTTATAAAATATATCGATAAAGAGCTCTAGCTCTGTAGTTTTGAAAGATATCGATAGCTAGCTCGAGTTATAAAAGATATCGATAACGGGGTCTAGGTCTTTAGCTATGAAAGATATTGATAACTAGATCGGGCTCTAGTTATAAAAGATATCTATGATTAGTTCTAACGTTATATTTATGAAAGATATCGATAACTAGCTCTAGCCGTAGGTCTGTAGTTAAAAAAGATTTATATAATTAACTAAAGGTCTTTATTTATGAAATATAATGGTAGCTGGCTCTAACTCTGTAGTTATGAAAGATATCTACAGCTAGCTCTAGTTATGAAAGTTATCGATAACTAGCTCCAGCACTCTAGTTTTAAAAGATAGCGATAACTAGATAGATATAAATCTCTACTTATGAAATACATATATCGATAACTAGCTCTAGCTCTGTAGTTATGAAAGATATCAACAGCTAACCTAGCTCTCTAGTTATTTAAGTTATCGATAACTAGTTCTAGACCTCTAGTAAGTCCGTCAATTAATAAGCAACCGATTTCTATAGTCAATATATACAGCTATAGCCACAGCTATAGCTTTCACTAGCTAAGCGATGCTATATATACATATATATATATACTCACATTCTGAAAGATATCGATAACTGGCTCCAGCTGGTTGGCTGAGCCGTTGCTCTGCGATTTCAGCATGTTCCGCGCGCGACGTTTTGCCTCCTGGAGCGCTGGACTTGTTTTGCGCGGCCCACAGCTGCCGGCACTGGCATTGGCGTTCGGCCCCGCCGCAGCGTTCGCTGCTGCTGCTGCTGCTGCCGTTGTCGACGTCGACGTCGACGCCGACTTCGACTTGACCATAGCACGAGTTTGTATTTTGGCCTGTTGTGCGCCTCGTCGCGTTACGATCGGTGAGCTCTGTGAGAGAATCAACAAATGAGAAAGAGAGCGACAACAAAAGAGTGAGATAGATGCGTATATAGAGAGAAGAGCAGGAGGAGGAATAACCTTAGAGCATAATACAAAATAGCGAGAGTTGTTTAATACTTTCTGAGATTTCAGAGTGTGCGAATTTCAATGGTTTAGCAAAAATACTTGCTAAACTGAGATCCGTTTGTTGGCAGCAACTAGAGTCGACAAGGGTTTCCAGACTGATATATAAAGTACACTAAATAATAATAATAATAATATATGTATATAGGAACAATAAATACGATGTTTGCTATGCTAACTGATTTTCAACTCGATTCATATCTCTCTAAAATTTTTAAGATATTAGAAAATATTTTTGAAAAAAATAAAAAAAATTATATATAAAATATATACATCAATTTTGAGACTTCATCAGCTGAATATGCATCCTCAGTCTCATCGATAAATAATAATAAATAAAATATATATTTTTATGATCAATAAAAAAGCATTTCTAACACTAATTCCGAATGCTTACGCTCGAAACTCTATTGCATAAATTCAAGTTTAAGTTAACAGATTTTCATGCTAGCTCAAGAGATTTAGCAAAATGTTATCGATAAATCAGGTAAAATTGATCTTTTAGCAAACATATTAATTTTTCTTTTTTTTTAAGATTTTTTTTATTTAATTTTCAATACAAAAAAAAAGAGTATTTTCTGTTAGGAACTCATTTCGTGCTGGTTCTGCCTACACTCAAAAGCTAAGAAACAACAGGTTGGACAGCTTTAAGAAGTACAGTAGACACGGGGCATAGTCAACAACGACAAAAATTAAAATAAAATAAATAAATCAAGAAAAGAGTTTAAAAAATATGTATACAAATGTTATAAAAGAAACAGTTTAATGATATATTTAAATGAACAGCAACAAAAAACAAATGCCAAATTTTAAATATATGTGAAATAAAATCAAATTAAAAATTTATTGTGCATTTTTCAGTTGAAGCGATTCAAATTGAATCGAATTTTTCAGTTGAATCGCTTGTTGATTCACAAATTTTATGTGAATGGGTCACACTCGAAATTTAGATACTCTAAATGGAAATAACGGTACACATACACATACATACACACACACATGCATACATATATGTGTATATATGTATATGCACACACAGCTGTGTTCATCAAAATAGTAGTGCAACTTTAGCACAGCAAAATTTAGCAATAAACATAATATTTTGAAAGCAATTTAAATTTAAAAAAAAATACAATATACATATATAAATACCATATATATATCTGAATACTACTCTTCAAATTGTTTGCAAAATATTGTATTATGTTTATCAAACAAATTTTGCTGTGCAACATTTCAGTCGCGCTACTATTTTTATGAACGCTCAAGCTAATGCAACATTTGGTTTACTTAAATCTCTGTCAAAAATAAAAATAAAAATAATATTAATTGCATGGCAGCAGAGGGATAGCACACACACACACACACACACACACATGCACATCAGTAAAAAGTGTAATAATCAAAATGGGTCACACAGTCGTAAAAATAGAAAAAATACTAAATTAATTATCAGACGGAGGCACCCTGCTTAAATGCACTAAACACTTTTTCTCGATAGATAACACAACACTGGGCGGGCGAGAGGAGTGGTGAGCTGGTAGGGCAGCTGTGGTGAGTAATCAATTAGCTGCTGCTTAACTAGGTTATAATATACATATGTATGTAATTTAACAACAACAATAACAACAACAGCAGCAGTTACTGCAACACATACCACAGTGCAAATAATGTAGCGCTTCAAGTTAGAAACTAAAAACCGTTGGCCAAGAAATCAGCGCGTTAACTGAAAACGGATTTGGTGTTGTTTTTGAATATCGCTCAAAGCGAGGCTGCGCCGCCAACGGCAGCTGCGTTTGTGTGGGTGGGTAACTGTTACTGTTGTTGTTGTTGTTGTTGCCGCATTTGGTGCTTGTCCAAAAAGGCGCGCGCGGCGACGTCAGCTGCGGACTTACCATGGTTATATATTTCTTTTGTTTTTGTTTACTGCTGCTGCTGCGGCTGCTGCTGCTGTGGCTGAGCTTAAGCTGTGACTGAAGCTTTAAGCTATCCCTTTCTCTGTCTCTCTTGCAGTGCAGTTAGTTTTAGTTGCTGTTGATGACGCTACTTTGCTTGCTCCTTAGCGCTAGACCTCTCCCTCTCTCTCTCTCTCTCGCTCTCTTCTGTTTTGAAGTGGGCGCAACAATGCGTGCGTGCGAGCGAGCGTGCGTGTAGGTCGTTTGCTTGTATTGGTTGTAATACTTTTTTTTTGGCTATGTTGCTGCTGGTGTTGTGTTTGTTGTTGTTGTTGTTGCTGTTGCGTGATAAGCGACTTCACTGATTTTACACAGGGTATCGATTTGAATTTGAACTATAACTTCTTGCTCATAATTAGTCACAATCTGGCGCAATAGTTGCATTAATTATTCATTGTCTCTCGCTGCTGCTTTCACGCTGCACCAATTTTTGCTATCCATTCGTTCGTCCGTCCGTCCGTTCGTCCGTCTGTTTGGCTGTCCCGCTGTCCGACTCTTCGGTCGCGCTTCAGTTGATGTTATGCTTTTTGTTGCTACAAATAAATAATACCTATGCTCTGCACAGGCTTCGTCATATTGTTGTTGCTTTTAGTTACACATCAAACAATTTGAAAAGAATTTATAGATTCACATGCGCGCAACGTTAGGCAAAAAAAAAATGAATGAACGGCGTTCCGCACACACACACACACAGACACACACACACACACACTCGCAAGGCCAAGACAAGACGACGACGCGCTGGCTGGATGCAGCGATAATTGGCAGCTGTAACGGAGCCAAAATCAGCACCAGAACCAGGGATTTGCGAGCAAGTGCTTGGTCGTTGGTTTGTTGCGCGCGGCTGGCGGGCGGGCGGGCGAGCAGGCAAGCGGTTGGCGGCAGGCGGTAAAGTAATGCTTGTCTGCCCTCTGTTTTGTTATTGTTTTGCAGTTACACTAAGTGTGTGACCGGCAGCGCGCAAATGCGCAAATACCAAAAATAATACTGAATACCACAAATTGTTGCAAATCTCCATATTTATTTGAATTGAGAACAATTAAACAAATGCGATAGCAATTTAAATATGGCACACATGCCATCTTATATATTTTTATTATATATTTATATTATATTTTAACTTTTGTATGATTAGTTTGGAGCCAATTAATTAAATCACTCTTTATTGTTTATTTATTATTGGCATTATTACTTTTTACATTTGAGACAAGCTTAAAAAATACTGCACATATTTATTATGCATTGCAAATTTACGTCGCTTTCCAACACCAGCAGCAACAGCAACAGCTGTTACGTTACGCAAGCGGCTAAAGAGCAACAGGTTCCGAGTCTCATTATTATTTAAAAGCGTGATCAGGGGTCCGGGTAATATTCCAGAGATCATTATATAAATTGCCGCTATCAGTGCCATGTTGCAAGCCACCAGCCGCCAATTGAGCGCCCAGGCGCGTCGCTACAGCTCCAAGATCAACGATGTTGTTGTTGTCTCCGCTGCTCGCACACCCATTGGCAGCTTCCAGAGCCAGCTGGCACCTTTGTCGGCCACACAGCTGGGCGCCACCGCCATCGAGGCGGCCATCCAGCGTGCGGGCATTGCCAATGGCGATGTCAATGAGGTGATCATGGGCAATGTGGTGTCAGCGGGTCTCGGTCAGGCACCGGCCCGCCAGGCGGCCATATTTGCCGGATTGCCCACCAATGTGTGCTGCACGACCGTGAACAAGGTCTGCTCGTCGGGCATGAAGGCTGTGATGCTGGGCGCCCAGTCGCTAATGCTTGGCCAGGCGGACGTTGTTGTTGCTGGCGGCATGGAGTCCATGTCCAATGTGCCCTTCTACTTGAAGCGTGGCGCCACACCCTATGGCGGCGTCAATCTGACCGATGGCATTGTCTTCGACGGCCTGTGGGATGTCTACAACAAGTTCCACATGGGCAACTGTGCCGAGAACACGGCCAAGAAGATGCAGATCACACGCAAGGAGCAGGATGAGTTTGCCATCGAATCCTATAAGCGATCGGCCCAGGCCTGGAGCGACAAGGCATTTGCCGCTGAGATTGCGCCCGTGAAGATCCAGCAAAAGCGCAAAGCCGACCAGCTCATCGCCGAGGATGAGGAATTCAAGCGCATCAACTTCGATAAGTTTGGCCAGCTGTCGACCGTGTTCCAGCGCGAGAATGGAACGGTTACGGCCGGCAATGCTTCGACCTTAAATGATGGTGGTGCCGCCGTTGTCCTGATGAGCGCCGAGGCCGCAAAGCGTGCGGGCGTAAAGCCATTGGCGCGCATTGTCGCCTTCCAGGATGCCGAAACGGATCCCATTGACTTCCCCATTGCACCAGCATTTGCTGTGCCCAAGCTGCTGGCACGTGCCGGCGTTAACAAAGAGGATGTGGCCATGTGGGAAATCAACGAGGCCTTCTCTCTGGTCGTATTGGCCAACATACGCAAAATGGACCTCGATCCCACCAAGGTGAATGTCCATGGCGGAGCCGTCTCCTTGGGTCATCCGATTGGCATGTCCGGCGCTCGCCTGATTACCCATCTGTCGCACGCCCTGAAGGCCGGCGAGCTGGGCTGCGCCTCCATTTGCAATGGTGGTGGCGGCGCCTCCTCCATTCTGCTGCAGAAGCTTTAAGGCCAGGCCAAGCCACGGCAACAGCTTGCAAATTGTAAAAAGCCAGAATTGCATTTATTGAAATTGAAAACGATGACGGACTGCAGTCCGCATCGACTATTTTGAATACTGTTTTTAAACTCAACATTTTGTGTATTTTTTTGTCTAGCATTTAATAACAAAAACTTTGTGATTTGCATAATAAATTGTAACAAGAATTGAATCAAATCAAATGCTTCCAATTTATTTCGATAATAACTCAATTTCGTTATCGACTTCGAATTTTCGAAATAGACAGCAGTTGTAATCGTTATTGGTTTGCAGGAGCATATTCCTGCATTGACTATTTTAAATGTTATCGATATTGAAATTGTGTTAACTGTCTCACGCTCAGTGCTGGCAATTTAGCTATTTTTCCGTCAGTTATGGCTGGCGGGAATTATTGCTGTTTTGAATTAAAGAGCAAGAGATGAGCTCTGAGAACAAGAAGCAAAAATAACAAATAAAATAGGTCATCGAAATCAGAATTTAGCTTATGTAAAGTGATTACGTTAGTTGTGTTCTGTGTTTTACAGTCAAACACAAAAAATGCACAGAACATCGTCAAAGCTTCCTTTCTGATTGTTTCTGTTTATATGTTTAGCTATTTCTGGCTTTTTTTGACTAGCTCATCTGGCTTGCCAAGGATGAGCATGAAGAGCTGCCAGCACTGCTCACGCTCAGTGCTGTAAAATACAGTCATTTTTGGTTTGTTTATTTATTTTAGGTTTATTTTTGTTAGACTTTCAATTACATATACGATACATCGATATGTGTTGTTATCGTTATCGAACCATTCACTAATTTTAAAGCACTTTAAGCGCGATCCTTGAACGTTAACAACTAATTGATATGGCGCCAGCGCACCGAGAACAGTTCCCATAAGAAGACGATCGTAGCGAGAACGTAGAGCACGCCCACAATGACATAGATGGCCCACAGATCGGGCTGACGCAGCCGCTTGTCCCGGAACATATAGGTGCTGCGAAAGTATCGTTCGCTGCCCAGCTGCCCAGCCCAGTAGTTGATCAAGCCCACCGACTGGATGGCCATAACGAGCTCATCGAGTCGCTGCACCAGATACGAATGCTTCTGCAAATAGATGGCCAGCTGCTGCTCCAGCACATGCTGTGGCAGCATGTAATAGGCGCCCGGCTTATGGGCACGCTGCGCCTCGTACAGCAGCGTCTGTCTGGAAAGGATGCCAAAGATGCAACGCTGCGCACGCACATCGATCTGCTCCAGCACATCGCGCTCCACCTCGCTGGTCAGGACAATCGCACGCCTATCGATCACCAGCCCTTGCAGGCTGCTCACCTCGGCCACGTCGTGGGCCGTAATGCGATTCATCACCGCCGCATAGCTGCCCTCGATCAGCTCGAGCAGATTGCGCGGCAAACGCTGATGCACATGCAGGCGCAGCATATAATAGAAGAGGGCCAGGTACATGGCACGCACGAGGAGCGTGTAGCAGAGCCAACTGACGTAGAGTACCTGATGGGCAGGTCGCCAGGCAGTGGCGACACTGGGCTGGCCCCAGGCAATGGCAACCACCGAGAGCAGCACCGTGGCGCGACCTAGGCGACGGCGCAGGCACAGCATCAGGCAGCTCACGGCCAGGAAGCTGCTCATCACGGCCAGCCAGGCACGCGTCTGAAACGGAAACCCCAACAGCTCGAAGCTGGTCAAGTTGTATGCATGCATGGGCAGGCAGCCCACCAGCCGGCTGGAGAAGTGCGGAAAGACAGCGGTTGCATTGGCCGCATGCTCCACACGCTTACGTATGTAGCCAATGGCCAGGTGAGCTCGTCGCTGCTGCAACTGTCGAAGCGGGCTTAGCTAATGAATCTCATAAATGTCTTTTAGTTACCCACCAATTGCAGTATTTCGCGCTCTGTCCAGGGCCGATCTTGATTGGGCTCGGCCAGCGGCTGCACCACAAAGTTCATGCGCCTTGCCAGCTCCTGCAGCAGTCGATCCTCCAGTCCGGGCGCCTCCACGTTCACGCTGAAGAAGGGCAACACAGTGCGCAGCAGCACCTGCAGCGGACAGCCATGCAGATTGTGCAGCTTGGCTGGATAGTAGACGGGCTGCTGCCAAGCCAAGCCCATGAACCGATTGATCTGCTGGCTGAGCACAGCCTCACAGTGTGTCGCCGCGTATGGGAAGTAGGTGTACATCAGCACCTCCCCGCTGGAGCTCTGGGTCATCACATTGCAATTGAGCAGCTGATGACGCCAACAATACTCAAACACGCCCTGCATCTCCACCGAGATCAACGCATCGCGCTGCTGCAGAAATATGAAGTAATACTCGCTGCCATCGTTCCGGCCTGTATACGTGTGTATCTCAATGTCCCTAGCAAACGAGAACCCAGAAAATGGTATACAAGTTAGCATATAGAAGGCACCAAGAGTTACATATTCCAGTTACTATTTATAAATATATTCTCTTTTATCTAAAGGAGAGCTTGTGGAAGGGTAGATCTATATACGATATTTCATCTGATGTTGATCTATCTACCTTCAATCAAAGGTGAAGAGGACAGGAACTGGGCGTATGTAGAGGACATATTCCATATACTATATACAATATATTGTATATTTATATATATTCTCTTTTATCTAGAGCAGAATCTATATAGACCTATTAGAGAAGAGCTTGTGGAAAGCAGATCTATCTACCTTCAATCAAATGGAAAGAGGAGAGGAACTATGTAGAGGCTATATTCCATATTCCCTATCATCTGCAGCAGACGAATCTATATAGATCTATTAAAGGAGAACTTGTGGAAGGGCAGATCTATCTACCTCCAATCAAAGGTAAAGAGGACAGGAACTGAGCACATATAGAGGACATATACATATATATATATACCATATACATATACCATATGCCATATACCATATACCACATACCATATGCCATATGCCATATGCCATATGTCATACATTCTCTATGACCTTAAGCCGCATATACCCCCATTCACTACACTAGAAACGGAGAGTATATACAAATTGTTCTCTCTCTTTTTCTCTCTCTCTCCCTCTCACTCTCTCCCTCTTCAGATCTCCAAATGGTTCGAAGCTGTTCACATACAGCAAAGCTTGCCATATACCATATACCATATGCCATATACCATGTACCATATGCCATATATATACATTCTGTATGACATTAACCCCCATTCACTACACTAGAAACAGAGAATATATACAAATTGCTCTTTCTCTCTTTCTCTCTCTCTCCCTCTCACTCTCTCCCTCTTTTCAGATCTCCACATGGTTCGAAACTATTGACATACAGCAAAGCTTGAAGCGAATCGACCAGCAACAGATTGTGCAATCGTGGACCCGCTATGCGCTGTGGTTGGGTGTAATTGTAGTGGATGAGCTGCAGGATCATGTTGTCGACGCTCTCGTAGAGCAGCTGCATTATGTTGCGATAGAAGTTCATCGGACTGGGACGACGGCACGAGATGATTAGCATAAAGGATGGTGCGACACGTTGATAGAAGTCCTCGATTAGGACACGCAAGGCGCTGGCCACAAACTGATTGATGGACGCCGCTTGGGTCTGAGCGCCCTTGTACTCCATCGACTCGAAGTGCAGCAGATTTGTAATGTTCATCGTGTGCGCTGTGAACAGGATAAGACCGGCAACTGGACGACGGACAGCACAAATTGTGCCTAGCTGTGGCCTGCCAACGGATGCCCTCACCTACGCAACAGCTGGCCAATATGACACATATATATATATATATATAGTATATCTTGGCCTCATTATTCTAATTATGGCGCAACATAAACAATAACTTTTTGTGACGTCCAAGGCTAGCAAAAGCAATCAGATCGATATTTGGCGCCAGTTCCGGTCGCTGCTTGAGTGAAGGGCATTTGCTCGAAAGCAACGCAGCGGACAACATATTCCTAGTGTGTAAAGAAAATTCACTAATTTCTATATATACCTATTATAATTGTAAATATAAAGCCTTTTTTATTTAATTTGTTGACATTACAATTGTATTTTAGCATTACGAACGGACGGACTAACAGCGGCAGGAGTTTGATGAGCTTTTATGCAATTCTCACATTAATATTGTGGCATAGAAATCAATCTAAACGGCTGCATGATTAACTGGAAGTGCAGACAATTTTTTTTCTAAAAATAAAACTATTATGAGTAGCTATTTATTTAAATTTGACTAGCTGTTAACGGCTGCTTCTAGTATCGATACATTGCAGCACACGCAAAGTATCGCTTTTCTTCAAATAGTAATCGCATAAGCAGCTGCTCGTGCTTAGCGTTGCTTCTCAGCTTATCGATATCTATCGATTAGTTGTGAACATCCCTAGAATGCGCGAGTCACAGCCAACAAAAAAAATAACGCTGCTTTTGGAGACAGATCGAACGGCGGTGTACAAGCGCGGACCGCAACGCATCCAAAGCCAACAACAACTGAAATAAACAATCATCGTAATAGTGTGTTTGCCCACCAAAAAAACGCGCCGAGTGCAACGCTGTCACTAAAACAAGCTGTTAATAAGTCAATGCAACCAGAACAACCCTCGCAACCTCGGGCAACCATTATAAGTTATACAAAAAAAGAAAAACAGTTGTGTTCCTAACAGCGGTGGTTGTGATGCTGGCCGCGTACCAGCAATGCAGCAGCTACAACAAAATCAAAATTAACCGTTTTCGTTGTGGTTTTTGCGCGTAAAATTGCTGCCAGGAAACATATTTAGTGTGCAGCATAAAATTGAAAGAGGAAAACGTAAGTGCTCTGTGTGAGCATACATAATCTATGTGTGCATGTATTTTGTAATTGTGGAATAACAGTTATGTGTTAAAAGTTCATTTGAATGCGCGTTGCACTATTTGCTAGCTATAGCTGTACATTGTGTGTGAGCGAGCGTAAGAGAGTATGTCATGCATGTACGGTTTTGTCTCTCTCTCTCTCTCTCTCTCTCTGTGTGTGTGTGTGTGTGTATGCAGCTGGCCTTTCGTATGGCTGCTGCTGCTGCTCTCTGCCTAGCTATAGCAGTGCGTGCGTTAGACATGAACTCTGTGTGTGTGTTTGTAAGTGCACAATAAGCCAAAACAACAACAAACCCTAATTACTGTAAATTGTTAAATTAAATATTTAGTTAGCAGCAGTCGCTAATAAATCTATTGTTTTGCTCTCCTCGACTGGCCATTTGGCTTGGGCAGTGTCCTTGACATGATTACGTTTTCCGTTACGCTTTTGCACTTTAAACAAGGGGGCCGTTCGTCTCATTGCGTATGTGTGTGTGTGTGTCTATCGATTGCTGCTTGCTGCTCCTGTTAGGCTCTCTCGCTCACTCGTGCACTTGAGCTGGCTTGCGTTCTCGCTCTGACCCGAAAAGGGGTGGCAAATGTTAGTTCTTTTTATGCTCTTTTTTTTCTCTGTTGTCATCGAACATGTGAATCGTTGTTTTTTTTTTTTGAAATATTTTTTCGCTTGCTCTTATCATCATATTCTCACACGGTTCGCCGCTGCTGATAAGCAACCGCAGCAGTAGCTGCAGCCGCAGTGGAATGTGGAGTGTGGTTTATTTTAATTTTTTGTAAATTGTCAACTGTTCCCTCTACTTATTTCGTGCTGGCTCCACGAGTATTTATAGCCGGCAAAGTTCAAGTGCAGCGTCTATCGCTGTGGGAGCCGCAGCTGTGCCCCAGTTGGTGGTGCTCCCTTTTTTGTGGCATTATCTCAGCGTCTACAAATGTCAGACGGGGGGGGTTTTTTTTTTATTTTTGTTTTGTTTCGACTTTTCCTGACCTTCGACTCGGAATGGAGCACCAGACCAGCGTTATGTTCCCAAAAATACAGTATGCATACGCTATATGCAACTAACAATAGTCTGCGCACACTGATCGAAACTTTATACAGTCTCTGGACTGAAGATGACTAGAGTGAGCATATTTTGTACAGTAAATCTTCCCCAAAAAAGTTTAAGCTTTCAATTCTCTTCCACTCATGATTTAATTAGGTTTTTTCTAAGATTTTGTTAAAATGCAAAATCAATAATTTGATTTTTCATTAATTTCTAATCTACAGCTACAGCTGCAGCCTTCCCTCTCCATAGAAAATTATGCGGGCTATTATTGGAGGCGTTGCGTAATGCTTTAGTCTAGGTATATGTATATACACATGTACATATATGTATGTATATATGTATATGGTTATGTGCTTGAAGTTTTTGGAACTATGCAATTTATTATATGAACCTTTCCAAAATACCCTGTAAGCATAGAGCATAGAGCCCTAGTAGCTCTCTATGGGAACAAGAGACTACAAACTCATATGAATATATGCCCTTGAGATTGATTACATGAGGATTAATTAAGATAAAAGATGAAAGTTGTACAAGATTAAACATTTAGGAATGAACACTTTTTATATATTATCTAGTCAAAAAAAAAAAAAAAAACAAGAAAGTAAACTCTAGTCGGTGGTGCCCGATTAGCAGATCCCCTGAAGCCCGTCCAATTTTTAGTATTTATTTAAGAAGGAGAAACGTAAGCTTAAAAAATTAAATTAAAAAAAAATATATATTTTCAAAAATTTTAAATTTAAAAAAATATACTATATATTTTTTTAAAATTTGGTTCCATTTTTCAAAATATAAAAATCAAAATTGTATAAAGTATAAATGAATCAAAATGCAAATTTTGGAGACTCTAGCTCCAAAGACATGCGAGATATAGTTTAATAACTGCATTTAGATAATGGTTTTAATCGATAACATTAAAACAGAAAAAGTTATAGATTTTTTTAAAACAAACTCGACCAGCGCGTGCTATACGGAAACCAACAAAAAAAAAGTTCAAGTCCCTAGCTCTTATAGGTTCTGAGATAAACGCGTTCATACATACGGACGGACGGACAGACAGACAGGCAGGGCTAAATCGACTCAGCTCGTCACCCTGCTCAAGAATCTGCTACGCCCCCTTCTGCCTGATACATTTTAGCAAAACCAAAAAAGGAAAGAGTCAAATGGGTTTAAGGCACAAGGATTGCCCAAGCTAACAACTAATTGCGAGGTATTTCTTAGTCTCTCTCTCTTTTAAGTAGAGCGCCCTTTTTGGTGGCCACGCTTGGGGGTTGGGTGTACCGATCGAAATAATGTTTGCATTGAACTGTGCAAAGAGTGAAAAGTTTTTGGTGATGCAACCTGTGCTTCCAGCGAAGCTTCAGGTCTCGTCCAACTGCTGGCACCATCTACGCGGCCCCTTGTGGCACTTGTTGCTTATCGAGTCATAGCTGGGCGTGACATGTTCGAGCAGGCAAGTCCCTGGGATTGACTCATTTCACATTTGTGCCCGCATTGTTTATGTTTGTGCTGCGATAAGGCCTTATCAGCGCACAGCACGGAACGCGGCTTACGTCTGAACCACACTAACGATATATAGATATATATGCATATGTATATATGTATATACATGTGTGCGTATTTGGTGGTTTAAGTACCTGCCTCCGGCGCTGCCACACTACCTGCCACAGAGTTAAATGTCAAACTCTTCGACTCTGCCAAGTCAGTCAGTTGATGTTTGTCTACGTAGCCAGTTCGATAAATTCTATATTTATATATACATATATAGTTCATTATGTATATATTTATTTAAATGTATAATTAGAAACCACGTATATATATATATATATATATATATACTTATATGTATATATGTATATATAATCTATATATATTTTGTATAAAATCCTTTAAAAAATAAATTGAAATCAGGCCCAAAAGACGACCACCGCATGTGCCTGTCTGTGTGTTTGTGCGTCTATGTGCATCTGAGAGTGTTTTGGTAAACGCGGAAGTGCTTCAAGCTACTTGCATTTCACGCTGCACTGGGTATGTATACGACCAAAAAGCCCCAGACATCCAGCCAGCCAGGCAGCCAGCCAGTGATCAGGCAACAAGAGCAACAGTTAACGCCCATTCACTAATTAGCAGTGCGCACGGCAAGTGGGCAGCGCTGGGCAATTGATGGTGCAACCCGTGCCAACAATTGGCGTTTAAGCCTGGCCAGAGCAGCAGCTCAATAGATGGCCAGCTTCTCAGTATGCGCGTCGCATGCGTTAGGCATAACATTCGAACAACATGACAGACGTTACAAATGGACAGCAGAGACACACAGACACGGACGGACGGACGGACAGACAGACAGAGAGACAGATAGACGCATAGACACCCTATGGTTGGCTCTATATGTGATTGATACGCCCACCAGCCAAAGCTCGCATAAAATTTGGCCAAAACTAGCTGTCGTTGATCTCTGGCGCTCGCGCTGTTTTACATTTTGGCCATATCTTGCAAGCCTAAAACCACGTTGTACACCCTGCTGCTTGCTAGACGACGTTGATTAATGAGCTGGCTTGCAAACTGTCGACCAAAAAATAAATTACAATTTTATTCAAATTTCTAGTCCAGTGGCAATTGATGAGCTGACGCGATCAGATACCCTGTTAAAAGCTTGACTTTAGTTTAGTTGTTGAATATTAAATTTTAAAAAAATATATTATATATTTATATATATAAATTATATATTTAAGTTAAGCAATATTAGATATATAAAAGAAGTTTAAAACATTGAAATCAATTCAAATTAACTAATATAATATCTCTCTCTCTCTCTCTCTCTCTGTCTCTCTCTCTTTAGAGCTAACCGTCTCGATTGCGATATATATCTGGCAGATATATTAACACGTCTATATTTATATACTTACATGTATACAAACACACA
This sequence comes from Drosophila leonis, assembly GCA_035045365.1. Lineage (NCBI taxonomy): Eukaryota > Metazoa > Arthropoda > Insecta > Diptera > Drosophilidae > Drosophila > Drosophila leonis. The sequence continues at coordinate 2,395,460 of JAWNPC010000953.1, read as the reverse complement.
TCCATAGTACCCAATTGTATATACTTATATATATTTTGTACGATTTGGCAATACCAAAGTTTAACATAACTAAAACAAGTGGAGGAAGAAGAAGGGGAAGAAGAGGAAGAAGCAACAGCAGCAGCAGCAGCAGCATATATCAAGAAGAAGCTAAAGACAACTAGCCAAGTTTTCTTGTTGCTCGCTCTCTTACCAAACTTTATTTTGTTGTTGTAATTGGTTCAAAAGCCAAGGCAGAGAAAAGGAATTGGCAACACTTGCTTTTTTTTCATCTATATTTTTTGTTTGTTTTTGGCTACGTTTTGTTGTGTTTTCTTTTGTTTTTGTTTGCTTTTGGCTTAAAACGAAAAATCAAATCGTATTGAATCGCGATCAGAGCTCATCATTCACAATAGCCCATAGCCTAGGCAACAACAAAACTATTTTACAATGTTCAGTCCGGAGTTTGAGAAACGCATCCTGAAGCACTACAGTCCCGTGGCTAGAAATCTATTCGACAATCTGGAATCGGCGACGACGCCAACATCGCTGGATCGTTTCATACCCTGCAGGTGAGTGAACTTTGCGCTTAGCTCGAACCCCCCCACCCACCAAGCTGCAAGCCGTTAGTTTTTCTGCTACGTCACCTTTTCCGCTCGCGAGCAACAGACCAACAACAACCAGAAGAACCATAACCATAAACAACAACAACAACGACGACGACGACGACGACTACGTGTTGTTTCCCCCATTTTCCGCCTGGCTGCAACTCGTTGAACTAACGGAACTGCAAGCAGCGCCAACACCAAAACATGAGAATTGGTGTCCAGTAGCCAAGTTCGCCCCCCTCTGCCACCACTCCCTTTCCAGCTCTGCCTATAGCTAATGAGCTTGCCACACTCTCACACACATACATAGAGAGCTACTTTTAGTATCTGTGTGTTTTGTTTGAGTCGATGTAATTACACTTCCGCATCTTTCAGTTCGTCTGTTTTCCTCAACACACCTAAATTTGTTATTTATTTATGTGTTATTTTTTCCTACAGCTCAGGCATTTAAATATACTTTAATTAGTATATAGAGCGTATGACTTGAATATTGTTTAAATATAATATATAAATATATATTTGCTTTGCATCTTCACTTTAACTATTTTTATACCCTGAACCCATTGAAAATGGGAAATGGTTTTGTTGAAATGTCAAATGTATATAACAGGCAGAAGGAGGCGTGGCAGGTCCCATAAAGTATATATATTCTTGATCAGGGTGACGAACTGAGTCGATATAGTAATGTCCGTCTGTCAGTCTGTCCGTCCGTCCGTCCGTCCGTCCGTCCGTATGTGTGAACGCGTCTATCTTAGAACCTATAACAGCTAGAGACTTCAAATTATTGTAGGTCGCCTGTAAAGCACGCGCAGGTCAAGTTTCTTTCAAAAATTCGATAACTATTCCCATTTTAATATTATCTATTAAAAAGCCTTTCGAAATCGAGTATTCAAATGAATCTCGTACGTCTTTGCAGTAAGAGTCCCCAAACTGTATTTGTAATTAGTTTAATGTATACAATTTCGATTTTTGTTATTTTTTGAATGCCACGCCCCCGTCGCTTAAAGTTTTCAAAAAATTACTAGGGACTTGTGCTTTAGCAAATACACACATATTAATGACAAATCACGTTCTGCAAGTTTGATTGAGAAAGTCTAGCTACAAAAAAACTTATTCAACAATGAAATTCTCATAATACTTGTATAGGCATATTGCAGCACAAACGCAGTCGCTGCGTAAACAGCGCAGTTAGCAAAGCGCGTGCTTATGTGCTTGTTTATATGTATGTATATGTAAAAGAATTAAAAAATGTTTTGAATATCGGCTCTTCGCAGGGTTCAGGGTATCACCTAGTCAAACAGTCTCGACTAGAGCACTCTTACTTGTTTCTACTATGTTAAAGTAGATTCTTTATATACCCTTTTGCAGAGCTTTCGTTTTCCTTGTCCGTTTCATTTTGTTGTTGTTAACACTTTGACAACATTTAACTGTAACTAGTAAAAATCTTGTCAATAATTTGTGGGATTTTCTATACCATTTCATATTTATACATTTTATTATACAAAATGTTATCTTTCATATGCTTAAATTGGTGTTCAAAATTCATTCCAGCAAGTTTACCTCTGTTAACCTTCTGTTACCGCTGAGCAGTGTTAGGTTCTGTAAAGTGCTCTGTTAACTTAACAGTCTGACGTCACAGCTGCGCAACTTGAGCCAACTTTGACTCTGTTAGCTGTGTCGAAAGTTAGCGAAGCATAGCAAAACTGAGCGTTTGATGAATTGGGAATTAAATTTTGATTACAGATTAAACTTATTTTGATATTACTTTAATTGTCTTAAACTGTTTGCTGAATAAGTTTTACTTCCTTTTTTTAAGCTTTTCATTTGCAAAATTTCATGGTGTGTTCATAGAAATAATAGTTCGACTGAAATGTTGGACAGAAAAATTTTGTAATAATAATTTTTGAGACAATATTTTGAAGTTCACTCGTTGTTAACATTCTGACAGCTGCTGTTAAGTTGAGCTGCAATGCTCTTGGCTTTCGCACTCTGCTATCAATGCTGGCAGCTGAGGGCCGCTGTGTCACCTGCTGCCTTTGATTGAATTGCCCGTGTACCTTGCAAGTTGCAACTCCCCCCCTGTCGATGTCAGTTACCTTGCAAATTTGTGTATGAATTTGATTTATTGTAGGTGGAAGTAAGTGCTTCAAATGCGTTTGCCAGATAAACAGCCGAGGGAGAGGAGGGTAGCGAGGAGCTCAGGTGTAAAGCGGCAAGCGACGCTAGTTGCATTCGTAAACAGCTTGTTGTGCGAAGCCTCTGTGTGTGTGTGTGAGTGTGTGCAATGCAATTCAATAGCCCTCTTCCTGTGTGTTGCCCGCCTCTAATAATGTTGTTGCTGTTTGTTCGTCTGTATTTGGGGAGGGAGGTTAAAATTCTCTCACACTTGGCCGCCGCGAATTTCATGGCGAATTCGCCAGGTTAGCAAATCGCAAATCGCAAATTGCAAATCACAAATCGCAAATCGTTGCGAATTTGCCAATTTGTGCAAATTTAGCGAATTTGACATTCAAAATATGAATTTCTGTTGCTGCTTTTTGCACGTTGCACACGTTTTTTTATGTTTTATGAGCAAAAATAATAACAATTGGATATTGTTTGCATTACGTGTGGAGTCAGGTACATAAATGAGGAGTTAAAGGAGGGCGGGGCGGGACGGGGCGGTGGTGACCACACTATGCACAGACACGAAGGGTGTTAAGAGTCATTGGGGTCCCCTGTGCGGCAGACACACGGCGAACAATTGAATTTGAACGCGTTTGCATACATTTACTTTTGCAATTGTTGTTGTTGTTGTTGTTGTTGTTGATTGTATAAATAATTTATATTTTGGCAAAACTTTTTGCCATGCTTTGTGCCTTGCGCTTGACTAAAAGATACAAATCGGAGAATGTGCCTAACGCGCTGGCCACGACTAGAAACTGCCCTAGGTCTATGAGAAAATAGTAAATTTACAAAGCGAAGAGACTATCATGCATTAGAAAACATTTAACGAGACTACAGACTATCGCTTTGATTATAGAAATGACTATGAAGCAGACACTACTAAAGCCTAGGAATTTGATCAGGCCATAAATGAAGATCTGCAGCTTGTAAATGCAGAAATTATTGATCAGAGAAGTGAAGTACAGAAGATGAAGGAATGCGAGATAAGAAAGTGATATAAAAGAAAGAGAGAGAGAGAGAGAGCGAGAGAGGAGAGAGAGCTGGTTAAAATTAAAATATTGAAAGAAGTATAGAGAAAAAGATATACAAGTTTAAGGGTCGTGAAAAAGTCCTAATAATAAATGTAGAAATGTCATATAAGTTGTGATAAATATTATATAAACAAGTAAGACTGATCTAGTTGAAAGCGCTCGACTTGGAAACACCCGTTACTAAAGTTTAGGAAGTTGATCAGGCCATAAATGAAGATCTGCAGCTTGTAAATGTTTACTCAGAGAACTGAAGTACAGAAGATGAAGGAATGCGAGATAAGAAAGTGATATAAAAGGGTAGTGTATATTGTAGAGAAGTATAGAGTGAAGGATACCAAAGTTTAAGAGACGTGAAAGAATCATCTTTGCATGGTAAACACATAAAATGTATAGGAATACATAGAAGATAGATATGCTTGAATATAATTATCAATAAATATATATAAATTGTTACAAATATTATATAAACAAGTAAGACTGATCTAGTTGAAAGTGCTCGACTTGGAAATACCCGTTGATAAAGTTTAGGAAGTTGATCAGGCAATAAATTAACATATTCATCTTGTAAATGCAGAAATAATTGCTCAGAGAAGTGAAGTACAAAAGATAGAGGAATGCGAGATAAGAAACTGATAGTGTGTATTGTAGATATCTTTAAAATTTATACAATATATAGAAAGAAGTATAGAGTGAAAGATACCAAAGCTTAAGAGTTGTGAAAGAATTCTCTTTGCATGATAAACACAAAAAAAGTATATGAATACATAGAAGATGGATAAGCTTGAATATAATTATCAATAAATATATAAATAAAAACAAAAAAGACTGCTCGAGTCGGAAGTGCCTGACTAGGCAATACCCTGAACCCTGCGCAGAGCTGCTATTTCAGTTATTCTAAGCTTCAATTACATAACAAACAGCACGTGCTCACACACTTATGCACACAAACAAACAAATACATGCATATAAACATGCACACACACACACACACACACATACACACACACAGACACATACACACACACAGACACATACACACACACAGACACAGACGCACTCTGTTTACGTCGCTGTTATGCTGAGGTTGCATGGGCTTGCCTAGGCTTTTACAATGGGTAAACTTTTGTTCTAGTTGGACATTCTTAATCAACCTTTTAACCTTTCGTAGTGGAATAATGTCATGCAGGTGTGTGTAAATGCCAAAGTACAAGTGTTTACTAATTAAAATAGGTTTATAGAGACGAAGCAGAGGGAGAGTTAATCAAAATCCGTAATTCAACATATTTAAAATCAATTTATTTTTGTGCTGGTAGAACTTTCTCTGTCTTAAATCTGTCTATATCAAAATATATTTGCGCAGCATTAGCATGCCCATCTTTAATTTATATTCTGATTACAGGGTATATATACATACATGACTAGGCTTCGCGCAGGCGAAAGACATTGAACAAAATCTGAGTCTGCCGCTTTCATTTACATTAATTGCAATTATTATCATATACATATAAATATTATAAGTTTATTTATTTTTTGCTACAATCTAATCCTTCTTCTTCTTGTTCTTCTTCGGGCTCTACTCTGCAGGGCGCACAACAATTGGCAAACGAGCTTTGCGTCCATTAACAAGTCGAATGATAACTCGCCGCAGACAAGCAAGAAGCAGCGCGATTGTGGAGAAACGGCACGCGATAGTCTGGCCTATTCGTGCCTATTGAAGAACGAGCTCCTTGGCTCGGCCATAGACGATGTGAAGACCGCCGGGGAGGAGCGCAACGAGAACTCCTATACGCCGGCGGCCAAGCGCAGCCTCTTCAAATATCAATCACCCACCAAGCAGGTAAGATAACTCATGCCCCCCTCCCAAGAGTCGACTTGACTTTGGCACTTGTGAGATACTTTTTGCGAATATTGCATTAATTGAGTTAGCAGCCAGCCGGGCTGCTAGTCTTATCATTTTTGTTGTTGTATTTTTTAATATTTAATTGAGACTTCTTTTGTAAGGTGGCGATGCGTCTGAGTGGACTACGAGTTGAATGCACTGCGCAGCAGGTCATGGGCTCAATGTCTAGAGTCTGCTTGAGATTCTGGGAAAAAGCGTAGAGTACAGAGGGACTTAATAGTTATATATATATACAGTTATATATATGATCTATATAGACAGTTATATATATATACAGTTATATATATGATCTATATACTTGCTTAGCATGAAAGTAGTTACTAGCTGTATGAGAGAGAGAGAGAGAGAGAGAGAGAGAGAGAGAGAGAGAGAGAGAGAGAGAGAGAGAGAGAGAGAGAGAGAGAGAGAGAGAGAGAGAGAGAGAGAGAGAGAGAGAGAGAGAGAGAGAGAGAGAGAGAGAGAGAGAGAGAGAGAGAGAGAGAGAGAGAGAGAGAGAGAGAGAGAGAGAGAGAGAGAGAGAGAGAGAGAGAGAGAGAGAGAGAGAGAGAGAGAGAGAGAGAGAGAGAGAGAGAGAGAGAGAGAGAGAGAGAGAGAGAGAGAGAGAGAGAGAGAGAGAGAGAGAGAGAGAGAGAGAGAGAGAGAGAGAGAGAGAGAGAGAGAGAGAGAGAGAGAGAGAGAGAGAGAGAGAGAGAGAGAGAGAGAGAGAGAGAGAGAGAGAGAGAGAGAGAGAGAGAGAGAGAGAGAGATTTGATTGATTTGCAAGGGAAATGTCTTGATCAATTTGAATAGAGAGTTGATATTTCTTGATATATAGAAGATTTGTATTGCTAGCTAGCTATTGCTAATATACAATATATATACCTATTCATATATACCTAAGATTTCGATTTCAATTGGAATTCTTTAATCTCAAGTTGGAATTGAAATTAAGAATATCTCGTAAGATCAATGTGACTTTTGAAAGAATATTTGAGGGAATAGCTCAAAATTAGATATGTAAAAGAGCTTACATAGAAAGTAATTTGTTTATAATATAAAAATATATATATAAACAATATAATAAAATATATATGAATAATATAATAAAATATATATTATATTATATACATATAATATAAAATATTTAAAAAATTAGATCACACATCAGAGATTAAGCTGGAGCTGGAGCTGGGCTGGGCTGTCCAGCTACTCCAATTGTCTTTGCTTTATTAAGCAGCTGACGCATAACTTGCGTATGTGGGCGGTAAGGAAGGGGCGGGGCGGGGCTGCTACTGTCTAGCCTTTATATGATGTGCGTACGTGTGGGCCAAATGTATTGGCCATTATTTATGGCAGCTACATTGCGGCCGCACATAATTGAATTATATATGATTTGTTATGACCAGGGGCCTCCCGCCCGCCCTCAAATAACCAAAATATGAAAAATAACTCTTGGCCACAATTGACTGGCGATGCCGATGCCGATCGCCCCCGCGGGGAGTGTTCACTGTTTTGTGTTAATTGTGTGGGCGTGATGTAGATGAATGGCCGCTGATTGAGGCGACAATTTCCATAGGTTGTGGGCCTCCGGTTTAGAAACCGCTCGCAAAGCGAATTCTTGAGCCCATTAATCAAAAACCCCAAAAAAAAGGCCTCGCCACATTTCTATACCCTGTAAATATTGTAGACGCCAATGGCAAGCGGAGTATATGATAATGAAATATACAGCGAATTGCTGCAGTTTAGATTGTTATCGAACCTATCGTTTATCAGTGATATCGATAAATATCTTAAATGTGACTTCAACTGTAGTTTGCCCTCTGGCTGTCTCAAGATGAGGCAGACTTGAGCAGAGAAAGAGTTGCAGCTGTAATTTCGCTGCCAAAGTGAAGTTTCTTATTGCTAGTTATACAGGGTATTAGCGAGTCGTCTACTGGCAGCTAGAAAAGGCTTCAATTTTGGTGAGTTTTGCTGCCAAATAAATATGGCCAGAATATGGCATGATAATGTAGCTGCCGGGCACTTGCTGATGCTCATGTATGTGCCCCACGTCCGTCCGCTGGATGCCCCTTGGCAGCTTGTTCAGCTGGTTGCCTGAAGTCACGATCTCGATGTGCTCCGCTGTCTGGGTTATTCAATGCGTCCGCTTATTGACTCAAGTGTCGTTTTAGACCACTGAAGTAGTTGGGCAAATGAGCCGCAGACGCAATTCCTCAGCCTCAGGTTCGTATCGTCGAATCACAGAATATGGGGCTTTGTTCTTTTGTTGTTGCTGCTGCTGCTGCTGTTGTTGCTGTTGTTATTTGACTGGCAACTGGCAACGTGTCAACTGTCAAAAATTAGTCAAAGCAAAAGCCACTTGGAGACGTGCGGCTGTCGGCGCAGCAATTGAGGCAGCATAAATCTGATAAGCGCACAAATATGTCCAAGCCCAAAAGCTGACGAAGACGCGCGCCATTGCACAGCGATGCCACAACAATTGTCCAGTTGTGCAGTGGCAGCAGCAAGTGGCAAGTGGCAACAGTTTGAATAGAAATAGAAATAGAAATAACATCACAAAATCGAAACGTTCAAACACTTGAACAAATCAACTAAGAACCGGCTGTACCAACAACCACAACAACTGCCAACAAATCAAAGTGTGTTAACCCCAAATCGAGCTGAACCGATCCGGTCTGCAAGCATGAAAGAGAGTGGTTGGGGGGTTGGCGGTGGAAATAAATGAAAGAAAGAGCCAAATATTGAGGTAAAGCAATTTTTCATATAGATATATCCCATTCCACCTGACGCAAACAGTTTTCATAAAACCGGTTGACAGAGATTAATAGACAAATACAACAAACAGATACGACAGATAGGCTTTTAGATGGACAAATAGCTAGGAAGGTAAATATAAACATTTAAAGAAATACAATTAGATGAGAAACTAGATAGATTTGTTGTGATGCTGAAACATATATGTATGTAGGAGTATATACATATATCATATGAGAAATATTTAATTTTATAAAAGAACAAGAGAAAAGTATGTTGAGAGTAGATATAATTCATATAATAGATATATTCCTTTTCATATTCTGAAATGTCTATTTGTAAATATATGGATTATATGATATAACATTTATAATTGTATTCAAAACACAAAAAAGAAATGAAATATGTATTATCATATAAACAAATAATATAAATATGTATATATAAATAATACAAAAATAAGAAATAAGAATAGAAAATAGAAAAAAAAAAAATTATTAAAAATAATTATATAATAATATAATATAATAATAATAATAAATATAATAATAATCATAAATATAATAATTTAATAAATATAATAATATAATAAATATAATTATATAGGAATATAAATAATAGTTAAATATATTTAGTTAGATAATTGAAGCTAAAGATAGATGAATAATTTATAGATAATAGATAGAATAGGCAACTGTTATATATGAGTACTAGCTGAAGTAAAGGATTACACATCTATGGAAATAATACAAGATATGTGTTCATACAAGATACAGACGTGTTCATAAAAATAGTAGTGCGAATATTATGTCTATCAAAATATTATTTCTATTAAAATATTACTTCTATCCAAATATTATTTCTATTAAAATATTATATCTATCAAAATATGATGTCAATCACAAAATTTTGCTGTCGCAACATTTCAGTCGCACTACTATTTTTATGAACACAGCTGTATAAATATATCTTGTATTATTTCCTTAGCTGTATATATAAATGGTTTTAAAAGTAAAGTTCAAAACTAAGTCGCACTTATAGCTAATACAGCTCTCTTTATTTTCAAGTCCTTCTGCTGCTTCCCAAGACCAATAAACCAATCATGAGAATCACAGAGTAGGGCAATAGCTTAAAATGTTATTTTAAATTTAAATTGAAGTCTTCTAGTGTTTGCTTAGATGTATAACGCTTTGATTAAGCTGGTATACAATAATTACACTTGCCTGCTCTATTCGTTATCCATTATCTATATCTGTATCTGTAGCTGTATCTGTAGCTTTATCTATGTATAGTGTGTAATATATACTGTGTTCCCACGGCTATAACACTTGGTTGTTATATTGTTTGCAGCGTTAGTTTTTTAATTACATATTAAGTGAATCACATCATCTGATATGTGCAATTAAAAGGCTAGTAACGAGATCCATGGCAAGCCGTGTACATGTTATAGTTAACGCTTTTTATGGTCCGCCTCGAACTGGTTCCCTTTGCTTTGAACACTCATAATTTATTTATAGTTTTCTGATTCTTTGTGCTGTTTTTCCGCGTGTTTAGAAAATCTGTTTTCGGCTCCGCTCGCTGAGCCGTCGCCAATTATGGCCCAAAACGAAGAGACAACTGAAAAAAAAGTAAAAATAAGTAAATAAATTATGGATATGAAATAAAAAGCCGTCGCTTTAACAGCCTGTGCACCTGTATGTTGGTCCACGTTGGAGGCTCTATCATAGAATTGTAGAAAAGCCTCTTCCCCGCCAGCTGCGGCCGACACTTGTTTGTTTTATTGTTATTATTGATATTAATTTATGCAGCAGACATTTGCATTAGCATAAAATTAAGCTGGCTTTAAGCTTGGCCAGTTTGGTCAGCATGGCTAATTTAGTGATTCAGCTGTATGGGGCCGACAGGTTCAAGCCATACCCAAAAGCCATTCGCTTTCCCATTATCATGATCATTAACATTCACATTTACCCCGCGTCTGCTGTTGGGTCAGCTATGCTGCCCCCGCTTCGCATCTACTGCTGCTGCTGCTGACTCTGACTCTGCCTCTGCCTCCGCCTCTGCTGGTTGGCTGTTTGTTTATTTTATTTATAAACTTTGCCTGCCAAGCGCCGCCCACAAAGCACTTTAACAGCAGCAGCAGCAGCAGCAACAACAAGAAATGCCGGCCGGCAACTTTACCAATGCCCATATTTCATTGCCATTCAATTCAATTGAATTCATTTGGCCCGCATTACGTGTTCCATTCGATTCCAGTTCGTTCCATTCAATATTCGCTTCGAATCTAAGAAACTTTTACTTTATTGGCTGCCATTGCGGCCATTTTGTCTAACAGAACGAAGCAGCGCAGATCTAAAAGATAAAAGATAAAAGAACACGAAGAGGAAGAGGAAGAAGAAACAACTTTTCAATATTTGGATCTGGGAGCAATGTGATCCAAAATTGGAGACTGTACTTTCTGTGGGAATGTGAGAAAATAAAACGTTAAGAGCGGTGGGCTGTGTGGAGCAGAGAGTGCACGACTAGCATATACCCTGTACTAATATATTTGCAGTTTAGTTCAAATTGAAGGCCTTTCAATTAGCTTAGCTATGGGCATCTTTTATCGTATTTGAGGTCATTTAATTTGAAATACTTTAGAATTGTTTGTTGATAAACTGCTTCGATTTGCACTCATCTATATAAAGAAAATGTAATCTAATTATCATCAATTATGAACGTTCCACTGTGGGCTGATATAAATATAAAATTTGTCACTTTTTCAAGTGATCAAATACCAAATTTCATGACTATATATGTATATATCCTAAGTTACTGTTGTATCTATCTATGTTCAGCTCGTTGATCCATAATATACCCTGTATTATCACAAAGCGCTCTGTTCCCTATCAAAGTTTCATTTTGAGAGCTAAAGTAGACTGCAAATTGTTGCATTTAGATGTAGACATACACCATGTGTATGTGACCCTAGGGTATATATGTCAGTCGTTCATCTATCGTGTCCGTCAGGTGTACAGGGTATTTGCGTAGTTTATTAACGACAAGAACAATGACAACGTCTGTTAACTGATGACGAATGACACATTCAAATGACAACAAACAAGACTACAACATAATAAGAAGAAGAAGCCATTGCCAAAGGCCATGGCCAGGCCAGGCCATAAACAGACAGAGAAAGAGAGAGGGAGAGAGCGAGAGAGAGAGAGAAAGATTTAATCGAAAAAGCGTGGAACAAGATTTGTTGTATGTGAATTCAGAGTTGGATTTCCTCTTTGGCATTTGTTGGCAGTTTCACAATTGAATTTCTAATAGGCTTAGACACACACACACGCACACACACACGTGCACACACGCAGGCACTTGGCATCGAAAAGCATTTAAATTTAATGGCAGTTGCTTGTACGCTTTATGGGCCCACAGAGCTGCAGACGAGACGAAACGCGACGGGTCGGGACGGCACGGCACGGGATGGGATGGGACTGCTCGGCTATTTAAAAGTGCTTCACTGGCCAGTGCCAGTGCCAGTATGCTCGGCATTCCCAGAAAGCGGAAACCGACAGCAACAACAGCTAACAGTCCAAACAGAGCCATTAAAAATTGTTTTTTTTTTTCTTTATTTTTTTTGGTTCTGGCCAAGTGCAAAGTGAGCATTAAGGGCCATACACCTCTGCCCGCGCTGTCTGCCCACAGCTCGCGTAATCTTCAGCCATTGAAGCGACACGCAATTTGAAGCTCACACACACCACACACACACACACACACAACACACACACACACCACACACACACACACACACACACCACACACACACACACAACACACATATAAATTTCTCTTGTTAATGTCATTAAGTTCCGCGTACTCTCTTCAACTCTCATCGCAGCTCTTAGTTCATAGTTGGCTCGCATTTGGCCTCTGTTAATTGAATTAAATTTTAATTTGCTAAACGCATTAAGAACACAGCCGAAATTCCGGCTTAGGTCATCATTCGAGCATGCTTATCGCGTTCAAACACTTCAAAACTTACATGCGTCCATCAGTTTGTATTTTTCCTTGTGTTTTTTTTCATTTTCGGGAAAAACGGGGGGTTTGTCTGTTTGTCCGGTTCTTGTTTGCCCCGTTCGAGCGGAAGTGCACGCCCCAAGGCTTAAGAACTGCTGACCACGTAACGCTTGCAATGACAAACGATGACAAATTTCGAAGTAATTCGAATTGATTAACCAAAAATAAGCAGAAGAAGAAATGATAGTGGCGTGAGAAACACAAGATAGAAGATTCTTTGTACTTACGAAAATTAGATAAAGTGTAGATAAAGTGTTGTGCCCCACTGAATGTGACCAAAGATAGAGAGAGAGAGAGAGAGAGAGAGAGAGAGACTGGCTATAAAATAGGGGAATCCCAAGTCGGTTAGGCTTAGGTCTGAAACTTGTAAAATGTTCAATTGAATGTTAGATCCAATTTCTTGCTTTATTGGGTTGAGTGAATAAGATATTATTGAAATCTGATCAAATATATTAGTAATATATATGTATATACAGCTGTGTTCATAAAAATAGTAGTGCGACTGAAATGTTGGATAGCAAAATTTTATGAGAAACATAATATTTTGAGAAAACAAATATTCAGACTAACATACAAAATTTAATACAAATTGTTTTAAAAATGTTATAATATTTATCACAAAATGTTGCTGTTAAACATGTTAGTCGCACTACTATTTTTATGAACACAGCTGTATATATGTATATATAAATAAATATTTATATTATTATTTATATATAAGATGTGTCCAAAACATTGGGAACTATCTTGACACAGGTTCGGCTTAGTAAGTTTTTACTACAATAACATTTTAAGCTAAGCTAAGCTAACTCGAGATCAGTTATACTGATCTCTATACTACATATACTACATCCATATGACTCAAATTGTAGTAAATCTTCTGATCTAATGATAGGAACTTTAAATGCAGCTTAACTCTATCAATCAAATCTAATGATCGATGTAACTAGCTTAGCTCTAAATGCAGTCCACATTTGTTAATTGCCATTGATTGCATTCGTATAATAGCATTTCAGTAATCAGTTTACTTTAGATAGATTAACTAATCTGTCCATCTATTGTTAGCTGTAAGATCAGATGCAGATTGTAAACTTTTCGCTTAGAGCTGAACAATTGCAGCCAGAGCCAATTGTGATTTGATTCATCTTGCTGCTGTTGCTCTGCCCAAATGTGGGGCACACGCAACTGTTATTTCTTGCATTTCAAATGTCGCATTGCGTAAGCTGAGCCCCCACTCTATGGCAGAGGTGTGCGTGCGTGTGTGTGTGAAGAGCCATTCACGCATACGCTTAACACACTTCTGCCGTACGCATTTTCTATGCAAACGAGCGGAAAGGCGAGAAGCGGCTGGCTCTACACGCAGTGCGTGTCCAAATGCAAAAAATGTGGTGAGGGAGGAGTATGAGGGGTTGGGGCGTTAGGTTGGCAGATCAATTGTGGACGCGGTCGCTGCTTTTAGCACGGTGGCGTTAATTGCCGCGTCAAGTACGCGGCGAGCAAACAAAGTTGCCAATCGCTTGACCACAGAGAGCGAGAGATAGACAGAGTGCGAGAGCGGGAGCGATTCGCTTTGGCCAATTTGCTGGTTGGCTGCAACTGGAACAGTTTCCTAATTGATGTTTACGCTTTGCTCTTTTCTTTGCAGGACTACAATGGCGAGTGCCCGTACTCGTTGTCGCCGGTTAGCGCCAAGAGCCAAAAACTGCTGCGATCGCCGCGCAAAGCCACACGGAAGATATCTCGAATACCGTTTAAGGTATTGGATGCGCCGGAACTGCAGGATGATTTCTATTTAAACCTGGTCGATTGGTCGTCGCAAAATGTACTGGCCGTCGGTCTGGGCAGCTGCGTGTATCTGTGGAGCGCCTGCACCAGTCAGGTAAGAGAGGAAATTCAATCTTCAAGCTTTAACTCAATACTGATTGGTTCACTTTTTGTCTATGCAGGTCACCCGCCTGTGCGATCTCAGTCCCGATTCCAACACGGTCACATCTGTGTCGTGGAACGAGCGTGGCAATACGGTTGCCGTGGGCACACATCACGGCTACGTGACCGTTTGGGACGTGGCAGCTAACAAGCAGGTGAGTAACGATTGACGTGTGACATGAAAGGTCAACGGCGAGTGAAGTTAACGTAAGGTTGCAATGGCAACAATCGAGTAAGACGAGTAAAGAGTGAGGAGTAGTTGGCAACTACTAGCGAGCTTAGGTGTAGCGAGTAGCCGTATAATAGGTGCTGTCCTATTAGATATAAGGCAAGGCATAATCTAAGGAATGGCAAGCTGAATGACGCTAGTGATGACTGAGGCGAGTAGCGTATAAAGCTAATTGCCTATAGTGACTAGAAAGTGTGGGTACGATCAAGCAGCAACTATTAAGTAAAACAAGTAAGAAAACTCTAGTCGGTAGTGCCCGACTAGGAGATCCCCTGAACCCCGTCCGGTCTGCCACGCCTTCTGCCTGTTACATACATTTGACAGTTTAACAAAACAATTATACACTGATTTCCCATTTTCAATGGGTTCAGGGTATAACTAACGAGAAGCATGTGAAGTGTAGCCATCGTAGCAAACAAGAAGTTAGTATGCGTATGCGAGTGATAAGTGACGAGTGAGAGCTAGCGAGATACGAGTAATATGTTATAAGTATACGTAATTTCTACCGAGTGAATAAGTGACGAGTGAGAGCTAGCTAACCAAGTTAGTTGAAATAACGAGTAGCCAGAGGAAACACCTAACAGCTAGTGCTATGTAGTAAGCAGCAAGCAACGAGTAGGAGTGACTGGCGTATAGCTAACGAAGCCTTAACTAATTAAATACCTGGCTTGCTTGCAGATCAATAAACTGAATGGACATTCGGCGCGTGTGGGCGCACTGGCCTGGAACAGCGATATATTGTCGAGTGGATCAAGAGATCGCTGGATCATACAACGGGACACGCGAACACCGCAGCTACAGTCGGAGCGCCGTCTGGCCGGACATCGTCAGGAGGTGTGCGGACTGAAGTGGTCGCCGGACAATCAGTATTTGGCCAGCGGCGGCAATGATAATCGTCTGTATGTGTGGAATCAACACTCCGTGAATCCTGTGCAGTCGTATACGGAACATATGGCCGCAGTGAAAGCAATCGCCTGGTCGCCGCATCATCATGGCCTGTTGGCCAGCGGCGGCGGCACAGCGGATCGATGCATACGCTTCTGGAATACGCTGACGGGCCAGCCCATGCAGTGCGTGGACACCGGTTCGCAGGTGTGCAATCTGGCCTGGTCGAAGCACTCGTCGGAGCTGGTCTCCACACACGGCTACTCGCAGAACCAAATACTCGTGTGGAAATATCCGTCGCTGACGCAAGTGGCTAAGCTAACTGGTCACTCCTATCGTGTGCTATACTTGGCGCTCAGTCCTGATGGCGAGGCAATTGTCACCGGCGCCGGCGATGAGACGCTGCGCTTCTGGAACGTGTTCAGCAAGGCGCGCAGCCAAAAGGAGAACAAGTCTGTACTGAATCTGTTTGCCAACATCAGATAGATTCGCTGCTCAGATGTGGGGGGAAGAGGACGGCACGCCTCGACAAATCGAGCGTGCGTTGACTGAGCGAGGCGCCAAAGGCAAGCAACTAACCAACCAATAAACCAACCAACCAACCAACCAATCAACCAACGAATCAACCAATCATTAAACAGGGGACTTAAAACGTCTCCGCATAAGGCCACTATGTGAATATGTGTTGATTTAACAATATTTACTAAATTTATGTTAAACTTAATTGTCGAAGTGTTTCGATACTTTTCTATGTCTAAGTTTTGGGCCGGGGCAAATTTCTGTTAAGAATTGTGGATTAACTTTTGAAAGAAAACTAAAAAAAAAAAAGATGAAAAAAAATCGCAAATACAACTAAAATTGAGTGGGTGCAGCGCTAAACTATATATTTAAAAGGAAATACAAGCTTATAACTTAGTCAAATGATCCAATGAACCTCCTCCCACATCCCCCACCTCCATCTCCTACTCCTCTCTGGATACTCCCAGAATATAGCTATACAATAGGTCCAAAAATTATAGTGTTTATGTCTTAAGTATGTATAGTGTTTATTAATCAATTCGCTTATCTTGATCTAATTGTAAATCTAATCCAAGAACCAGAACTGATAAACAAGCTAAATGCAACAGCTCCTAAACTTAACTAATTGAATTCTAACATATATATATACTAGATATAAATATGCATTTTTTTTCTGTTTGTATACTAAACAAAAAAATAACAATAAATTGATTAATTTTTTTTTTTGCTTAGCTTGTAAGCTCTTATTATTTGCAATCGCAATACATTATTATATATTTGTTTTTTTTTTCTCTCTGAATACACACACACACACACAAACACATATACACGTAACACATGTATATTTAATAAATTTATACAATTTCAAATGAAAATGGCATTTTACTTGAAAAAGTATCGATTCCTAAACTAAATTCAATTTGTATTTGAATTTTAGCTTGGACACGAACCACACTGGGCACTTCAGTTTTGCCTTGTTGAAGACACGCCTGGTTGGTTGTGCTCGCAATGTGGTTTCTGTTATTATCAGCATTATATTAAGTGTTAAGTGTTAAGTTATAACATTTGATTATTTATATCAAATACTGACCATATTATGTCATGTGTAACATGAACTTTAGTTTGGACTTGCACCACACTTAGTTCCCATCCACACTGCTCCAACTGTTTGGTTGGCAACTTGGCTAAGCAAGCTTAAGCAAAAAATGTTATTATTGATATCAGCGACAACTTATGAGGACTAATATTGTCAGAGACAACTTATGAGAATTAATACTGTCAGCGGCAACTTATGCCTGTATTTTAGTTGGCACAAACCTATTACATATTTTAATATATCCATAGTAATAACTTTTACAAAATATTATTTGAATTTAAGCTTTGACACGCACCACGCTAACTTGCCATCCACACTATTGCTATTACAACTGCTTGGTTCGTAACTTTGCTAGGCGCTTGTCTACACCTTTTTCGCTTTATTATAGCTTAGTTTACTGGTCAAACGCAGCTTTTCAAGCTTTTGGCCGCGTTAATGCAATTAAAAACGCTGCCAACTTGAATTTTGCTCGCTTGCTGCAGCTTCCGACGGATACAACGCCCCCGCTGCGCGCGCTTCAAGCTTCTAGCCGCGTCTGCTGCTTGTCTGTGTGTGTGTGAGTGTGTGTGTGAGTGTGTGTGAGTGTGTGAGTGTGTGTGTGTGTGCTGTTGTTGTTGTTGCCATCGACGGTTGCTTTTCAATTTTGGCCAAGTCCAAGTTGAACAGCGCTTAGCGCGCCAGAATCAAGTTCAGTCGCGCCGCAAACGCGTTGCGGAAATGTTTTGTTGTGAGCACCGTCGGCAACAGCAGCCTCCTCCTGTACGCAGCTACGCGCGCTGCTCCTTGCTCAACCTCTGAGCGAAAGTAAACAACAAAAGTACAAAAAAAAATTTACAAAAAAAAATAAGAACGCTAAAATAATCAAAAGAAAAAAGGCTTTCATTGCAAAACTTCCAGGTAAATGCAGCCGGATGAAACGGGCAAACGGTTAACGGGCATGCCGGAATATTAAACTGTATTGCCTGGAATATACAACATCTACACTTTTTTGTTTATGTGTGTGTGTGTGTGCGTATGTGTGTGAAGCTGGCACGTGGTTTTCGCTTCATCCTTGCTGCTGCTGCTCCTCTTGTTGTTGTTGTTGTTGCTGTTGCCTCTGGCTGCCTTTTGAAGGTCACTACGCATCAGGACTGAAGGCCGCACAGAGAGAGAGAGAGTGGGACAGACAGGTAGCTGAGCAGCCAGCCAGAGTGGGAGAGAGAGAGAGAGAGAGAGAGAGAGAGAGAACGCAGTGTCGAGCAAATGTCAAAAGGTGGCTGCCTTCACGGCTTGTGGGCGGGCGGCTGACGAGGGTGGCTGCGCCTGCAGTGGTAAAGTTCTCGCTACAGCAAAAAAGTGAAAGTGCAAAAAGGGAAACTTAACTGTAAAACTGGGCTGCAAGTCCAAGCTTATCAGTTGGCCTAGAAATTTAAGCTAACGGCATTTGGGTGCGTTAAGTGTGTGTATTTACTGTAGCAAAAGCAAGAAGGAACTGAACTGAAAGTGAAAGATGAGAACTTAATCAAGCAGATAAATGTGACCTTGAATTTTAAAAAAGGGATATTTGTAGATATATATACATATGTATATAACAGATAGATTTATACAGCTGTGTTCATAAAAATAGTAGTGCGACTGAAATGTTTTGTAATAAACATAATATTTTAAAAACATATTTGAAATGAATATACATATATATATTCAAATTGTTTTCTAAATATTATATTTATAAAACGAATATATATATTCAAATTGTTTTCAAAATATTAATATTTTTATCATTAAATTTTGCTGTCCAACATTGCAGTCGCACTACTATTTTTATGAACACATCTGTGTATATACTGTGTATATGTATGTATGTATAAAATATGTAAAAAATATGTTAATCTTAATTTGCATTAAAATATTGTGTTTATCGCTAAATTTTGTTTTCCAATATTCAGTGCTACGTCGCACTACTATTTTCATGAACACAGCTGTATATTGATATTGATATTGGTATTAAAATTGATATTAATATTGATATTGATATAGATATTGATATTGATATATACATAGATATGAATAAACATTTGAATATATATAAATACATATATATATATTTATATGTATATATATATGGTATATATAATGATACGATCCAGCTAATTGTACTTCCTACTACAATGATTCGACTATATCTAAATTTAGAATTGAGTTCAAATCTGATAATTTAAAACTAATGGCAACAAGTTGGCTTAGCACATAGGAAAATGCATTTTGAAATCATAAAATCATATTTTGGAATAAAAAGCTGGGCAGGATATCGTAATATCCTTTAATACCTATAATAATTCCTATATAAACTTGATAAAAAACAATAACCAAATTTGTAGTCTTCATAGAGCTACTCAGATAGTTTCTAGTTTTCGCGTATACTTGATATATAGATATATTTATATATAGATAATGTCCATGAGTTGTGCTTTTAGATAGAACTATGTGTGGATACAACAAACCAAATATTGAATAGCAAACATTTGCATGTGCGATAAGCTTGGCCTTTAACTGGCACCGCTGGCCGCCCTCGCTCACATTTTCACACCTGTCACACACCTGCACCCACGACTTGGATTCTGCAAAATTTGCATAGTGTTTAGCAAAGCGCAAGCGCTGATTAAGGCCGCGCCCCGTTAACAAGCGAAGATTCTGTTTAGGCCAAAACTTGATTAGCTGACCAGCTTCTGACCATGACTAAGCAGATTGATATTGGCCATTTAGCAAAAGCTTGTAAGCTGCTCAAGCTGACGTCTACAAAGTAGTCTATGAAGTCGAAGTGAAGTAGATTCTTGCATCTAATCTAAGTTCTAAGACGATCTAGCAGACTTAGCCTATATCTCTGTTATTATTTTATTCAATTTTCCATTCGTCTGTCAACCTATTCGTCCGCCTATATATCTGTCTGTCCGCCATCCATCCATCTTTTCTGCCCATCCGTCCGTCCATCCGTCCATCGATCCGTCCGTCCATTCGTCTGTCCACCCGTCCGTCCATCCACCCATCCATCCGTCTGTCCATCCATCCGTTTGTCTGCCCGTCCATCCATCCGTTCATCCGTCCATCGATCCGTCCACCCGTTCGTCTGTCCACCCGTCTGTCTGCCTTTCCACTCGTTTGTCTGTCTACGCATCCATCTGTCTGACCGCCCGTTTGTCTGTCCGTCTATCCATCCGTCCATCCATCCGTCCGTCCTTCTCTCCATCAGCTCGTATGTTCGCTTGTTCATATATCTCATACGCTTACTTTATAACTACTTTTAGATCTAGAGTAACCTTGGCAGGCTTGTTTCCCAGAAATCATTTAGAATCGACGTCGAAGCTTACATTTTCAAGTATTCATCGGAAACAGTATGAGACTATCATAGCCCTAGCCTGGATAAGAATTAGTTTGTGTACAATTATGTCTATGTATATGAATGGAGATAATGTTCAGGGTTTGTCTTCACGGCTTGGAGTATCTCATCCACATAGTACTTCTGTTCTTTCAATCATTTGCTTCTTCCTTCTGTCTGGTTAACTGTCCATTGAGGCCCTTTTGGCACAATTAGCGCAGCAATCAAGTTGCATTTGACATATTTACAATTTGAGAGAATTGAAATTTGGAAGAGTCATGGCAACTCTGCAATTAGCGTGCACTGCAGACAGGTGGCAGTGGCAACTGTGGCCGGCTTTTGTTTGTGCTTGTTTTGTTTTTGTTTTTTTTTTTTTTGTTTCTTACTTTACCTATGCTTGTTGGCTATAACGGTTAACCTTCACCTGGCAGCAGCAGCAGCCGCAGCAGCAGCAACTCGTTCAATGACCGCCACTGTCATTGCCGCTGTCCATCACAAAGCCGCCGCTCTGTTATGGTTACTGCCAAAGGGAGCGAAGCAGCGAAGTGGGCTGAGAGGGGAGTGGTGAGCCAACCCTCCGCTTCGCCTCCTATCTGAATCCGGCTCTGGCTGCACTTCAACTTGACCCCAATTCGCAGGCTTCAATTCTAGTTTGGGCTGCGGCTGCTTCTTCATTTTATGGGCAAGGACCCGCCCAGTCACGTTGTGTTGTCGCTGACCTTTGGCAAGGCGATCAAGATCATTTCCAGAGTCAGGTAACAAACAGGCGGACGGAGGGCTGTGTCACTGCGTACGGCAATTACACGTCCAAAGTTAACAACTTGGCTCGAAAATTGAATGTTGGACAAGTCTTAAGTGTGCAAGCGTGTGAAGCGGAAGGGGAAGGGCTTGCAGGTAGTTGTCGACTATAGAGTGCAAAACAACGTGGAACAAGTAAGAAAACTCTAGTCGGTAGTGCCCGACTAGGAGATCCCCTGAACCCCGTCCGATCTGCGTTTTTAAATATACTCAGTTATGTATTTATTAACGCAAAAAATTTAAGTTTGTAAAATTAAATATTGAAAAAATATAGCAAAACCCGAAATTGCATAAAATATAAATTAATCTAAATACAAAATTTGGAGACTCTAGCTCAAAAGATGTACGAGATATAATTGATTAACTTCATTTCGATAAGGTTTTTAATCGATAACAAAAGAATGGGAAAAGTTATCGATTTTCAAGTCTCTAGCTCTTATATGTTCTGAGATCGACGCGTTCATACTTACGGACAGATGGACCGACAGACAGACGGACAGGGCTAAATCTACTCAGCTCGTCTCCCTGATCAAGAATATATATAATTTATGGGGTCTGCCACGCCCCCTTCTGCCTGTTACATACATTTGACAGTTTAACGCTGACCATTTTACGCTGATTTCCCATTTTCAATGGGTTCAGGGTATAAAAATGACTTCATATGTGGATGAGTGGATTCCGTGATAGATCTTATATATGGATTGCAGCAGAAGCCTAGTATTCATCAACATTCAGCTCAGAGATCAGAAAGGGTCTATAGAAGTAGTCTATGTAGATCAGATCAGATCAGCTCAGATCAGCCCAACTGTCAGCTGGCTGCTACCATTGGCGTGTCTCTATGGGGACAGACTTACTTGACTCAGAATCGGCTACTGAATGGCGCGACATTCGAGATGCAAGGGGAGCAGCCACCGTTGATGTATCCGAACAACAACGATGATCAACAGAAATACAAACCAGTTACAATGCGCTTGCTAGCTGAAGGCAAGTGAAGGGTTAGCCAAAGGTAGGCACAGAGGCAGTGGCTGGGGCTGGGGTAGGGACAGTGGGTAGAAGACTTTGTTTTTGTAGTTTTAGCTTTAAGATTTACAGTGCTTGGCTAAGGAACAACATTAGCTTGGGCAGAGAGAGCTCTGGCTGTGATTGATGATCCAAGCGCCACGCCCAGCGCAGCCCAACGACCTTTAGCAAGCAGCCCCCCTTGCCGCTCTGCCGCTGCATTTAATTGCAAGCTGAACAAGTTTATCGAGGGCTAACAGTAGCTCACAGCTTGATGGGGCCATAAAGTACGAGTAAGCGAGCTTGGGGCATGCGCCCCCTCGCCTAAGCCCAACACGATATTAGTTTTATTTTTATTTTAATCGTCTGTTGAACCATAAAAAGAAGCCAGACAGAGGAGCTGTGAGCACAGTCGAGTGCTCGACCAGAGGTCGCTAGGAGTTGTACACCAGGGGGAGGGAAGATGGAGGAGGGGAGGCGAGGAGGAGTGTCGAGTCACATTTCATTTAAATAGATCTCTCAAGAGTTCGGGCGCCGCGGTCATTGTACTTGAGCAAATCGAACTTTGATTTTGTTGTTTTCGTTTTCTTGTGCTTCGAACAGCCAAATATAAACACAATAAGACGCAGATGTAGATGGAGATGAAGATGGAGATGGAGATGGAGACGAAGAGAACGGCGCCGGGTCTTTGGCGAGACGCTGACGTCGATCGCTGATCGACCCGATGGGCTCAGCGGCGCTGCCTATTTATGCCATGAATTTAAAAAGCATTGACATTGAAAATTATGCGAACGGCTGAAGGGTAGAGTGCAGCAAATGGTGATCGTCAACTCAAACAGATTAGCGTATGGAAACCGTATGGAAATAGATCGCAAAATATATTCAAACGACAATCGAGCAAGCTACAAAATGTATCTAAATCAAGCAGACAAACTGTGGATAGAAGCGATCGCTTAGCACAGCTAGTCTAGAGAGTAAAGCAGATAGGCCGAACTGACGAACTGACACTCGCTGCACAGTCCTTACCTACGCGATCGGGGTCAGGCCATAGAGCTGATGGGGCCTGAAGATCAAGGTCGCAATCGGTTGACTTCTATTTCATTGTTCTGAAACGGCACGGAATTAAAATTGATAGCTGACTAGATGAGAGACTGAATTGATACGTTGCGAATTAAGATTGATCGCTGTGTTGTCTGTTGTCTGTTGCCTGTGCCTTTATATGAATCTTTTGATCGCCCCCACTAGATCTAGGCCCCAGACAATTGGCAATTGTTTAACGATCGCCAATTGTCTTCGACGGGGGCATTCAGCGAGTATGTCAAGTTTCTCTCTCTCTCACTGTGTGTGTGTATGTGTGCGACTCATAAATACCAGACTTATTATGCCTAATAAGCGGCTCTGAAAATGTCATCATTAATTATTTGTAATAATCCGACGTGACGTGAACTGTACAAAGTTTACGCCTTGGAATTCAATGTCCCTCCCAGTAAAAGATAACTGCGAGAGAATGAAACACAGATTTAACTTACCTGTGGATATATGTTTAGGCTTGAAGCAGTTTCAGCTGTATTTCCCTTGAATACTATATGATATAAGAGTCCCATCCGATAGAGACTAAGGCTTATACTTACTGAACTTGGACGCAATAGCTTGAAAGATACCTAATTTTAATTATTATAAAATGTTAAAAAATATTTAAAAAATAAGTGAGCTAATATTTGATAAGTTACAACATTAGACTAGCAACTTGCATTCAAATTTTTTTGATATCTCTTTTAGTTTAGATTTTTATAGATCTCCAAAGTTTTTTTGAGGTGCTGGTTGGTTTTGAGGCTTCTGCTCATAGAGACATATGAAATAGGCATTCTACGCTCTATGTTGTTGACACTCTATTAAAGTTTCTAGAAAGAAACCTAAAGAACATTAAATGAATTCAAATTTCTGCTTTTCTCCCTGCCTAACTGAGTTAATAAACCTTCCTGAAGCGTATTCAACTGCGAGTTGTCCGCAAAGACTTGCACTTTCCGATGGTATTTCTGTTGTTTGCCTGTTAAGATGTAAAACAAATACAAGAAAATATAAAAAATTGATTTGTGCTTGTTCAATAAACAAAGCAAAATGCCAAAGTCGCTGCTGGTCAACAAAATAACTCAAAACAACTGAAAATAACAGAAACATAAAACTCTTCAGGCCAAACCACAACTGATGGCACTTCAAATACTCTGTTTAATATTACTAATACCAATATGATGAGATTCGCAGTTTGGGACTCTTATAAGAGAACTATATCAATTATTAGTAAATTTTAAATTACATTTATTTTAGAGCACATTCATTCATTATATACATATGTATATATTTATATATATTTATATATATTTTTGGATATTTATATATATATATTTATTCATATATATTTATATACAGTGGAGTCTCGATAATTTGAAATGGCAAGGGGATCAGGTTTTTTACGAATTAGACGGAAATTCAAATTATCAAGACTCGACTGTAACGAATTTTTTTCAAGGGGATAGATTTTGTTTCGATTTATCGCGATTATCGATTTAGCGGGGTACAAATTATCGAGACTCGACTGTATATATATTTTAATCCTTTGATTTAACCAACTCTGTTAACTATGAATAGGCTTACAGACAGACAAAAGCTGAATGATTGTGGTTCTTGCAGTTGTGCTTGATAGAGAAGAGTTTATCATTGCTCTCTTTGCCGAACTCTCTCTCTCTCTCTCTCCCTCTCTCTCCCTCTCTCTCTCTCTCTCTCTCTCTCTCTCTTTATATTACGCTGTCTTTCTTTGTCTTTACCTTTGTAACTCTCTCTCTCTCTCTCTCTTTCTATCTCTCTCTATCTCTCTTGTTGTCTCTCTGTATATCTCTGTCTCTCCCTCCTTCTGTCTCTATTTGTGTCTGTCTCTGCCTTTGTCTTTCTGTCTGCATCTGCCTCTACCTCTCTCTCTCGCTTTATCTATATATCTCTCTCTATCTATCTGTATCCCTCTATCTGCCTCTCTTTCTCACTCTCTCTGTCTATATCTCTATCTCTCTCTCTTTTTCTCTCTCTCCCTTATGTTTTTTCCCCGCCTCTCTATCTCTTTATCTCTCTATCTATTTATATATACATATATCTCTCTCACTGTCTCTATCTATATCTTTTCTTTCTCTCTCTCTCTCTCTCTCATGTTTTTTCTCCGTCTCTCTCTCTCTCTCCCTCTCTCTCTGTCTCACTCTTTTCGTTTTTTTTCTCTGCCTATTTCTTTCTCACTCCATCTCTCACTCTCCCTCTCTCTCTCCCCCTCTCTCTCTCTTCATTTCTATCTCTGGTATCAAAGCAACTGCTCGATTCGATACTCCCTTCATGTTGATGCCATGACAAACTGGGCAAACTGTCCAACTGTTTGCTTGTTCAATATTACGCACTGTCGCGCTATTGTTTAGCGCGTTTGGCCACCCGCACAGCTGGCGCGCTGACCTCTTCTGCAGCCGCTTTAATTGGAAAGTGGACGTGGGCGAGGCCGGCTGACCTTGACCTCTCGCTTGGCTAGAATTGGTAACAAAGCGAAAGGCCAATTAAGCCAGCAACTGTGGCGCATCATTTCGACACGAAGAGCCCCTGCCTCTGCCCCTGCCCCACAACGGACACCGCTCCGCCTTCCTCACGTTCAGCTCGCCGCCGCCCAGCGATTGGGCTCGCCTCAAAGCTTGCAAAAAACAAAAAAAAGAGAAAAACTGTATAATTAGTTAACGCTTGACTTTTTGCTGCTTCCGACGCGTCTTTTATGTTGCAAATTTGTTTTGTTTTGTCTTTTGGCATTTTCATAGATTTTGTTTTGATCGCTGCGTTCAGCGCTTACGCTTACCGTGGTGCCAGTGCCAGTCGCTCGCTGCACGTCCACTTAGCGGCTTTCAACACTTTTCGCACGCCCGCGTCCCACTGTGCGAGGTCAACTGATCGCGCTGACCGGTCCATGGAAATGCAAAAATTCGAGATGCGGGTGAGCCAGCAGCTGAATGCTGAGCTGCTAATTAGAGGCCAATAATGGCCCACATATCTCTGGGCCAGTCCTTCAGTCAGCCTCAGATCTACCTGCCCAAACCATTCTTACTACAAGCGCTTAGAGATGAGCGCGTGATACGCCAGTTCGAATCGGATTTCGCTTGATATTAAGCTAAATTCATTATACAGATCGTAAAGATCATCTTGATCGGCTTAAAGATTGAATGAGAATGAAGTCTGTTCTAAGCAAACTATTGCTTGAGTTGAAGTGTTTGAAGATCCAGCTGAAGACTTTGACTTGGAGCTCTGCTGGAACTTATTGAACTTTAGAACTTATTGAAGATCGTTAGACAACTAGCCTAGTCAACAAATATGCTGGTAGCTGAATAGGTTAACTTGCTTAAAAATGCTGAGGAAAGTCACTGGAGCCCCATGGTACATGAGGACCAGGGACATAGAGTGAGACCCCAAGATTGAGAAAATTAGAGATAAAATCCAGGAGGTGTCCAAAAAATACCTCGAGAGATTAAATTCTCACCATAACAGCCTAGCCAGCCGGCTAGGTACTGCAGCTCAAAGGGCTGCTAGTCCCCGCACCTGTACCAGGCGAAGACTCAGGCGTCACCACCCTCAAGACCTGCTGGACCGATTCTTGACTTGATTATGTTATAATTGTCCTGTAAACTTCTTCTGTGTTAACTGCACCCTAAAATGTCTTCCGTCCCCTGAGATACGTACCCTATATTAATTGTGATGTATGTAGCTATTTAGTTATTTAGAAAATATTTCTGATTAGATTAAATTCATTCATTACAATAAAAAAAATAAATAAAAAAAAGATAACTTGCTCAATATAATGATCCGTTCAGCTCAACTCGAGTCTATTAAAGATTTGATCTGACTCTGTGGCAGGCATCACTATAGACTGTATATAGAGTAATCGAGAAGAGTTATCAACCTTAGCTTTGCCTCTCTTTGCCTCTCAGCCACTCATTCAATTCTCTTGCTCTTGCAGCTCGCTCTGACGTCATGAAGCCACAGGCACTGACGCTGACATCGCTGCTGCTGGCGCTGCTGCTCAGCCAGAGATTGACGCCGAGTCTCGGCTCCGCGGTGCTCATATCGGATATGACCATGACCATGATGGTGGAGCTATCCTCGCGACATCCCTTCTGCAAGATGCACACGGATCGGTGAGTAAGGCAGAGAGAGAGCAAATGTTCGTCAACTGAAATTTTCTTGCTTTCCTTAATCAGGGGCGACATCCAGCGGATGCTGCTGCAGTCGGATCCGCGTCGCATACGCCAGGTGCCGCGTGAGTCGGTCGTGGAGCTGGAGGAGGTCTGCCGCCGTCAGGGCTCTTACGGGCACGAGTTTCGCGGCGGCCTGGGCTTCATCTATCCGGGCACCAAGTGGTGCGGGCCAGGCACCGCCGCCACCAGCTACGAGGACCTGGGCCAGCATGTTCGAGAGGATCGCTGCTGTCGCGAGCACGACATGTGCCCCGATGTGCTCAATGTGGGCGACTGCCGGCGCGGCCTCTGCAACCGGGGCACCTTCACGCGCTCGCACTGTGATTGCGATGCGCGGTTCAGGCGCTGCCTGCAGGCGGCCAACACGGAGACGGCCAATACGCTGGGCGCCATCTTCTATAATGTGGTGCAGGTGACCTGCTTCCAGGAGCGCAGCCCCTGCTCGGCGCACCAAAGGTTCGACGATTACTTTTTTGGCGGCCGCCAGTGTCCGCTCGAGTATCGGCAGGCCGATCTCTATGTGCCGCCGCATGCCGAGAATCTCATTGCCAAAATCCTAGATCAGCCGCAGGGCCGCGCCCTCGCCGCCCCGCTGCCCCCGCTCAAGCACACTGCCCGACGCTTTGGCGTCAAGCTGGCCAGCGTTGGCCTGGCCGCCGTCAACCTACTGCGCGAGGTGGTTCAACGTCCGCGCTTGCTCTGGGACAGCCTCAATGCCCCAGTCAGTCGGGAGGTGCCGCCCCCGCGGGGCTACTACTACGAGCGGCCGGCGGCGAGACCGCGCTATGCCTACAGCTATGATTACGGCTGGAGCTGAGCTCATCTCATATCACATCTCATCAGCGCATCTCAATGCCCGCTCAGTATTAAGTAGCTGGACCGGATTGGCACGCACTCATAGTCAGCATGTCCAAAGTACTTGCATGTTAAGCCCTAAGTTATGAACTATTTGTTTTTGTTGTTGTTTTTTTTTTTTGTTTTTTGTTATTATTTTTGACTCTGAACAATAAATTAAGCACATCTTAGCCGAATGCTCACCTGTTTACAGCTGCACTCTCTCCATCTCTGTATCTCTTACCTTTTCTCTTATCTTGTGTATCTTTCGTCCAGAGCCGGCTACAATCAAACGGAGCAGGAGACCATTTGCGCCCAGTGGCAGTATCAGCCTTCGGAGAAATATGTTCCCAGCCAGCCGCGCACCTCGTAGATGATGATACTGCAACAATCAAAAACAATTAGTGTAGCCCACCCCTTACCGCCCTACAGCCCTACCGCCCTCATAGATCCACAGTGCCGCTGTTGAACCTGATGCCTGGAACAGAAACCGGTGCCAAAATGTGACAAACATATATATATTTTCATAAATATTATAAACATACAAAGGCCGACATATATATATATATATATATATATATATATATATATACATGCAATGCATTCCATATACTATATATATACAATACATAGATATATTGACCATGATCTGAGTGCGAATAAAATATGAAAAATTAGCATACTTTAAATTTTTGATTCAACCCAAAAATTATGCTGTGTCTCTGCTAAGTTCCACATGCATTCCACATACCACACTTGCACAGTCAACATCAAACCTCGTTCAGCTGTAGCCGTGACACAGTGAGTGTAAAACCTACATGACAAACGCCAATTGAACACACAGTGCAGATGAGTTTGTGCTTATGCTCGCGCAATGCACGTAAGTTTAATTAAAAGAGCTTAAATATTGTACAAATATTGTTGTAGTGCATACAGGAATATAAATATTGACATGATTCAGTTTCTCGAATAAATCTTGTTTCCAAGCTGAGCAGCCATTAACCACATACACGAACCCAGGTTCAGGTCTAGACTTTTGCAATTTTAAATATAAATTCGTATAATTAAAATTAGGCATTTTAGATACAATCGGGTACAATTTATTTATTCTACTATTTTTAACACTGCTAAATGTTACAGTATTCAATCTTAAGCATCTCAATATTAATTTGCTTTTTTATTTATATTTTTTATATTTCGCATTTCTAATAATTCATGCATTTTGTTGTATACAATTAACAAAATTTGCCATTTGTCTGTAGAATTTGTGGTTGCATGTTGTTTTGTATATGTTGTTTTGTATATGTTGCTATTTGTAAAATGTTTCATAAAAACTAAAAGCTAAATCTGATCAAATAGGCTGCCTGAAAAGCACCCATTTGGCTGCTACATGCCGCACGACCGTGGTCCTGGACACAACTCAATATGCAGCTAGCTTTTGTAGTTGTCGTAAATATTTTGCTTGTTCTTGTTATTGGAGTCTGTTAGGCGCGCAATGCGACAAACTGCTGGAACACCTCCAATATGTGGGAGTCCAGATCGGATGTGAAGAGAAGTGTCTCCAGTGTGCTGCTATATTTCTGCACCTGCTCGTGATGCTGTGACGATGTGAAAGAATTAACAGGGGATTATCTATGCACTCGCATTCTGATATATATATATATTCGACTTACCATGAGGAAGACCTGCTGCAGGCGGCCAATGGTCCAGCGATACCAATCCGTGTCTGGATCGCGTCCATCTGTGTCGGAACGCAACAGATGCTCCGATAGTATCATAATGAACCGCTGGAAGACGATCAGGAACAAACGTTTCTGATTCACATTAGCAGCTTCCAGTTTCTCTTCCATGCGCTCGACGACCTGCAAATGAACAGAAACTGAATAACTTTAAGATCAAGACACTACTCGACTTACCTCCTCGGATGGCTTATCCGCATGCGTGATGGGCTTCTTGCGCTTGTGCGGCGTATCCTCATCCGTGTCGCTGGACGATGAGTCCGCCTTGGAGAGCTTCTCCTTGGCATCACTTAGCTCAGTATCTGTATAATGTGTATGAATGTGTTAAGTGAAGCCCAGCAGCTGTGGCCAAATCGTTCAGTGGCTACTCACTCAACTTGATGACGTGCTTATTCATTTTCTTGATGGTCAGATGCAGTATCTCCCAGAGATACATTTTTGTAAACTCGCCGGTCATCTCCTTGGAGAATATCCATGTGGCAACCGCCGAGCAGTCGACAATT
Source organism: Drosophila leonis (assembly GCA_035045365.1). NCBI lineage: Eukaryota > Metazoa > Arthropoda > Insecta > Diptera > Drosophilidae > Drosophila > Drosophila leonis. Next base: position 2,364,840 of record JAWNPC010000953.1, on the reverse strand, counting down.
TGCAGCTTCAGCAGCTTGTCGATCAGCACCACCATCATCTGCTGGTGCGACGACCAGAGCTCATAGATATTATGTAGTATACAGATTTGGGCCTCCTCCGTTTCGGCAAGCGCGCGGAATACCACATGAAATTTGGATATGGCCGCAAAGCTGTGGGAGAAGGATTTCGAGCCCAAATTAAGCAACGTCTGCACAAAGACATCGATTTTGAGTGCATTGAAGCTGCCGTCGGACATCTCTTCGCCGCTGTAGCCGCTGCTGGGTATCTCCTTCAGTATGTTGACCACCTCCTCGGGCGTACACTTTTGCCGGATGGCGCCGACCAGCTGTAAGGCGACCGTTATGCCAGGCAGATTGGCTGCATATCGAAACGAAACGGAAATCATTTTTGAATGCAACAATTCATTAAGTACTTATTTCGAGTAAAGATCGAGTCTCCCGGGGGTATGCAGAGGGGCGTAGCTGCTGCTGCTGCCACAGTTGACACTTTCGCTTGCGCCAGTTGCATTGCGTTTGGTGCGCCGCCGCGTGGAACCAAGCGGCAACAAGCTGCACAGCGGACGACTCCTAAGCCCAAGCGCCTGCTGCCGTCTGATGCGTTACTAATGATTTGTAGCCACTCCATGCCCCCATGCCCCAGCCACTCTACAGCCTGTACACCTCATGACAGCTGCAATTTATTGGCACTTGAGTCGATTATGTCAATGAAAAGCGTGTTAAACAGCAGCGAAGTGGATTGAGTGGCATTTCAAACGCATTACTGCAGACAATGCGGAACTGAGCAGCGCGACCCCATTGCCAGCCAACTTTGACCCCATGGCCACCACGCTGAACAAAGCTTAAGCATCGCAAGAATCACATTGTCCACAGTAGAACGTGTCAAGATCAGCGAGCAAAGTTCACACAGCAGCACAAGTCGCTGGAAGCTTCGAACAGAACAGCTTGATTGCGTGATGCCAACAAACTGACTGTAAGTGACCGACTCAAGCTACCCTGTATATCCATAACCTACTCACTCAGCCGATTGATTGATTGATTGATCAAGTCAAGTCTTATACCTTGTATAATCATTTAGATACCTTACGAAACATCAGTGTTTATGGATCAACAACTTATTGATTTAAATGAGAAAGTCAAATCTCTTTTCTCATTTGCATCTCGACATGTATCGCATCGGCATTCTCCATTGGCTGGCTTTTCGCTTACAGGGTATGCACACTAGATTATTAGCATTTGCTTTGACTTGATGCTACCAATTTGTATATTTTCACGGATCTTTGATTTTCAGCTCAAATTGGGCATGTCCAAGGCAGGGCGTCTCAAAGATCAGGGCGCTGCTCCATCGAGCGCAACGTGTCCAGCTCTAGCTACTTTATCCGCTTCTTCCGCTCTCTGCGGTCAGCCAGACTCTCGATACGAAGTAGTATCTCAATTAGAGGCGAACGAATGTACGTTTACGAATGCCAACAACAAAGCGGAAGTGCAAGAACTTAAGCTCATTAGAGGAGCGGAACACACACACAAAAAGTCGTTATGCGCATATTTTTATGAGCGAGCTGCATGTGTGACAGCCATGAGAAGCAGCACAGCGACTAAACAAGGCCCTAGACTTGACTCTTGACAGCTTTATAAGAAGGTTACAAGATGTTTAAGCAGTCAGCATATATAGAAAGTAAATGAAGGATCAGAAAACTGAACAACTAAGTCCTTCAAGCTTTACTCTATTGAGGTATTAAGATCATGTTTCAGCCATTCTCATATCAATTTATGTGAGTAGCAGAAGTTTTAATGATCTTGAACTGCTGCATCTGAGAGATATCCATTCATACGGCGTCCAACAGTTTTGTTGCCATCTGCCCTCAGCTGAGACTCTTTTCTTTTGCTGAACTTTCTCGCGTCTTGGTTCGAGTGGCACAGCTTTCCAGCTGCGGTCCAACCTCTCAAAGCCCATCGTTTATATGATCTTTGCCCTCCACAAAAACCCATCCAGAGACAAGGTGAACTGAAACGCAATGAGAACGACAATCGGATGGAACGGCATCAGTTGGTGGCCAGTTCCACTATTGAACTTCAGCGAAGCGAGCAGCATATCTCACAGAGAATCTCTAGAGATGTGGCGTGGCTTGGGTTTGCCTTTGAAGTGGTGCTCCGCAAGTCTCAAGTGGTTTCTGTTTTTATGCTTTACAAGTAGCCAAAAAAACAAGCCGTTTCGCCTGCTCAGCGGGTAGGCGGGGTCGTTTAGGTTAGACTTGGGCGTGCTTGGGGTTGCTTGGCTTTTGGTTTTTGGCTTGAAGCGGGTCTAAACATCCGCAAGTGTTGCATAAAAGCGCGTCGGCCACGCCACCACCCGCACCACCGACAACAGCGCCAGCAGCCGCTGTTGGTAGAAACGCGGCCGTTGCCAAAGATTGCGAAATTTGCCGCCGCTGGCGATGCGCCGCTTGGCTGCTCCAACGAAAGCAGCAGCAACAGCATTTGGTGGTTCGCCCCTCTGTCTGTTGGGTTTGTTATTAGCGGTGCGCACGTCGTGAACGCCTTTCAGTCGAGCTAACGTGCGCGCGCGGCACAAACGTCGCGCTGTCCACAGACCTGTCAAAGATTCATTTGCTTATTCTGGTGTTTGTTATTTTTCTTTTTTTTTGGTTTGTTTTGTTAATGTGAAAATGTGGAAATTCTATTGCATACTCATGGCAATCGTAAGTGGTGGTGCTGTTGAGTGGTTATTGTGTGGTTGCACTGATTCCTAACTGCCCAATTGCAGCTGCAACAGCAGCAGGTGCTGGCCATTGTGGGCGCTGGTCGGGATCTGGTGCTGACACCCAAGCAGGCGCTCCAGCTGAATGGGAAACGCATCTACTACGAGGAGGAGGAGGCACCACAGTCTACGCCAGTTCAGCGCAGCTGGGAGCGCACCCTGAAGCATGTCACCTATGTGACGCTCTTCACAGACGCCGCTATGGGCGCCGCTGCCGGCAACTTGAGGTATGTCCGAGTGAAACATCTTTCTTCATCTTTCGCTCGCCCTCCACTAACTGACTGTTGGCTCGGCAGCCAGCTGCACGACTATCACGACTTTCTGCAGACGCCTTATCTGCCCGTGGCTGAGCATCAGCAGCAGGGCCAATCGCGCTTTGGCGACATTGTCACGCTGGCCACCGGGCGGCTGGAGCAGCTGTCCTCGAATGGCAGTTACCGCTTTGTCGAGGGCCACGCCAATGCCCAGCAGGCCGGCTCACCAGGCAGCCAAATACGTGCGCTGTGGCGCGTCCAGCGCATTAGACATCGAGATGGCCTTTCTCGTAGTTTGCCACAGCGCTTCCACTATGAGCTAAAGTTCAGTGTGTCTCCGCTGGCCACGAGCACGGGCTGGCCGCCGCAGAACTACATCCAGAAGGAGTCGGACTATCCGCAGAGCTTTGGCCGGCACAGTTACCAGGAAGTGCAAGAGCAGACACTGGCTCAGCGTCGTCAGGATCGCCAGCCGCAGGCGACATTCGTGCGTGGCATCTTTCAGGCACCGCCACCGCCAAATCTCCTGAACATCGGTGAGTATTTGAAGGAGGATATAGCCAAGGGTCCGCCCAAGCTAGAGCTCTTCCCGGGCCTCTTCAATCTGGGCCTGCGTCCCAATTTCATACCGGCCACCACATATCGACCCAACTATCCGGTCAAGTTTGGTTCGCCCACTCCACCGGAGCCTTATGGGTTACCCAACGAGCTGGGCGCCACTGATCCAGCTAGCGCGCCACCCAATCCGCCAGTCACTCATCACTTTCATCATCATTTTTATATGACGCCCAATGGCCTGGCCGATGGCAGCGCAACTGGCCATGCGGATCTCGCCTTTCGTCCGTCCAGTTTCGTTCCGGAACTGACAACTCTCGCAGCACCCACTACTCCAGCACCACCCTATCATCATCAGCAGCAACACTATCAGCACGATCCGCACAGTGGCTTACAGCTGTCAGTGCATCACGAACCAGCTTCAGCTGAGTCCTTGGAGCCCGGCGAGGATGACCATTCGGATCAGGAACAGCATCCACTTGTGCGCGTGCCACAAAACTATGCAGGTAACTTTTATATCCCCTATGCATTAAGGTAACAACAAAGAAGGTAAAGAAAAGGCAGAGAATCATTCTAGAATGTTCTTTAGATTGATTTGAAATTAATGTAGATTTGCGCGAAAATCTTTTTTGTCTTTATATTTGTTTTTCATATGGCTAAACAGGCTACGAGCACTCATCCAAATACCACACATCGAAGCTGTCGCCGCTGCTGATTTATGCAGGCGCTGCAGCCGATGGGGAGGAGGAGCAGAAGTCCTTTGTGCAGAGTGAGCCGCTTGAGGAGACCGTCTATCGATATTCGGAGCCGGATCCGCTCTATGTGCATCAGCATCCAGTGGATGTCCTGCAGTTGGACACACCGCACAACTATACAAACGAAGAGCCACAACTGCAGCAACAAGATTCAGCCCAGACGCAGCTTGAGCAGAGCGCTGAAAGCGAGGAGCAAGACGAGAAGGCACTGCTTGAGCAGGCAGAGGAGCAGCAGCAGCAGCAGCCCGAACAGCGACCCGCTGGTAGTCAAAAGCAGCACAAACTGGCAACCACACCTGCGCCAGCAACCAGCACAACCACGGAGAGCGCAACAAACACATCAATGGCACCAGCGCGAGCTGCGCCCACGAGCCGAACGCACTTTGTGTCCACTTCGACCAGCTTTACGCCACTGCGTGCATTGAGTCGCTATCGAACGACGCCACGCATCACCGCAGGCAGATCGACAACAACGACAACAACCACGGCACAGCCGGCAGTATCCAAGTGGAAGCAGCGTCGCAAGGAAAATGCCACCGGCCTAGACAGCCGGGCCAAAAGCAGTCACCGCCATGAGTCTAAGGTGGCTTTTGTGCCCTCAACTGTATCCCCAACAACAACAACAACAACAACAGAAGCAGCAACGACGACTACAACGACCACAACAACAACAACAACAACAGCTCCGCCTGCATTAGGTAGCAGCAGCGCGAACAGCACAGTTGCAACGCCTGCGGCAACTGGTGAAGTCATTGAGGTGCTCACCCAGAAGTCGGTTAGCAAATCCGTCAGCATCAAGGTGGGCGAGAACGGCGAAGAGATACCCATCATTGTGGACGACGATGAGAACGAGGTGAAGCGCAGCTAGGCACCCAAATGCGACCAGTTCTATGTCTAAGAAAACTGGACGGTTTAGCACTAAGAAGAAAAGCACTCCATTATAGCTAGTGTATATCAGCCGAGCTTCTTTTCTCAATTATTTAATACTATTTTTAATTTTTGTTGTTGTTTGTTTTTGCTTGAACTTGTAAATTAAGAAACTGGAGCACAGCATAAATCTACAGATATTATCTATTATTATATACTTTGTTCAAGAACAATATATTTGAAGGAAAATGAGTTGTTTTTGTTGGGAGATTGAGTGCGAAATTCGATTCGGCTTGGATTTAAATGGCTATCAAAACCAATTCAAGCCTGGCTTAAAGTGTAATGAGAATTGAGGCAATAAATGACCAGACCAGCAAGCATTGATAGGAACAAGAAAACTCTAGTCGGTAGTGCCCGACTAGGAGATCCCCTGAACTCCGCCCGATCTGCGTTTTTAAATATACTCAGTTATGTATTTATAAACGCAAAAAAATTTAAGCTTGTAAAATTATATATTGAAAAAAATAATTTTTTTTGGCCGGTATCCAAAATATTATAAAAACCGAAATTGTATAAAACATAAATTAATCTAAATACAAAATTTCGAGACTCTAGCTCAAAAGATGTACGAGATATAATTTATTAACTTCATTTCGATAAGGTTTTTAATCGATAACAAAAGAACGCGAAAAGTTATCGATTTTTTAAAACAAACTCCGATATGCGCGTGCTATACAGGGACTTCCCAATTTCAAGTTTTCTAGCTCTTATATGTTCTGAGATCGACGCGTTCATACATACGGACAGAGGGACAGACAGATGGACAGGGCTAAATCGACTCAGCTCGTCTCCCTGATCAAGCATATATATATCTTGTGGGGTCTGCCACACCCCCTTCTGCCTGTTACATACATTTGACAGTTTAACAAAAACATTTTACGCTGATTTCCCATTTTCAATGGGTTCAGGGTATAAAAACGGGAGTAAGTAGATCTATCTAGTAAGCTAGCAAGTGGTTAAAGTAATTGGAACTTACCAGCCTCCTCATTGGTGTACTTGTAGTTAGGCACAGGCGTGACCGGAATCAGTTTCGCATACGTTGTGGGCATCATTTCGGTAATGCGCTGATGGTAGGACAGGCTGAAAGATAAACAAAATCATTCAAGACAAAATAGATCAAACATTAAGTCTATCGTACCGTAAGCACTTTTGGAGCACCTCCTGTATAAACTTGGGACGTGGATGCTCGGCATCGAGCAGTAGGCAGCTGTCCCATTCGTCCCAGGACCAGGTGAACTTGAAATTGCTCAAATGATAGCTAAACCAGTTGACAAACCGATCAAAGCACGACGTGTTCATGGAATCGATGCGCATGAACAGGATCTCGGTGGCCTGAGCGAGCACCTGAGGCAAGGTGCCCGGCTGCAGTTTACACAGCTCGATCAGTATGGAGCCATAGCAAATGTCGAGATAGCGAGGCGTTGGCATGTGAAACAGCTCCGCAAAGATGATCTCCACAATGCAGTACTCCAATGGGATCTTGTGCTTGAATGGAAAGTTGAGCAGCTGTGCAGCGCAATCTTTCCGCTCATGATGATGCGTCTCGATGATATGATGCAGATGTTCCTCAATTAGGAATCGCTCGATCGAGTGTGCACCCGGCAGATTCGGTCCATCAGGGCAATCCGTATAATCGAACATGCGATAGACCACCCACGGCATTGGATACTCGAACGCATCGTGATGAGGCGGCGGCGTTATTTGCGGCAAATTATGCTGCAGTGCCTCGCACAGTATGGAGTCGAAGACAAGGTAGGGCCGCGGTATATGCTTCTCGGCCCAGTTGTCCTGCCTCAGTTTTCGTATTTGCGCCCACAAACAGTCCAGATACTCCTCCTGCGGATGTGGCGCATCCGATGACCAGACGCGCAGTGCATTGTGATGCTTTTTCGAGCGCTTATTCAAATACACCTCAATGCGAAGCAGCAGCGACTCCAGGGCCGACTCTTTCTTCTCATATAGATCACGCCCCACCCACGGCAGAGTGGAGAGCACAGCAAACACAAACCAATCGCGACGCACTTGCGGCACCGTATCCTCATTTGACACATCGATCATCGTGTCAAGCAGCTGCAGCAAACTGGTTGCGGAGATGACGTGACAGTTGACCAAGTCGGCTAGAAAACGCAGTGAATACCTTGCCGCATTCCATCGGCATAGCTTAAGAGACTCCTTGAACGTTTTGACCATATGGTCGACGAACTCGCCACCGAATTTATAGTTCTTAGCATTGAGCAGTCCCACCAGCGTCGTGTAAACGGTGCACTTTTCGGGCATGCGGACTGCACAATCGGATAGTATACGCAGGATCTTCAAACGGAATGTGCCCAGATCGGCCTCGAGCACTGAGACAAGACCCTCGAGATTCGACTCCACTGACGAGGTGCTGCGCTCTCCCACACGCAATATCAGTGACTCCAGACGATCCTCGATCTCCTGGTTCTCCGAGACGCGCCGCCGCTTGTTTCGCCTGTGGTCTGCAAAAGCAACAAAAAGAAAAAATGGATTTAGAATTGAATTGAAATTGAAACTTCAAACTTTACTCACCAAAACTCTCATCCTCGGTATCGTGGGCACGTCGGCGACTCATTTTGGTAACACCTATTAACAATTTGCAGCTAACCAATTAAATAGCAAATAAAAATGCGGCTTTTTTCCCCTTCTTTTGGCAACCGGCACAATAAAGACTGTACGTAGCGGCTGCTGCGTATGCAAATTGCTGTCGTCACTGGCTGGCACTTGTTGCACGTAGTTAACGTGTGAAATGAAATTTACGTCAAATCAATCAAATTCTGAAGCAAGCGTGCAAAATATAACGAAAAAATTTATTTTCTAACATGAGCTTCTGCATTTCACTGTCAATGCTTTCATGTGACCAAGTGCATTTATGATTGAAAAAAAAAAAACTCGCAATATAAAAATACCAACATCACAACACAATACAAGAGGCGAAAAACACTGAAATTCATATTTATCGATAACTAAAATGCAGCTACACGGGGTTATTGGACTCACGCCATAACGATGAAACTTCCTTATTCAAAAGTGACCCAAAGCTTGGGGTTAAAATCCTATTGATTTATAGAGAAAGTTTATCTCATATAAAGTTAAATGCTTACTGAATCTTTTCACCAAATATGTAATTTTCTTCATGTTTGCATAAATTTTATTGTGAAACTATTTATAAACTAAGTTCTTTCTATGATTTGTTCGTATATATTTTACTGATTATTGTTTATATTTATACATAATGAAAATGATAATTATTGTTTATATCTTAAATTAAATACAATTAAATAATGAAAAGTATTTTTTTAATTTATGATTAATTTTAATAATAAGGAATTTCAAGATAGTTTATTAAATATTAATATAATTAACTCTATTTAGATATAGCATGCAGAATTATTGAGAGACTGTTGACCGAACCGATTTTACTTTCACTGCAGTTCAATGTGACCAGAGGATTCGTAAAAGATACCGTCGATAGAAAGTATAAAATCGATAATACCATCGAAGTAAACTGCAGCCAATTGTTGAGGCTTGTCTTAAGATTCGTATATTTTTTTTTTTTTTGTAATAATTTGTTGCGTACACGCAATAGTTTAATGAAACGCAATTGAAATTTGGGTGTGCTGGTGCAAATGGATCAGTTCTCGCACGACTTGACCCTCGCCCTGGAGGAGACCTCGCTCATGGACAGGGCGTGCGGCGTCGGTAGGTGGGGCTCGCGTCGAAGAACTCGATCAACGGGTAATTTGCGTAAGTATTTGAGCCAAGATATATATATATATATATATATATATATATGCCCCTCCCTCTGAATTCATAAAAACCACTTCACTTCCACTTCATTTCACCTGCAGCTTGTGCGCCGCAACCCACAGAAGATTCGTCGAGCAGCCCCACAGACACATTGAATAATGCACATGGACACGGACACGGACACGGGGCACATTCGAATACCAATGCAAATGTCGATGGTCTGGATGCTCACACACACATTGATATGCTGCCGGCGAGCGATTCTGATGACAAGGCAGAGGCAATGCTCCCACTGCGTCTGCATGGCAAATCGCTCAATGCAGCAGCAGCCGTTCGCATGGGCATAGGAGCCCTCGAGTCGGACTCGTTGAACGAGACCAACTTCAGTCCAGCTCGGTGAGTGGACACGCCTGCTAGTTAGTTACCTAGCCAATTAATTATGCTTTGTTTTTGTAGCTTTTACAAGCCGAATTCGCGTCGGAAACGAAAGATAAAGCGCATGTCCATGGAATTTGAGTTCAGCAAAGACAGCAACTTAGCTGTGTCGCCGCATAGCTTCACGGAGTCACCGCTGCATCCGGGCATGCTAGGAGGCTGCATTGGCAACACGAGCTGTATCTCTGGCACGGGTACCGTGCGCAAGCGTCTGCTGAAGACGGAGAGCGGGAATCGCTCAAATTTATTCTTTTGCGGCAAGCGTAAGCGCTCCAATCGTGATCGCTATCACGAATGCGACCAGGATGCTGGCGTTGCGCGTGACGGCGGCGGCGGCGGCTGCTCCATCTCCAGCAATTTACATTCATCGAGCATGCCACGCTACACGCACATGGAGGAATACCATCGAATGCGGCCGCGCAGCTATTCATCCACATCGAAGCCGCACAGCGAGCGCCTGTTGCCGCTCAACAAGGGGCTGCTCTCCAAAATAAATCGCATTGCGCAAAATCAAACGCAAACGCAACAAGCACAAAAGACTGACAACACATCGAACATGGAGGAGGGCCTGGAACAGGAACAGACAGAGGCAGAAGCAGAGGCAGAGGCCCAGGTGCTGCCCCAATCAACAGCAGCCAAGCAGCAGCAGCAGCAGTTGGATCTTAATGAGAGTGCAGCTAGTGGCGTTGGCTTTGTTGGCTTTAGCCTGGAAACACTTGTGCCTGTCAGCGACATTGAGACGCTGCTGAATCACTCAGATAAATTGCCGCTGCAGCTGTCTGTGGACAGCGGAATCACAGACTATAATCATGTGCACCGCAAGAAGTCGCATTATGGCCACATACAGGGCAGCGCCTCGACGACAAAGGCGCATCGCAGACGCCGCTTTTGCCAGACGCCGCAGTCGCTGCAGGTGCAGTCAATGGACTGCAGTGAGCTGTACGATTTTCTAAGCTCCAGCTCGCTGAGCTCCTCGTCGGACAGCGATGATGGCCATCGACTGCACGATACGGATCGCGAGGGTGACGACGAGCTAACCGATTGGCCTGGCAATGAGTTTGGCCCCGGCGGCAAATACGATCCCAAACGCAAGCTGACCAAGAAATCGCTGTTACCCCAAATACGCTCCGACGATACAATTGGCGAGGACGATACGCTTATGTCTGGCACGGAAGCCACAGCGACAATGCCTTTCACAGATAGCTACGGCGGCGGCGGCGGCACGTCGCAGTCGCCTCCGCTGTCCGATGCTTTGCAGGATTTGTCACGTTTTCAGCTGGCCGCCAGCTCAGAGCCGATTGAGATCAGTGGCGGGGGCGCCAATCGGAGCGTTGGCTTTATTGACGTCAACATCTGCATGGACACGGAGCGCAGCATGAATGGCATGCCAGCCATTGTGAAGCAGATCGAGAGCGAGATGTCAGGCGAGACATCGAATCCATTCCTCTCCTCGTCGCCGCCAATGCAAATGCTGGAGGTGCGCGAGATACGCGCCGGCTGCCGGCGCATCAACGGCAACGATCGACCCGGTTTTACCATCAAATTGAGCGTCAACGAACGGCTCGCACGCTTTCTGCAGGATGCGCGACAAACACAAATCCGTTTGCCCGATGTTGAGATCTACGAGCAGGATAGCCTGCTCAACCTGGCCACGCTCTACTCGCTCAACATGGCCGTCGAACACGGCTGCACCGTGCTAACGAAGACCAGGTGAGTCCGTCAATATCTATCTCGAAAAAAGCAAAACTCAAAATGAGATTCAATTAAGTTGCTTTCTATATGGCAGAAACACAACACAATCAGTACACATCGATCCGCAGCGTGACCTGCAGCAACGTCCGGACTTGTTCGGCGACTTCAAGCGGCGCTGCTACGGCGGTGATGCAGCTGAAGACACAGCACTCACATCCGTGGCAGCGCCGGCGCCGGCAGCCAATGCCAATGCCAATGACAATGAAAATGAAAATGCAAACGCTGCAGCCATGCCAGCTAACGAAATGCTGCCCAAAAAGTGAAGAGATAATCAACAGAAGAAAAAAAAAAAGAAAAAAAAACAAGGATCAAAAACAGAATTTAATACGCAATTACCAAGCCTGGCGACAATGGGATCGGCACCGCAACTGGGAACCAGTAGATGCTTTATTTGGAAGGCAACTGGCAACCACGAGGTGCTCCAATCTAAAGGCTAATGCAATCCATAAGCAATTTGCCAGAGGTTTCGGGGCTGGGCGCCTGTGCAACTCTTTACTTTTAGCCTATTTATTAAGCTTTTAATCCGTTTCGTATAGTGTCGCTTTTTTACATGAGTTTTCAATGTAGATCGGTCTATGTATATAACTTTCTATATATATGTACTATATATAGCAATTATTATATGTATATATATATACATATATATTATTATAATATGAATTAGGGAACAGTGCATGTTACAATCAGCTAGTGGAACAAAGCGAGAGGGAAGCCACAGAAAGAGACGCAATCAGAAACAGAATGACACAGAGAGTGAGAGCGAGATCGAGAGTGAGAGCGAGAGCGACAGATTGTCATGCTCTAGTTCCATCATTGTACAAAACATTATTATTATTATTTGAAAGCTGTTCCATAATAATGAATGCGATCTTGAATATAAGTCAACATGTGCACATAGCAAACGTGTATTTTGTATGGTTGAGTGTACCGCGTACAACGACAAATTTGTAATATATAATTAGGAAATGTTGAAGATCTTCAGTTCTAACATAGAAACATCTCACATATGTACTATATGCATAACCAGCTGCATTACAAAGTTCAATCATTAATTGTGTTTTGGTTGGACAACTAGACGCTGCCTCTAGAGTCGGTTCAAGAATCAAAGGTGCTCAACGATTCTTTTATATATTCAAATACACAAACAGACACAGATAGATATATAGATATATATATATATAGTGCTGACTAATATTTGTTGTATTATTTAATATTCCGTTTGCCCCATATTTTATAATCTGTTGAAAGCATATTCAAATATATTTTATTCATTACATATTATCCAAATTGAATTGATATTTTATAATATTTGTATGGATTAATGAGATTAATAGAAATCGATATGTATATATATAATATATATATGTATATATCTATAAGTATGTATATAGGAATTAATAGATTTGATACTTTATAATATTTTTATGGATTAATGAGCAGTGCTGGAGATAGATCTAAATTGAATTATATGAGTGAAATTTAATGTAATTGGCTTTATATAAGAAACACATTTATAGATTAATAGAAATCGATATATGTATATATATATAATATATATATATCTATATGTATGCATATAGCAATTAATAGATTTGATACTTTATAATATTTATGGATTAGGAAAATTGCTGGCAATAGATCATATTAAGGCTATCTAAATTGTATTATATGAGGGGAATATAATGTGATTTGCTTTATATAAGAAACTTATTTATAGATTCATAGAAATCGATATGTATATCTAATCTATATATATCTATATGTATGCTTATAGGAATTAATAGATTTGATATTTTATAATATTTATGGATTAGGAACAGTGCTGAAGATAGATGTAAATTGAATGAGATGAATGGAATTTGATGTAATTTGCTTTATATAAGAAACACATTTATAGATTAATAGAAATCGATATGTATATATATAGTATATATATCTATAAGTATGCTATAGGATGGATTAGGAACAGTGCTGAAGATAGATCTAAATTGTATTATATGAGTGGAATTTGATGTGATTTGCTTTATATAAGAAACTTATTTATAGATTAATAGAAATCGATATTTTCATATAATCTATATATATGTATCTATAAGTATGCATATAGGAATTAATTGATTTGATACTTTATAATATCTATGGATTAGAAACAGTGCTGGCAATAGATCTAAATTGTATTATATGAGTAGAATTTTATATGATTTTCTTTATATAGGAAACACATTCATAGATTAATAGAAATCGATATATACTATATGTATGCAAATAGGGGTTAATAATTTTGATCTATATTGCTTCTATTAATTGGATAGATGAATTATTCATAATAATCGATATATGGGCGCCATGATTCAAATATGCCCCCTACACAACACACACACGCACACACTCGCACACACACACACACACACACTTAGGCACACTTAGTTTGGGGTCGAATCAGGCGCAGGCGCTCTGTGGCCCCCACTGGGTTGCCAATCGTAGCAGCATTGCAAAACTTTGGCAACCCTTAAAAGCACGCTTGTGTTTGTTGTTGTTGTTGTTGTTGCCCCTTTTGGCTTTTTGGCTGTGCTGGCCGCTCTGCACACTTTCTGGGGTCAGATCGACGGCAGAATCGCGTTGCCTTGTTGTGTCGCTGGTCGTTGGTCGTCGGTCGTCTCCGTCTTGGATTAAGTGTTTGCCGGAAGGGTGCTGCAAGTGAGCGGGGGTAGCGCAGGCAGCAACTGGACAAATTGCAAAACGCGAATGCCAAAGAAAAAGAAAAGAAAACAGCAAAATAAAGCAACGGCACTTTAAGGATACAAACTGAAGCTAAAAGAAAAACGAAAACAATTTACAAAACTCGTTAGAAACTAACGGTAATTTGTGTACTCATTAGATCTCTGTGTATGTGTGTGTGTGTGTGTGTCGCACTCTCTCTCTCTCTGTGTGTGTGTGTGTGTGTGTGTGTAATCTATGTGTATCTGTAGGAGCTACACGTGAGAAGGCGGCGTTTGGCCAAGGCGAGAGAGATTTGTGCGACGCGCGGCGAGTGGCTTATTGATTTTTCTATGCTGCAAACGAAAACACACACACACACTCACATGCACACACACACACATGCACACTCGCTCACTCATTCACACATGCAGGCAACGTGTGTGCGTGCGTACGTGCCTCTGCATGTGTGTGTGTGTGTGTGTGTGAGCTAATCTCTTATCAGAGTATAGAAATTTGTGAACTTGTTTTCGTTTCAATTATTATTTGCTTCCATTTCCATTTGTTGTTGTCAATCGGCAGCGTGCGCTGCAATGGAGGAGCGCGCGTTGAGGCGTCTATAGGGGCGGGGCGCCGTTAGTGCCGTTAGTCGAGAGTTAGTCAGAGTCAGAGCCAGTTGCATGCGCCGGGAGCATGTGCAGCAGCAGCTGCAGCTGCAACGTTTCACTGCTTGCCTAGCCCAGCGCAGCCCGTCGCCGAAGCCGGAAAATGAGCGCATGCGAGATGGCCAAGGATACAAAGGAGTCAGCCGCAGCCTCTACGGCTGCGCCCAACAAGGAGGAACCGGAGCCGCCCAAGGCCAATGGGCATGAGCACGAGCAGGAGCAGGAGCACGAGCTGGAGCAGAAGCTGTCTAAGCCAGGTCCCGACCCGGATGCAGCTGAATCGGAGCTGCATGCAGACACAGATGTGGAGGTGGTGGCAACACCCTCCTCCATAGATGCGCTGGCCAGCTGCACGGATGTGCTCCTGGCACAGAAGCTCTTTGCCAGCGGCGGCAGCGGCCCCAAGGAGCTGCTCAAGCTGAAGGAGCCCATGCGTGTGGGCTTCTATGACATAGAGCGCACCATTGGCAAGGGCAACTTTGCGGTGGTGAAGCTGGCGCGGCATCGCATCACCAAAAACGAGGTGGCCATCAAGATCATTGACAAGTCGCAGCTGGATCACACGAATCTGCAGAAGGTCTATCGCGAGGTGGAAATCATGAAGAAGCTCAAGCATCCCCATATCATCAAATTGTATCAGGTGAGTGCCGAGATCAGAGATCAGCTGTAGAGCTGCAGCCCAAGGGCTAATCCTCTCATGCCTTGCAGGTGATGGAAACCAAAAACATGATTTACATTGTCTCCGAGTACGCCAGCCAGGGCGAGATCTTTGGTAAGCCAGTCGCAGGCAACTGAATGCTTGCTTGCTTGAATTCCAGCTTTTGCTCTTCCTTTCAGATTACATAGCCAAGTATGGACGCATGTCAGAGTCGGCGGCCCGCTTCAAGTTCTGGCAAATCATCTCCGCCGTGGAGTATTGCCATAAGAAGGGCATCGTCCATCGTGATCTGAAGGCCGAGAATCTGCTGCTCGACTTTAGCATGAACATTAAAATCGCAGATTTCGGCTTCTCCAATCACTTCAAGCCCGGCGAGCTGCTCGCCACCTGGTGCGGCTCACCGCCCTATGCCGCGCCAGAAGTCTTCGAGGGCAAGCAATATACTGGACCCGAAATCGATATTTGGGTAGGTCTAGGCATATGTCTATGCGCCTTAGCTAATCTTTGTATCTCCGGCAGTCCCTGGGCGTGGTGCTCTATGTGTTGGTGTGTGGGGCGCTGCCCTTCGATGGCTCCACGCTGCAGAGTCTGCGGGATCGCGTGCTGTCGGGCCGCTTTCGCATACCCTTCTTCATGAGCTCGGAGTGTGAGCATCTAATACGTCGCATGCTGGTGCTGGAGCCGACGCGTCGCTATACCATTGAGCAGATCAAGCGGCATCGCTGGATGTGCCCCGAGCTGCTGGAGCATGCGCTGATTGCCAAATACAACTTGAATATGGAGCGGCAGGCGGTGCTGGAGCCGAGCGAGGATATATTACGCATCATGTCCGAGTACGTTGGCATTGGGCCGGACAAGACTCGTGCCAGCTTGAAGAAGAATACCTACGATCATGTGGCGGCCATCTATCTGCTGCTGCAGGATCGCGTCTCCCACAAGAAGGAGCAGGCGAAGCCCAGCGAATCGAGCAGCCGTATGCTCTACAAGAGCAAGCAATCGCTGATGCTCGATCAGTTGCCCACGCAGCAGCAGCAGCAGCAGCAACAGTTGCTGCAACTGCATCAGCAACAGCAGCAGCAGCAGCAGCAACAGCAACAGCAACAACAACAACAGCTGCAACAGCAGCATCAAAGAAAGACAATATCCACCGTGATCCTGGCCAAGGATCCGACACACAAAAGACTTAGCCGCCATCAGACTGTGCTGATGAGCGAGCGAACCACTGCCGATCCCTACTATGCGGTCAAGCAGCAGGCCCACATCCTCGCCCATGCCCATGCCCGTTACCTCAACGGCGATGAGGGCGCTGGCATGGTCATGCCCACTAGATATACACCGCTGCCAGCACCGGGCAGCGCTCGCATCAGCTCGGCTCGCAGCATGGCCGGCAGCCAGCGACCAGTTGGCATCTCGCTAAGCATCGACAATACCAGCAGTGGGCACCCGCTGCCATCGCTAGCCAATCTGAGATGTCGTGAGCTGCTGCTCAATGCCAGCCAACAGCTGGAGCAGGGCCATCCGCTCGGTCATCTGCCCTCGCCATCGCCATCGCCGGCGCCCAAGCAGCTCCACCAGACCATTAGCGAGTACATCATCAAACAGAGCACCGAAGACTGTCGTCAGCTGCTGCAGCAGGTGCGTTCAGCATACATCTTCATGATCCCTGACATTTCTATTCACATCTTCAATCTCTTGCAGTCCACGGCCATTGCCGAAACGAAGAAGGAGGACGAGGAGCAGCTGCCCGCAACGGCAATGGAGCATTCGAGCGCTGCCACGCCCACTGCCGAGCATAATAAGACAATAAAAGTCATGTCCAGTTCGAATAGCTTCGACTCCACCGCCAATCTCAATCAAAGCTTTCGCTACAAAATGTCCGCCGAGGCTAACCGACTCTTTCAGACCCTCCAGGAGAGTCCACTGCCAATTGAGGTGCGTTCGCATCTGGCTTTCCCCTCTCATCCACCCTTTCGTCTTCCTCTAATTTTTCCTAGCCCCAGCTGTGGCTCGTCCGATTGATCCTACTCGAAATCTATTTCCCATCTATTTATTCCTCATGCTTAACATTATTTTGTTTTTGCTAATCGAGCTCTTCTATCGCAACAGAAACCCAAGCGCAAGGCTGCAAATACGAATGGCAATGGCAGCGAGGCTGGCCGCATTTTGGAGGAAACTGAAGGAGACGAGCGAAAGCCCAATGGAGACGGGTGAGTGAGATTTAACGCCCAACGATTCGCGAGTGCGGCAGAGTCGAATCTAATCGGGCGTCGTTGTTGTTGTAGCCGTGAGAAAAAGACTTTTGAGAAGAAGGTGCTGGCACAGGGCAGCTCCAGCACGGACGAGGGCTGCGACACGGATCAGGGCAATGAGGTTGCCGCCAAGGAGGGCTCCCAATCCTCAACGGATCTGACCAGCGTCCAGGCGAACACACGCACTCGCTCCTATGCCAGCAGCAGTAGCTCCAGCGGCGTCCTGGCCGGCAGCTACTCGAAGAGTCTCAGCCAGAATCTGAGTCGCGGCTCCTCGAAGAGCAACTGCAGCGCCTACGAAAGTCTGGACTTTGTGCTGCCCTCCGTGCCGGACATTGCCGGCAGTCTGCCCTCGTGCATGAGCAACTCAATGCTGGCCGCTGCCGCAGCAGCTGCGGCCGCTGTCTCCAGCGAGCACTCGTCGGAGCGTTCACTGTACAGCAGCCACAACTCGTGCATCCATATGCCCAGCGCGGTGAATTTGCTGGTGACGCCGACGCCGACGCCAACGCCACCGCCAGCGCCGCTGTCGCAGCCGCAGCCGCAGCCGGCGCCGCCGCCCTTTGCGGACAAGCGTTCGCCCATCCATTTCCGTGAGGGTCGCCGCGCCAGCGACGGCCTGGTGGCCCAGGGCCTGCTCAGCTCCAGCTCACTGCTGGGCGCCAGTCGCGTCTATGGCAGCTATCGCTACGAGCAGGCCAAGCGCCACGGCTGGCTAGAGATACAGCAGCTGCAGCAGGAGGCGGCCAGCCACGCCCATCTGCATGCCCATGCCCATGCCCATGCCCATGGCTATGGTCATGGTCATGGGCATGGCCATGGTCATGGCCATCTGGGCCTGGAGGAGCTGAGTCTGGCTAATTGTCAATTGCCACATGGTCAATTCTATGCGATGCCCATCAAGCCGCACCACACGCTGCACCACCTGCAGCCGCAGCACCACCAGCAGCTCGCCTATGCGCCGCTGCCACCGCCGCCGCCGCCGCCGCTGCTCCTGGATGCGGCGAGCAGCGAGCTGTTTGCGGCCCATGGACATGCCTGCTATCAGCCGCCGCCGCCACCGCCAGCGGGCGTCTACCCACATCAGCATCTGGCCATGTCGCCAATGCAGAAGCCGCCGCTGCAACAACAGCTGCTGCAGCATCGCCTGCTGCAGCAGAAGCGTCAGCTCTTTCAGAAGCAATACGCCCTGGAGGCGCAGCTGGCTGGACGCCATCAGCATCATCATCACCATCATAACCATGGCCATGTCCACTACAATCATAGTCTGATGCATGCAACGCCGCAGCCGCAGCCGCCGCCGCCAGCTCCTGCACCCGAACACCACCTGGCCGAGGAGCTGTACGAGCTGGCCATGCTGGATCGGCCGCGCAGCGGACCGCCGCGTCTGCAGCACTCGCTGACCATGCCGGGCGCACACGCCTTTAGCCAAATGAATCTGAAGACCTCCTACATTAGCCAGTCGGAGACAGTGCCCACAGCTGGGCCCATGGCATCCAGTGCGGCGCCACCGCCGTCCACAACGCCGCCAGCAACACCGCCCCAGGCGCTGCTCAACAGCCATGTGGTCCATGGCCACGAGTCCGACTATCATGTGCGTTCGCAATCCAGCGCATCGGCGCCACCGGTGCTCAGCCTGTTCACGCCCAGCTGGCAGACATTGGTCAAGCCGCTCAGCGAGAGTCCCATACTGGAGATCTCCGAGCATCTGGAGTCCGTGTGAGCAGACAACGCTCGCTATACACCCAAGCCCAAACCCAAACGCAATCCCAATCGCAATCGCAATCGCAATCGCAATTACAACAAAAACTTCAAATCTAAATATAAAAATAATAATAATACTAATAATTTTATTCATATACATATAAAATACGATACTATTATATGATAAATGTTATATACACCCACACATTTATAGGCTTATACATGACATTACCGTTAGTCAGCAAGAGAGAGAGAGAGAGAGAGGGAGACAGACAGACAGAGAGAGAGAGAGAGTGATCGAAAGAGTAAGAAGTCCGTGAGTTCCATTTGGCAATTGAAATTTCGAGACGATTTATCGTTAGCGTTATCGTGCGGCGATAAGTATTACCAGAATATTGGATCATTTAGTTGTGTTACTAGAGTTAAGTAGTCCATGTTTCGTACACACACACACACACCCACACACACACACACACACACACACTCTGGCATATACAATATGTATATTGATAATAATTATGTATTAAGCTACACCACATATTCTGGTATTATCTGGAACTCTATTCGAAATTCTCAAAAAAAAAGAAAGAAAAGAAAATGAAAAAAAAAACCAATGTAAACCGGAAAAAAAACAACGTAAAACTACATATATCAATTATTCGAAGCATTTATTGATGACATAGGATATACATAATAGAAATATATATATACATATATACCACATATATATACATACATATATATATGTATATGTATATGTATATGTATATGTATATACATATATATGTGTATATGTATTGGTACAATAATTAGCGGCAAGCAAATAAATAAAACATCGACTGTTCTTAAACATGGAATTCAAACTGTCAACCAGATATTAAAAAGTCATTTGGTATAAAATACAATACACTTTTTATCGATTACACGCGCCGACTTATCGACTTATCGATTCTTGTTTGCGGGCAGAAGTCGGGCATGGGGGAACTGGAACTGGAAATGGAAATGGAAATATTCAAGTTAGGCACATCAAGTTAGAAAATTATCAAGTTTCAATCGAGATTGATCATATAATTTGATATAAAATACAATATATTGTATATACAGTGGCTCACAGCATTTTTCAACCAACAGCTCAAAAAAACTTTTGGGATCTATAAAATCTAAACTAAAAGAGAAATCAAAATAGTTTAAATGCAAGTTGCTAAAAACCTTATCGAAATCAAGTTATTAAATTATATCTCGCATCTTTCGAGCTAGAGTCTCCAAATTTTGTATTTAGCTAAATTTATATTTTATACAATTTCGATTTTTGTTATTTTTTTTTTATTTAAATGTTAAAAAAATATTTAAAAAATAAGTAAGCTAATATTTGATAAGTTAAAACATTAGACAAGCAACTTGCATTTAAATTTTTTTGATATCTCTTTTAGTTTAGATTGTATAGATCCCAAAAGTTTTTTTAAGGTGCTGGTTGAAATAAGCTGTGAACCACTGTATATATATGATATATCTGACAGATAAAGATATGGCTTTCAAGTCACTGCATTAGAGAATCTTCTTATTATTGTGAATGAAGAGACATGCCCTATATAGGCAGACGGATCTTACATTAATTCCAGTTATATCAAAGCATATAGTATATGTGTTTCGACTATTCCCATACCTTTACTGGCAAACCTTTTTCTATCTGGCAATTGGCACTAGGCGGCAACTAGGCTTTGATGGATGGGACGGAACTCGTCTGCGGCTCCACTTCGGATCCGTTCCGGATCACGTTTTGAGCGCCCGATTCGACTCGAGATGCTTCTTGAGGGCTCGCTGCTGCTGCTGCTGCTGCTCGGATTGATGGCAGCGCAGCAGATTCCAGTAGGCGCGCCTATACTCGGAGCTCATCAGCACATAGATCAGGGGATTGATGCAGGTGGTCAGATAGATCAGCAGATAGCCCATTATGTTAAAGATGTGCACATCGTTGGCACTCTTCCAGATCTTGGCCACCGTTATCGGCAGATAGCAGATGACGAACCACACGAATATCACCAATATCATCTTCAGCAATCGACGATCCTTCACGCTCATCCGACCCGGATAGATGGACGAGGCATTCGAGGTATTGCCCATTGACACATAATGCGATTTGCGTGGACTGAAACGCGTAAAGGAGGTGCGCAGCGAGGTGGTGATGGGATTCTTTCTACCAAGGGCGGAGTGGGCGAGCGAGGAAGAGAGAGCGGAAGAGTGTGAGGAAGAGCATGTGTTTAGAGTTGAAGATTTAATAATTAATGGTTATTTCATTTTCCTATATACTTTATTTTTGCTCCTACTCTGATTATGATTTTCCGATAAGCCCTATATCAACCCTATAGCCCAGGTTTCTTCTTAACATCTCTCATTACAATCATTAAAGTTATTAAAGATTGTAATACACAGAATATGTGATATTATCTGTCATACATTTAACATTCCATTCATACTCGTTCACATAGTGAAAGGAATATTTTAGTCTTTTTTTAGCAAATGTTCGTCTTGCTGTATGGAGTAGGCAAGAAACTTGAAATGGAGATATACCCGTTGGTAGCTTGGACTTATGGAGCGTGACCAGGCGAGGGTAATTGTATCTCCGACAGTTCTGAAGCTCAAATGAACTCAAGATTTTACTATTACTTTAGGGCTCTATCTATTCATTTAAAAAAGTTATATATATATATTGGTTACTCTAAAAAGTCTTATTTAAATGGTTCAAAACCGTTTGATGATGAATGTTTAGTTCCTTGGCGATGTCATGGCAGCTTATGTGACGGTCCTGGTCAATCTTTTTCATATTTTTACATCGACTTTTTCAACGATAGGTCGACCAGAGCGAGGTGCATCTTTCACATAGAAATTTCCAGAACGGCAGCAAGCGAACCAATGTTGGGCTACACAAACTGATACAGCATCGTCTCCGTAAACTTCACAAATTTCATTGGTGGTTTGCGTGGGGCATTCTTCCCTTTCTTTTAGAAAAATTTCAAAATATAACAAATTTCTTCATAATTTTCGCTCATTTTTAACAGCTGTAACTTATTTTCAACTTCTACGAATTTAATTTTTTATTTTTTTGGTTAAAGGAAGCCTAAAATGTCACCTTTCCAACACCATATGGTATGCCACAATGTGATTGATAGCACTGGAGATAGACGACTCCAGCGACAGCTATTAACAAAATACGTTAAGACTTTTTCGACTACCCAATACATATATATCCTAAATCAGAAAAACCTTTGTCTTCTACAGTTTTGCAGCTAGCACAGTCATATAGGTATGTAAGTTACTGTAGCCTGCCGCCCTTTGGGTGCAGCCTTGGATATATAGTTCTTTGTCAATTTAGAGATATAGTCTTCAATGCCTAATAGTGAAAACCCTATCTATATAGCGCAGTTTGAGCTTCAAATTCACCCAATTATGCAGATTGATCTGTGATCTACAACTATAAGAGATCCGCCCATTGGGGCGTGTCAAATTTCTGATATTGATTTATTGATTTTTGAATAGCTTTCACTACTTTTAGATCCTCAACAAAATCATTTCTCATTTGTACCTTCTTCCTGCTCTGTTTTTATGTTTAAAAGTTGCCATAGCAATTTACAACCCGCTTGTAAGTAAATGTTAAATTTCATTTTTTAACAAATCTTATATTGAATGAACTTTGTAACATTAAGTAGCCCTTTTTTGTTGCCAATCCTTTCAATTGATATTTACAACCTGGTTGTAAATGTTTGATATTCTAGCAAACAAATAATCATTGCATTTTGCCAGATCATTTAACTAGCTATTAGAGACAAATAAAATCTATCCTCTATGCTTCTTCTGCTTCCCCCTTTTTTTTGTATAGCCTCCACATTGATTGGAATTTACAAGCCAGTTGTAAATTGAAAGTAGATGTTATTCAATTGCCATTTGCTACTTACGAATTGCGACTCTGTTCCAGCTGTGTCAGCGATCTATGAATGCTCGCATCGCCTGCAGCTGGAGTCGCAGCTGGAGTTGATCCTGGCGTGGAGTGCTTGTTGTTGGTCAGATTGTTGTCCTGCAGCACGACGTTCGCATCGATGGGCGCCTCCTGCTTGACGCTGTACGAGATGGGGAAACTCTCTGAGGAGGCATTGTCATCGATGTAGGCCAAGTACTCGCTGACCACAAAGGGATGCACTTGGCCAGCGCCCTCGTCCGAGCTGGACTTGCGCTCTTTGTCCTGATCCTTGGGCTTATCCTTGCCCTTGGGCTTGCCCTTGTCCTTGGCCTTGTCAGCGGGCGGCGTTTGAATGGGCGGCGTAATGGCCACCTCGGCGCTCTTGGCGCTCGCCCGCATCGCCGCCTGACGGACGAGCACAAAGATGCGGGCATAGCAGATGACAATGCAGACGCAGGGCAGCATGAAGGCGGCCATGAAGAGAAACTCCTTGGGCGAGCGATCGTACTGGTCGTGCAGTATCGAGCAGGAGCCGATGCTAGTGTCCAGCCCAAAGCGGCCCCAAACGCCGCGCCACGTCGGTATCATAATGGAGAACGT
This sequence comes from Drosophila leonis, assembly GCA_035045365.1. Taxonomy (NCBI): domain Eukaryota; kingdom Metazoa; phylum Arthropoda; class Insecta; order Diptera; family Drosophilidae; genus Drosophila; species Drosophila leonis. Next base: position 2,341,117 of record JAWNPC010000953.1, on the reverse strand, counting down.
GACCAGCCAGGTGCCCGCCACCATCAACGCCAAATAGCGCCGCTGATAGATGCTGCACAGGTGGCAATGGGAGTCGATGTTAACAGGGATTGAATTGGGCATCCTCATGAGGATGACACACTTACCGGGGATACTGTCGCGGATGGGCAATGATTATATACCGATTGATCGTGATCAGCGAGACGGAGAGCAGTGAGACGGCCAGAAGGCCATAGCGCAGCATGGGGAATAGCCGGCAGAGCAAGTCGCTGTGGGTCCAGGCGCGCTCCTTGAACGTTGACGCGGCCAGCGGCAGATTGAAGCAGCCAAAGAGCAGATCCGAGCAGGATAAGTTGATGATGAAGATCGCCGTCGAGTTGCGTGTCTGTCTGCCCCGCGACAGGGCCACAATGGTCAGCAGATTGCCTGGCACGCCCACAATGATGAACACAATGCAGGCGATCCAGGCGAAGGTCAGCAGCTCATCCGAGTAGCCCTCGAACAGTTCGTTCTCCAGCACGCTTGTCCGATTGCCTGGCAATGCCTTGCGACTTAGCCCCAATCCCAAACCCAAACCCACTGGCTGACTGCTGCCGAGCAGCTCGGGCTGACCATTCCAATGCTGGTGAATCATGCTCCAATGTAAACTAGAGCTAACTTAACTGTGGGTCCGACTGCTAGGCGGTGCGGCCGGGTTTAGCGGGGTATCTATGAAAATATATGTATAAAATCTACATATATGACTATGTATATATATGTATATATGTATATATGTGTCTGTGTCTGTGTCTGTGTCTGTGTCTGTCTGTATGCAGCCAAGGAATGCGGCGTTTAAAACTATGACGCGATCGTTCCTGCGCCGATTTTTGTACTAAACTAAATTCTATACATCGACACTAGCCCAAATAGCAAAGCATCCAGCAAAGAAATTAACAAACACAACAACAACAACAGCAGCAGCAACAATGAATTGTGTTCCATGAGAACTGCTTGGGGCATACATGACGGCTAAATACCCTGCCTTTGCTTGCTTAGTTCATAAATAACTCCAAATTTGTTTTCAAATATTTTGTATTGATACTAAAGTGCGCCTAACTCTAGCTCTCAAAGGCCTCTGCTCAAGCTATAGAAATTGACTTGGGATATGCAGAACAGAAAATGTATTTGCTATCAGCTCAGAGAATCTATAACCAAATTGCTGTAGAAAATATCATGAAAAAATGAATTGATATAGGTCAAGAATAGTTCGTATACTATTCAAGCTCTAACATATATAACATAATAATTATTTCTGATTCTAGCTTTACCAGTTCCGAACTCTTCTTGACCTATATCAATTCATTTTTTCATGATATTTTCTACAACAATTTTGTATATCAGATATACAGAGTAATTTTTAATATAATATCTTTGATATGCATCATCAAATCCATACATAAACATGCATATATTTGGAACTCTTAAGTTGATATACTTTTTCTTTTAGCCACATTCCTTTAGATAAGAAATTTCTACCGTTTAGGCCTTATAGTTGAGTCTGAGTTCTTTGGTTGATCTATTTCTAATAACATTTGATATAGTTCTCAATATAGATTTTTAATGGAATCTCAATTATAGTATTAGTATAGTATATGTAAACATATATAGCTTTGTTCATAAAAATAGTAGTGCGACAAAAATAATTTATGTTAATCTTAATACTCGTTTCAAATTATTATTATATTTATCACCAAATCTTGCAGTCCAACATTTCACTCGCACTACTATTTTCATGAACACAGCCATACCTACCTATATTTTTGGTACCCTCAACTTAAAATCCTTTCTCACTTAATCCTCATTCATTCACATACCAAATTTCCAACCCATAACCCATATATTTTCCGAGTTCTTTGGGTTATCTCTGCCAAACAGTTAAAAAAAAACTCAAAGTACAGGGTATTTTTGGATACAAACCAATAGCAGCAAAACAACAACAAATTTTTATTGTATACAACAATTGACTTCATCATCGGGTAATTTGAAATGAGTAGAGCGAGCGCTTTGTTTACATTGTTCTTATATTTTGGCCTTTTCTACAAAAACTTTTTTGTTGCCTTTCGCATTGTTTCTTTTTCGATATTTTCAACTAGAGCATACACAGACCAGGGCTGCACCACCATCACCTCCAGCACGCAACTCTTGAGGTTTCTGTCGCCTCTCACCACATTTCCAAATAGAACTTATCTTTTTCCAATTCTTTCGAGTTCGGGGCAATGGACAAGCGCGTCGACGAGCTGTTTCCACCCACCTACGATCGCCATCAAAGAAAAGAGCATAAATTTGGTCAGTATTTATATACATTTTGTTTATAGGGTATGCGAGTGGAGGAGCATCGAATGATTACACTAGAGAGTAGAATGAAAAGGTATTGGATAGAAAATTTAGATGAAAGTAAATAAAAAGAATCTTCATAAAGTAGTTATATCAGATGAAAATGTAGTTCTTTACTCCATAAAGTATTTTATATCAAATTTATGGTAAGAGACATCTATTACATAAGGGCCAGTTGTGTACACAGTGTGGCAATAATGTCTTCAACTTTTTATACCCTGAACCCATTGAAAATGGGAAAACAGGGTATATTGGTTTTGTTAAAATGTATGTAACAGGCAGAACGAGGCGTGGCAGACCCCATAAGGCATATATTTCTTGATCAGGACGACGAGCTGAGTCGATATAGTCATGTCCGTCTGTCCGTCTGTTCGTCTGTCTGTCTGTATTCTGTCCGTCTGTCCGTCCGTCCGTCTGTCCGTATGTATGAGCACGTAGATCTCAGAACCTATAAGAGCTAGAGACATGCAATTTTTGCAATTTTTGTAGGTCCCTATGTAGTAAAGCACGCGCACATCGAGTTTGCTTCAAAAAAATCAATAATGTTTTCCATTTTAATGTTTTTGATTAAAAACCTTCTTGAAATTCAGCCAACAAATTTTATCTCGTACGTCTTTGCAGCTAGAGTCTCAAAATTTTGCATTTAGCTTTATGTAAATTTTATACAATTTTGGTTTTGGCTATATTTGGAATACCGACTCCAAATTCTACCAAATTCTTTAATTTGTAGATCTGTTGCAAATATATCAAATATATGAATGAGTTTGCATTTTTACTAAATTGAAAAATATTCAATATAATATAAAGATCATATGCTGAAAATTTCATTGAAATCCATTAAGTAACACAGAAGTTATTGAACAATACGTTTTGTCTATTGGCAAAAACGCGTGGCAAGCAGCGCCAATTATCAGCTGCTATTGAGCTTAGATTTGCTAGACGGGGTTCAGGGTATCTTCCGACTAGAGTTTTCTTACTTGTTTTTAAATGAAATTTTAAAATTATATCAATATGTTGATTAGTTTAAGAGCTACAATCAAAAAGCCATGAAAAGGCACGGTTTGGCTTCAATAAAGTCTTCGTACAGCCAAACTTAAAAAATATTCTTAAAAACTTAATAACATTTAGTTTTTGGCATTTTTAATACTTAAGGATGGCCTTAATTGTTTCTAACTGCTTTGGTTTGCTCTGGCATCTATAATAATAGGTTCTAAATTTGGAATTAATCTGTTTTGTGCGCAGTACTCTTTCAAAACCTCTATAAGTTTTATCTAATCAACATATTGATATTTTTTTTATTTGTATTTATTTATTTTTTTAAAAGAGATAATTAAAAAATTTCAACAAATTTCATTTAATTTTTTAATTACATTTTTTTACATTTCACTCAATAAATAAATTTTATTCTTTGTCCAAGGAAAAGGTTGCTGCTGTACGCAGACATTATGGATGCACTGTTTATTCGACTCAAATATCTGTTCCACAACAATGAAAGCTTTTTTTCAGAGATTATACATTATAGATTTATAGAGATTTATAGAGATTTATGCCTCCAATAGTACATCAAATACTAATATATACTCTAGCTATAACTTGATTATAGAGCATTAAGATATAGCCATGTATGTAGGGTATTTAGATATAGTCATGCATGTAGGGTATATCTTAATACACTATAATCAAGTTATAGTTAGATAACTGAATCATAATTTCATTTGCTGCGAATTCTAGTTTAAAGACTCTAAAAACAGACCTAAAATATTTGACTTATAGAATATTAGATAGGTGTAAATTACAGGGTATATATTCCATATCAAAATTAAATATAGATCAATTTATAAGCAACTATATAAAGCTTACAAGCTACATAGACCAACTCTACATAGTATGTATACTATGTATACTATAGTATACATAGTATGTATACTACTACATATATGTATGTATGTATGTATGTATGTATGTATGTATGTATGTATGTATGTATGTATGTATGTATGTATGTATACAATCTATATATATATAGATCTATGTATAATCTATTATACTTCCAGGCAGTACAGAACTTATGCCCTGCTAAATCCAACTTTTGACTAGGCCAATTTTCTAGCTAACTGCACGCGAAGCATGACCCCCAACCGCTGCTCCTCTACTAATTCCCTTGCGCACCCACACACACATACATATGTATATATATATACATATATATATACATATATATATATAGTTAGATAATGGTCTCTTCTCGACGCTGTTGCCAGCGTCATCTTAATTAATTAATGAAGCAAACAAAAAGAAATAGTCTCGCCGCAGCAGGAGTAGGAGCAGGGACTGGCGGTGTGCAGGGGGGTGGTAGGCTAAGGGGCGTTGGCTGGGCGCGAGCATATTAGGGGCCAGCGGCCCCGGGTTCATTGAGTAGAGCGCGCTGAATGGGCCACTGGCAAACGGGCGCTGAGACAGTGGCTAATGGCTATGGGAATGAGAGTGAGAGTGAGAGTGTGCCGCTGCACGTGTGTGTGTGTGTGTGTGTGTGCTGTGTGTGTGTACTTTATAGAAAACAACTGAGTCAGATGAAAAACTCTTTGGCAACAATTGAAAATTGACCGACTGCGCCCCGTGACTTCGTCTCCGCTGCTGCTACAACTCGAATGTGTGAAATGTTTGCTTTTTATGCAGGCGCATATATCTGTCTATATATATAAACATATGTATGTATGTATATATAGATGGCTAAGTATATAGAACCAACTGACCGCTAATCAGATGCAAACAGAGACCCACAGAAATGATTTAAACTCAATGCAACTGGAGGGCAGCACAGACAGAGAGACAGGCAAAGAGAGAGAGAGAGAGAGAGAGAATGAGAGGCTATAGTATGCACACACACACACATTCACTTTCTCTCTCTCTCTCTCTCTCCCTCTCTCTTTTTCTCTCTCTCTCTCACTCTTCCCATATAATTACTCTCGATATCTATAAGCAATCGTGTTCTTCACACAAACAAACGTGTCTGCTCGAGCTGTGTAAACATTTCTCACAAATGAAGCCGAAGCTGAAACCGAATGTCGGAAACTTCTTAGCCCCTTCCTTTCCATGTATACTATATACATACATACATATATGCCCTTTCCCTTGATCCCTTATCAATAGCAATTCAAGCAATGCGTGTAATTCCAGGCACTTAAGACAGTCACAGTGCAGTGGACGCTCAGCTTAGTAATCTAGGCAAGTCAAACGTTTTTGTGGCGCTGGGGCATTATCTGCTAAAAAAGAAAAATTTGAATTAGTTTCGAAAATCTACAATATTATCGCAAGGGAAAGATCATAAAATACGATTATAAGCAAGTAAGAAAACTCTAGTCGGTAGTGCCCGACTAGGAGATCCCCTGAACCCTGAACCCCGTCCGATCTGCGCTTTTAAATATACTCAGTTATGTATTTATTAACGCAGAACAAATTTAAGCTTGTAAAATTAAATAATAATAAAAAAAAAGCTTGTAAAATTAAATAATAAATATAAAAATAAAACAAAAATCGAAATTATATAAAATATAAATCAATCTAATTACAAAATTTGGAGACTCTTTCTAGAAAGATGTACGAGATATAATTTATTACTGACTCAGGTCGTCTCCCTGATCAAGAATATATATACTTTATGGGCTCTGCCACGCCCCCTTCTGCCTATTACATACGTTTGACAGCTTAACAAAACCATTATACCCTGATTTTCCATTTTCAATGGGTTCAGGGTATAAATATGGGTATACTATATAGATATATAGATCTATTTATCACTCTAATGACTCGACAGTATGAAGTTCGAGTTACTTGCTTAGTTCTATCTGGTTTCATAAGCGGCATAAGCTCTACATCTGGTTAATAACTGACATTATGTAGCCTCGAGGTTGTTACTGTAGTCGATCAAGCGATTCACTTCGAGTCGTGAGAAAATAAAGCTAAAATATTGTAGAAAATAGATCTAAATTTAATTTTCATTAACTCTATACACTCTACACCCACACTTTGCACATTCGATTCTATAAAACTTTACATCGTAATAACTGGTTTTGAAATGACTGGGCTGATGCTGATGCAGCTTCGAGTCTTACTACTCTGAACTATCGTATGACTCAACATCAGGCTTCGTTAATTCCCATGAGTTTACAGAGCTCTGAGCTGTTGAATTCCATTTCATGTCGACTGCATATGACGGCTCTCCTAGGAGACACTCAAAATATCAGAGAGTGAGAACTGAAACAACAATATTCCAGCTATGTCTCTCGAGCTGAGTCGGTCCTATTAAGTAATAGGAAAATCGATGTGTGAAACTTAAGGAAATCATGATGCCCGAAGATCTACTTGAAGATCTAAAGATCTACCGAACGGAACTTGACCACAAAGCGATCTGAGACTCCGGGCAGGAACAGCTGGTACGAAGTCTGGAATACTTGAAGATTAAATAAATATATTTATTTGTGGGATTCCACAATAGATGTGCATAACAAAGATCTGTATAATCATCTATTGTGGTATATCCGATTATCCGAGTCGAAAGTGACGTCTGAATAACTTGAATCTTCATTCAATTCGATGTCGCACAGAATTGAGTATTAAAAGTATATATTAGCTTCGATATTTGGACATCTGAGATAATACCACGTTTACATGGATAGTTAGAGCTCGAAAATAATTTGTAATACCAGCTTCTCGTCTAGGGCTTGGTGGTTATTGATTGATGAAAAACTGGGCTATGCTACGGTATTGAACGGGTATGTTAAGATCCAGTTGTGACAATATTTCTTAAAATAGTTGAGTGGAAGACGCATTGATAGATGTGCTATTTTCTAGTTGAAGTTAAGTCTAAGTCACAGTTAAGTCTTTTGAGTCTGCTTTCTTAACGGCTTTCTTCAATCATTGATTTCTCTCTAGATTCTTGACTCCCTACATATTGTTCTGGATGTGCTGCAAAGGAAATTAAATTTAGATCTAATTGAATTACTATCCTGTTATGAAACTACTCTACTAACCCGTTGACGATCCTCCTCTGCGCTTTTCTCAGCCTCCGTTGGGCGTTGTTCGTCGATGTTCGTGTAGCCGATATGTAATGAGTTTCTTAACATGTCAATACTGTTTGGTATAAAATTAGTTAGGTCCGGTGCAATGTATTCAATGTAGTCTGTGGGACTTTTATAATCCTCTTCGCTTTCTTCCATATCTTGTTCCATTGGATTTGAACGATTCGTTTCGGTGGTTTTCTGGTTCTTCTTCTTCTTATAAAAATCGTCAGAGGAATCAGAAACTGTTGAGAATTCAATTTCACTTGGCTCACTCCTGCTTAGTAGTTCCTGGATTCCATTTGCATTATTAGCTGTCAATGCCCAATTGACCCAGTTGCTATCGTCCTGCTTGAGCTGTTCACTGCTCATCGAAGTTTCAGAACCTTCCGATATTTTTAATAAATACTTAAATTGCTTTTGCAAAATATCATAATTTAAATTTTCATTTCCAGTTTCACTAGAGGTTGTTTTCGATTCCGATAAATCCTCCTCATCAGTTAAATCGCTGCGGCTGTCGTAAGTACCAGAGCATGTGCTAGGATATTCTATGATAGATAGCTCATCATCTAGCCCATCATCAACGGGTGGCTTTTGTATCACCAAAAAGTTTTCAGTAGAGTACGAATGTGGAGTGAGATCCCCCAAACGAGCTGGTAAACTCATTGACGACGAGCTCTTCGGTCTACTTGGAATTTGTACAATACGGAAGTTTGTCAAAGTCCTGTCGTTATCTTCGATTGCCGCACTTATTTTCGATTTCAATGGACTAGCATTTTTTTGGCTCTTCAGATCAACCACAGATTCGATGTTCGTATTGAATCTATCTGAGGATGACTCGGAGACGTCTTTTATGGAGTAAAACTTTTCCGGCACATCGGCTCCATCAGAACCTAAGAATAGTTGTCTGCTTGCAAGCCAATTCGAAAAGTCCATCAATAATGTATTATGATTGGCTTCATTTTGCGTGATGTAATCCTGAATATCCGATTGATCGCCAATTCCATTTAGGTTGTCATCTCGTTTGCTAGGCTCATTCACCCAAGCGCCATCCCCCTGACCAGTTTCTTCGTCATCCGCGGAATCTGTAAGATCTGTATACAAACTTGGTTGCCTTTCAGTCTGTGTGGAGACTTCACAGTAGTCGCCGGGTGACACAAAATACTTGGCTTCTCTCCTCTCTATAATCTCGCGAACTTCTTTTATGCTTATATACAACTCTGAGGTATCCGGTAGCTCCTCTGGCACCTCTTCCTTCGATACAAATATTAGTTTATTAGCTATATTTAGATTGTTTTTATTATGTACGATAGTAAAAGGGACGCTGCTTTCTTCTGCATTCGACTCTTCAATTAAATTCCGCAGAGTTACTGAACTGTCGTCGGGCTGCGGAGTCTCTGAAACTGGGCTTTCCGCTTCCAAGTCGAATGACACCTGAGTTTCTGCGTCGGTAAAGTCATCCAAACCTGGAGCCTGCCGAAGCCATTGCTCATATTTTTCTCGAATTGCGATTCTTTGAGCCAAATGTGTTGAGCTCGGCTTAGCTGGACTACCGCAATCGGAAATGCTATCGCGACTCTCGAAGTTCGACTCGATATCATTAAAGCGTTCGACAGGCGACAGCGCTTCCACCTGGTTGCCTTCAGGAGTCTCATACAACGCTCGTACCCATGCCACTACCTGTCGTAGCGGCACCAGCTGTATTAGCTGTATTAGCTGTACTAGCTGTAGCAACGGTCCTAGCGGTCCCAGCGGTCCTAGCTGTGCCAGCTGCGTCAGCAATATTACAATTCGCCGAAAGCTCCAACGTTTCAGTCGCCTTAGCAATAGAATCGCATTAAATTTTAGAATGGCGCACACCAGATAGATGGTCATATAGATGACGCCAATGACCAAGGCAAGCAGATATAAAGGCCACAGCAATTGGATGACAAGCGCAATATTTATCCAGGTAAAACGATTCATTCTTCTCATATAAGCTTGGCCGTAGCGCTGATTGTAGGCCTTCAGATTATCGTAGGCCGCCATTTTCATAGTTTCGCTGAGACGCCGTAGCCAGAAGAGTGGCAGATTTTTCTTGCTGTTCTCGCGCTTTTGTCTCTGTTCGCTTTTCCATTCTCGTTTATAGCGAGACTTACCCATTTCGATGTAGTCGTAGTCGTCTGTGCTTGAACCATTTGCATAAGATTGGCCGTAATGTGGCATTGGAGGATCGTGTAGAACATTCGATTCAATTAGCCTGCTCTTGGATGGGCCGTGGTTGTTGGCGAAACCGATGCGAATGTAGTACTCCGAACCATCCAATCGGTGCCAGACGTACATGAATGGATTTCGGAAAGCGGCGACGAACCAGAGGACGTAAGATGTAAAAGCTAACCAATCCATTTTACAGGAATTGGCTGCTGATACTTCAAAAAATAAACAATTTTTTACAATTTGCTGATTTATGAAAACTTTCTAGATGTGCTCGATGTAAGACGACGTGACTCAATGAATTTTGCCTCCTGATAACACAGTGATATGCCAAAAGCGAGGCCTACTAGGATGTGCTAATTAACTTAAAAACCAAAAATACTGCCTTTGTGCAGCTTTTGGTGTGCACAAAATAACCAAATTCTTTGCTAGGTGGCAACGCTCGAATAACGGCATTGGAATGTTACATACATATTTAGTTTATTTATTTGGTATTTTTCACATTTTGTGTATTGCCACATGCAAGAGTAAAGTGCTCAATATATTTGCCAATGCAATGTGGCAATATTACTGAGCAAAAAATACTATAATACAATATAATACTATTTAGCCGTTGCCTTGCTGCTTGTTCCAGGTATTCACACAAAGGACACACACAAAAATTCTGTTTTTTTTTTTTTTTTGTGAGAATGGCAGTGCGTAAAGCTTAAATAAATTGTTAATAGAATGGTTATTCTTCAATAAATCTAAAAGAAAAAATAATGGCAAATAAATAAAAATTAAAATGCAAAAAAAAAACTGTTTAAATAATGATCACAAAAAACCGTTTCTTTTAAAAGTCTTCATTTCCAGTGTTGCAAAAGCGAGGTCAGAGAAATGTTTTGATTCAAATATTTGACCGAATTTTGGCAGAGTATCTGATGATATGCCAGAGCATGATATATTCTAGCGGATAGGTGTATGTACATATGTATGTATAAATTATAAATATAAAATACATATTATACAAATATTTATTTATGTATATTTATTTTATTTTACATGTGATTCACTGTGCAATTGTTGCATTTGTATTTGTTGATGGAATTGCTGGAAATGTCAATTATGTCTCGTCATGCATGTCGCCTATCTGTAAGAAGAAGCAGACAACAATATACAAACAAACAAACAAACACACAGACGCATGCGTGCAATATCTAACGCGATCGCCAATCGCATGTGTGCGTATGTCTCTGCCGCCCTCTGGTCTACCAGCTGATAAATATGTACAATAACAACAAGAGCAGCAGCAATTGCGAGAGAGCATGCAGTCCAATGAGAGCGAGCGCGCAAAGAGCGAGAGAGTGTCATATGCTAGTTGGTGCGAGATTATGTGTGTGTGTGTGTGTGCTTGTAGAGCGAAATTGTCAACAGCCAGCAGCGAATATCAATTGACAGCGACGACGATGACGGCGGCGGCGGCGGCGACTGAGCTGCCCGCCCCAAAAGCGGGCACTCGATAATGTGCAGTCGACGTAGACAAACGCGCGCGCGCAGCCAAACGCCATTTAGCCGTTACAGTTAGTTTGATTTCGTGCGTTTTGTTTTGATCGCGCTCTTCCCTTAGTTTGGCTGTTATTACCGTTGTTGTTGTGGTTGTTGGTGTCTGATAACGTGGCGTGTGCTGTGCCGCATGCTTGCAACATATTTCTACCTGAGTCTTCGAAAGTCTGCAAAATGCTTGAATCCCAATTGTATTAGTCATGTCTGTGAGCGAGCGAGCGAGCGAGCATTGCGGCACTTTTGAATCATCCAACCGGGCCCGCACCCCGCGCCCCGCGCCCGCGCCCCTTGCCCTCTCCCTCGCGCAGCATTCGTGAATAAGCCAACTGCCAGCAGAGAGCGCGAATCGTAAACTGTTTACATTGCTCAGCTCAGCTTAGTTCAGCTCAGTTCAGTTCACTTGCATAAAGTTCGGCTCAGTTATTACTCATAAGCACCTTGCTTTGCCTTGACTTGGCTCTAACTCTGGCTCTGGCTCTCGACAAACATTTCCGCTCTTTCTCTCTGGCTCTATCGGCCAGCTGCGATTACGTGAAATAATATTAGAAAAACAAACAAACAAACAACAACAAAGTGCTGTCTGATAAAGAGCCTAATTCGTGATTTGTGATTTGTGAATTGTGAGCAATCCAGGGATCGGATCGTGAATGTCAGCACAGCTGGGGGAGCTGTCCGAAACTGATTACCAATCGCATGTGCCACACCAGTAAACCAGGTGAGCTCTATGCATTGTATATGCTGATAAGATAAATATAACTCAGACACATATAACATGTACACCCATACATACATACCTATGTACCTAGAACTTGGGCAGCCTCAGTGCTAAACGATCGTGAGCTGTCAGACATTGCGTATACGTAACTTTTTATACCCTGGACCCATTGAAAATGGTGAATCAGGGTATAATGTTTTTGTGAAAATGTATGTAACAGGCCCCATAAAGTATATATATTCTTGATCAGCTCAACAAGCTGAGTCGATATAGCCATGTCTGTCTGTCCGTCCGTCCGTCCGTTCGTGTGAACTCAGCAATCTCGTAAGCCACAAAAGCTATAGATCTGAAATTTGAAATGTTTACTCGTGTATACCTTTACGCAGTACGAGTTTATCATTTTTTTTCGATAACTCATTCCATTTCCTTATTATCGATGAAAATCGATCATTTTGCTTCGTTTTTTAGGCGTAACTTGAATACCGTAATAGCTATAGATTTCAGATTTACTGCGTATATCTGTGTAATGAATACACACATTTTGTAATTTTTTGATTTTAGATACCACGCCCCTTTCCCACCAAATTTGAAAAACGTATTTCAAATACTAGAGACTTGTGCTTTGGCACATACTTACATATGAATGTCATTATTACGCTCTAAAAGTTTGATTACGTAAATCTATCTAGAAGCGAACTTATTCAATAAATAGGTTTCCATAATATTGCCCAAGCGCAGTCGCTGAGTAAACAGCGCAGTAGCAGAGCAAGTGCTTGTGCGTGCGTGTGCATGTGTGTGTGTGTGTGTGTATGTGTTGTTTGTGTATATGTATATATAAAAGAAGCGTAAAGTGATTTGAATATCGCATCGTCGCAGGGTTCAGGGTATCTCTTAGTCGAGCAGTCTCGACTAGAGCACTCTTACTTAACAAGTTGTTTTGTTTTGTTTTGTTTTGAGTGATCTAACGATGTTCATAATGTGCAATTGTTAAGTAAATGTGCACTCAATTTCTATATACATTTCTATAACATCATATTACGTATACGTATTGCCTATGATCTATCGATCAAATGCTCTACGAATTCAAGCTTTCACTGATTCTCGACTTATAGCATAAGCAACAATAAAACCATGAATCATTTGTCAATATATATAAATATATATATCTTTGTAGTCGTTTATGAAATTCGCATATTTGAAATTTATTAATATTTTTAATTTATAAATAAATAGCAAACTTTTTACTTTTCGCTACTGGAGCACTGATTTGTTATCCACAACTATTTCCATGCAATTCCGTGGTGTACCTCGAGTTCAGCTTCTTAGAAATATATAGTAACATGATAAGACGTTCAGATTTTTGCACGCATATGCGTAATCGTCGTCCACATATAAGTGGACGCAAACTCCATTTGTGTATTAGATTAGTATAAATAATTTATAGAGCGACAACGCAAACTTTCTTTAAATAATATCAAATAAACAAGTAAGTATTTTGCAGTCGGGTGTTACCGACTGCTCAATACTCAACCAAAAACAATTGAATCTCTTTTTTGGGCAAAGGAGTCAGGAAACAGTCTCAAATAACTTGCTCCAAAACAAGATATTTAGTTTTTCCGACTTACCACGCCCCCTATTGATAAATATATATAATACACAATATTTGGCAAATCAATAGAGGTCAACAGAAAATTGATCATCAAATTTTCAGTTTCTATAGTAGATACATCATGTTTCGCCAATCCTTAGAAGATGTCTGTCAAATTTTGCGACTTGCGCTTCAAAATTGTGGAATTTAAAAGGTATTTTTCAATATGCCACGCCCCCAAAGAGGCATAAAAACTATTTTGTGCTCATCGATATTGAAGCTCAACAGTTTGCCACGCCCCCTATGGGCGTCGATATATCAGCTATATCTTTTTGATAGCTAGCGCTGTCAGCGCGAGTATAAATAACAAATTTCAGCTCTCTAGCACTTTAAATAACAGGGTTTCTGCCTACATGCCACGCCCCTAGTGGGCGTATCGGGAAATTCTGAACACTTGAGCAGACGAGGAGCTACACGAGTATATGTTCCAAATTTCAAGTCTCTAGCTTCAATAGTGGCGAAATGGTTTGAGTTCAGACAGACGGATGGACGAACGGACGGGTAGACAGACGGACAGACGGACAGACGGATGGACGGATGGCAAGACGGACATGGCTCAGCTATAATATACTCATTTCAATTCGTAAATGAGCATATACAAGGGAGTCTTTCTTTATAGACATAAGACTTCTAAATGATATAGCTTGCCGATGCTAGAGAAACGAGTTGGCCTTGTGAGCTGCGGGTTCAAGACTGCTGCCAGGCCAGGTCAAGCTGCAAGTTTATATATAATAATAATAGATTTGAAAGGGCCTTATAAATGTTATAGAAAAAGGGACACAAAATAAACTATCTAGTCGACAAAAAAAAAAAGAAAAGGAAAATAGAAGAGAAGTTTGTTAGATATTTTGAAAGATAAGCAAAGTTATCAAACGAAAATGTTTAGTTTTTCAACGATCAATCAATCATTTGGAAAGTAAATAGAAAGAAAGTTTAGCTGAGGCGGAGTTCAGGCGGAATCTAAACAAATGTGTTGTAGTTAAAGACACACACGATAGAGACTTGTGTCACGAATATACCCGCTTAGCTAGAGATAAAGTAAATATTTATATCATATAACTGGGCGTCAGCTACTCAGAAGTAGAGAAATGTGAAAAGTGTTCCGGTATTTCGGTACCCATGTGCGACAATGTCACACACACACAGAGAGAGAGAGAGAGAGAGAGAGAGGGTGTATATAGTATATAGTATATGTATATATATATATATATATATATATATAGTATATATATATATATATATATAGTTATATATGAAGCACACTCAATTAATTAAGGTTCGGCGTTGATCTTTGCACCCGCAGCTAAAGAGATGTTGCATGCTGAGTGTGCGCTGTGACCTCTTTAAATTATTTAATTGACACTAATTTATTGTAGTCCAAAGGAACACAGCCAGCTAACAGAAACAAAACTCGCCAGCTCGTCTCGACACCAAAGCCCCGCCCGATTTGCATCAAAGTCGAGCTGCCAGTCGAGAGCTTCCCATTTGTCAGTTGCCAGTTGGCAGTGCTCGGTTGTCGATCGATAGGCTGTTTGTTGCTTTCTTTCTTTCTGTTTTTTTTTTTTATTTATTTATTTGGTTTATTTTTCGGTGATTCCTGAGTATTGAATTGAGTATATACTAAGGGCTGATCAGGTAGCCTGAAGCCTGCCTCAAGCTGAAAACTGTAAACTCATATACGACTGCCTTATTATCTTGCTCTCTTTCTGTGAACTTCTTAGCTTATCTGGCATTATGAGTGACGACACAACATCGAGTCTGGGCTATGGTGATGGTGTGCTGCCTGCCTCAGTGGCACCAACGATCGGCCTGGATGCTGCGGATGAAAGTGGGTAGGTTGCCCTCGACCCTATCAGCTGCCAGCTGCTAGCTGCGCTGGTTAATTATAGCGCAGTGTGAAAGGTCCGATAACCGATCGTTAATATTACGCGGCCCATTTCAAGCGCCGCTCCACAAACAGACACTCGAAACCAACAGAGGATCGGCTGTGATCGCTACCGATCGCCTGGTGTGAGAGAATCAACAACAAGATGCTCGTTGTCTTTGGAGCCAACGGAAGCAACTGCAGATATGATGTGGGCATCGGGCCTAAAGGTCGACACGATCAGTTCAAGGATCAGCGCTGCGATCGCCACGGAAATCAGCTCAATTCCAGCTTCTGCTCTTGAGCACTTGCAATCGCTGTTGACCTTTGTGACCTTTGTGATCGGTGATCGGATTATCGGTGATCGGTGATCGGTGATCGGTGATCGGTGATCGGTGATCGGTGATCGGTGATCGGTGATCGGTGATCGGTGATCGGTGATCAGTGATCAGTGGTCAGCGATCAGTGATCAGTGATCAGTGATCAGTGATCAGTGGTCAGCGATCAGTGATCAGTGATCAGTGATCAGTGGTCAGCGATCAGTGATCAGTGATCAGTGGTCAGCGATCAGTGATCAGTGATCAGTGATCAGTGGTCAGCGATCAGTGATCAGTGGTCAGCGATCAGTGATCAGTAATCAGTGATCAGTGATCGGTAATCGCGACTTTTCTTATCAAGATCGTGATCAGTCCAAGGATCAGCGCTGCGATCGCCACGGAAATCAGCTCAATTCCAGCTTCTGCTCTTGAGCACTTGCAATCGCTGTTGACCTTTGTGATCAGTGATCAGTGATCGGTAATCGCGACTTTTCTTATCAAGATCGTGAACAGTTTAAGGATCAGCGCTTGTCTAGCAATTCAGTTGGAAACCTGTAAAACTAATTATCTCTAACACTTGCAGCTTCTCGCAATCGCTCTTGACCTTTGCGGCGATCACGACCTTTCTGATCATGATCGTCGGCATCTGTGGCAATTTTCTGACCGTTGTGGCGCTGCTCAAGTGCCCCAAAGTGCGCAATGTGGCCGCCGCCTTCATTATAAGGTAGGTCAATTACAGAGTATACGGATCGTGATCGCCATTGCTAATACCCTGTATTTTTTGTTTTGTTTTGTTTTTGACAGCCTGTGCATAGCTGATCTGCTGTTCTGCGCATTGGTACTGCCCTTCCAGGGCCTGCGCTTTGTCCAGGGCGGCTGGCGATACGGCCAGGTGCTTTGCCGTGTCATCCCATTCATACAGTATGGCAATATTGGAGTCTCGCTGCTGTGCATCGCAATGATCACGATCAATCGGTATGTGATGATCACACATCACAGCTGCTATGCGCGCATCTACAAGCGCCACTGGATCGCCGTCATGATCGCCGCCTGCTGGCTGTTCTCCTACGGCATGCAGCTGCCCACGCTGCTCGGCGCCTGGGGACGCTTCGGCTACGACCATCGGCTGCAGACGTGCTCGATCATGAGCGATGCGCATGGGCATAGCAGCAAGACAACGCTGTTCATAACGGCCTTTGTGATACCCTGTCTGGTGATCATAGCGTGCTATGCGAAAATCTTTTGGGTGGTGCACAAGTCCGAGCAGCGGATGAAGCGACATGCCAACAAACAGAACTCCATACCCAACAATTTGAGAGCGGTCACCAGCCAGCCGAACAATCCGAACAATCCGGACAACCAGCCCGCAGCGCAAACTGTGGCGGGCAGTCGTGTGTCCACGGACAGCAGCAGCTGCTCCACGGATGTGCCCGAGACGGTGACCACAGCTGGGGGCAAGCAGCCAACCACACGGGTGAAGGATCAGCGAGAGGTGCGCGCCAAGCGCAACGAATGGCGCATCACCAAAATGGTGTTGGCCATCTTTTTGTCCTTTGTCGTCTGCTATTTGCCCATCACAATTGTCAAGGTGGCCGACAAGGATGTGGCACATCCGAGTCTGCACATCTTTAGCTACATCATGCTCTATCTGTCCGCCTGCATCAATCCGATCATCTATGTGATTATGAACAAGCAATATCGCAAGGCCTACAAGACGGTTGTCCTCTGTGAGCCGGCGCGCCTCCTGCTACCCTTTGGCAAGTCGGCGAATAGTGCTGCAGGTACGTACCAGGTGGATCCATTCGGGATTATTGCATGCGAACCACATCCGCTAAGTCACGGTCACAATTTGTTTTAGAGAAATGGAAAGACACCGGATTGAGCAACAACCACAGCCGCACCGCTGTGTCCCAGATGTCCGCCAGCGCAGCGGCAGCGGCTGCAGCGGTGTCGCCAACGGCAGCGGTGGCTGTACCGACATCCGATTGCCCATCCTTGCCGGCAGCCAAATCGGGGCAGTCACTGGAGCTTCTCTCTCGCTGTCCCGATCTGATAAGCCGCTCGAATTTGCCGCCGTTGGCTACGCCCCAAAACCCACCGCCGCCGCCGCCGCCATCGGTAACGCTCGCAGCCAACAGCAGCAGCAGCAGCAGCCGGCTGCCGCCCAAGAAGAGCAATCACTCCTACATCAACAACGGATTCAACAGCAGCGGGGGGAACAGCAGCCTGAGCAGTGGCGTTTACCGACCCGCAGCTGGCTCGCTGGCAGCTCCGTTGGGGCATCGTCGCATCACCATGGTGGGGGACGACATCATACTGGAGGAGGAGGAGCTGCCCGCCACGGAGCTGCCAGCGCCGACGATGATGGCCGCCAGCAAGGTGACCAAATCGCCCATCTACATGAACATCGACAGTCCGAAGAGAAGCCAATCCTATAGCGATAATGCCCCAGTCAAGGATGATGCACCACTGCAGCCGGCGTCGGTCCCCGTCCAGGACGTTGCTGACAAAGTGCCGACCAAGTCTCCAAATCCAAAAGACTAACGAAATGCTTTAATTCCAAATATCGTAACTGTTACATTCCCCACTTACACCACGTATATCGTACACTCACACTCAATAACGATGCTTCTATGTGCTGATATCGTAAATTGTATGCTGTGCTCTCTCTCTATATCGTAAATGGTTTAGTGAGTGCTCCATATGCATTACGGTATAAGCAAATGTGCCTCGTGAATTCTACATTAAGTTATTCATAGCGATTACGATATATGAGGCATTGAGATTACTGAATTTCGTAGATTTATGCAAATATCCAAATTGATATTTCGTCTGCTGAATATCGTATACGACACATACAATATATATCGTAATCGCTATCTACTTATAGATATTTATCGTTTGTCCGCACTTAGTATTAACCCGTTAACTCTAAGCTCTATTTATATATTTGTATTGATCAATACCGTTCGATCGATCAAATCCCTCCATCCCTTAAACATGCATATATCGTACGGTTTATGATCGATTGCAAAGAAAAACATGTTTTTCTTCGAATTTTTTTTTTTTTTTTTTAGAATTCAATTTTCTTATGAATTTTGGAATGAATTTCACGTTCTGTACATTCCATTAACATGCTTGTGCACTGTTAACAGCACACTGTTAAGGCTATGTTACGCCACATATGTTACGGTTGTGGATGTCGGGCAACGAACGAATTGGCGAGCTTTAGATTATTGAAACTTATAATATATAAATACATATATATAAATTTTACTATTTAGAAAACTTTTTTTTTCAACAGGGGCACCTTGAGAGCCTCACTTGATTAGTTAGTCTTAGTGTGTCCAAAAGCATTCCATATGTATATCTATCTAAATATACTATATTTGTAGATCTAACTAGACATACATTTGTACCTACATATTATTCAATTTATAAATTTTTTTTTATATACATACATACATACATATATATTTGTAATAGATATGTGAGCTGCGCTTCAAGCAGTCAAATATATACATAATTATGCCTATGCAAAAGCAAACAGAATTCGAAGTCATTAAAAACATATTTAAATCACTGGGCAAATACATGTTCTAATCTGCTAGACGCCTATTTCTAAGTGTGTCACTCGGCACAGAGAGAGAGAGAGAGAGAGAGAGAGAGAGAGAGAGAGAGTGACTGAGCTTAAGTGCCAGGCACGATCGTACTAGCGCTGCACTGAGAGAAGTCGCTTAGTAAACAGTTTTGGGGGACAAATAACGTATCAGATTATAAACTATATATGAGAATGACAGAAATATGTATCAGATTATGTATATATATATATATATATAAGCGACGCATACATACATTTTTACAATCATTCCCAAAATTAGTCATATTTTTAAATAGTATTTAGTTCTTTGTTAGTATTTTGGGTTATTTTGCTGATACATCGATGTGATCTTATTATATTATCGTTGTTATCGAGTGGGCAGCTAAGTAGCGAAGTGCAACTGGCATGCAGCTTTGCTGGCGAAGTGACTGCGAACAAAAAGTTATTACGACAATGAACGTCGACGGAAGCAGTAGTAGCAGCAGCAACAAAAGCAACAGCGAAAGGGAGGCAGAGGACAGCAATACAAACAGGACTAGCAGCGATGTCTGCTGCACAATTTGCTCGGAGCGGTATAAGGAGACAGATACAATCTATGGCGGCAGCTGTGGACATGTGTTTCACGTGCAGTGCCTGGAGCGGTGGTGGGAGGAGTAAGTTTGGACCACTTGAATGGAAATTGTGAACAAAGATTAATCCATTTGCATTGGTCACAGGTCAATCAGTTGTCCCGTCTGTCGCAAAACGGGCGAACAGTTTATGGAACTTTTTTTAAGCTTTAAGGATGCGGAGCAGAGCCAAAGCCAAAGCCAAAGCCAAAGCCAAAGCCAAAGCCAAAGCCAAAGCCAAAGCCAAAGCCAAAGCCAAAGTGAAAGTGAAAGCTCGACAGCGACTGAGAAGAGTGATAAAGATGACTTAATCAAAAACTTTCAGAATTTGCTCTATGAAAAGGATTTGTACCGCGACGAGATCGAATATTTAACCGCAAGAATTTCGAAACTACAATCAATGTTGACGTTGAATGGCGTCAGTGACAGTGACACAGAATAAAATTATATACAACATTAGTCAGTGTGGAAGTCAGTGTGCTGCGAGCATTGAACCAAAATGATCAAATTTTTATATGAAGAGCCGCTAAATGCTCTTTTTACCTTACTCTCTCAAATATACACATGCATATATCGTTCTCGTTATCGTTATCACATCGTTATCGAATATTTAATCATTTATTTTGTTATGTTCCAACATGTAATGTACCATCGCTAATAAAGGATGACACAAAACAGATGAAAAGTTCTGCCTAATTTGTAAGATGTCCGTTATTCTTCTTTTTAGTAACAAAAAAAAAGTCATCAAAGGTTGGGATTGTTGTGAAAACGAAAAACGCAAAACGTTACGCGCCGCGTGCAAAAAAAGAGAACATGACACAGCAGATTACGACATACAGTGACGAACAAAACTGTTGGCCCAGCAAGCTTTTT
The DNA here is from genome assembly GCA_035045365.1 of Drosophila leonis. Lineage (NCBI taxonomy): Eukaryota > Metazoa > Arthropoda > Insecta > Diptera > Drosophilidae > Drosophila > Drosophila leonis. Next base: position 2,320,347 of record JAWNPC010000953.1, on the reverse strand, counting down.
GTTAACTTGAAAGCAACTTTTGAAGTCTTTTTAAAAGATTTTTTGATCAAACAAAAAATTACCCAAATAGAATAGGGTATTTATTTATGCTTTATGCTTTTTCTTTATAACTTTAGTATGCTTGATTTTTTAATAAATTTCTTTTCTGAAATATCGATACCTGTAAGTGTCTTAAATAAAACTCGAAATATCGAAAAATTTGTGTTGTATGTTGACTTTTTTCCTTGACTGTATGTATATATTTAAATATATATGAACGCACAAACAGCCGCTACGCAAAAATTTTAATTTGCTCATCATTTCCAGTTCTTCCCGTTCCAAGCCAAGAGTATACCAAACGTCCACGATTGATTAACAGTGAAAAGTCACTTTATCAGAAATTGGTGCGCGCGCTCTGATCTATGTATGAAAATCAACCGAATTTGACACTGTTATCTATATTAAAGCCAGTAGACAAAATAAAAACGTAAACTGTTTTTTATTACCAGTTATATATAGATTCTTTAATCGGAAAATATAATGGTTTTATTATTTTTTTTTTTTGTTCTAAGCCGTTTTCTATGCAGTTATTGCTCATGTAGTCCGTTGACCACTCTTATTTTCGTGTTGAATAGCCTTTACTTTATTTTCCAAGACTTTAAATTGGAAAAACTGAATAGTATTAATAAGTATTATTCGTTTCCCATCAATCCACATCATTATATCTACCACTTTCCATCATTATATTGAGAATCTGATGGCCAAAGATGATGTGCAGCAAAGTGATAATGTGACGTCACAACAAGTCTGTTAGTTAAGATTAAAAGTAACGGAACTCGTCTTTGCGTAACCTACGGAGTCTTTTAACAGTGAACAGACGAACATGCACACACACACACACTTACAGTGCCATGCTCGCATGTACGTGCATGTGTGCGAAACTCTTGCTGCCTCACGATTGAGGAATACTAGGTTATGCAAAGCGGTCTGTTAAGTTAACAGTGAAACGTCACTTTATCAGAAATTGGTGCGCGCGCTCTGATCTTTGTATGAAAATCAACCGAATTTGACACTGTTATCTATATTAAAGCCAGTAGACAAAATAAAAACGTAAACTGTTTTTTATTACCAGTTATATATAGATTCTTTAATCGGAAAATATAATGGTTTTATTATTTTTTTTTTGTTCTAAGCCGTTTTCTATGCAGTTATTGCTCATGTAGTCCGTTGACCACTCTTATTTTCGTGTTGAATAGCCTTTACTTTATTTTCCAAGACTTTAAATTGGAAAAACTGAATAGTATTAATAAGTATTATTCGTTTCCCATCAATCCACATCATTATATCTACCACTTTCCATCATTATATTGAGAATCTGATGGCCAAATGATGTGCAGCAAAGTGATACTGTGACGTCACAACAAGTCTGTTAGTTAAGATTAAAAGTAACGGAACTCGTCTTTGCGTAACCTACGGAGTCTTTTAACAGTGGCAAGCGTCGTACGTTTAACGAATGTGTTTTCGCGACGAACATGCACGCACACACACACTTACAGTGCCATGCTCGCATGTACGTGCATGTGTGCGAAACTCTTGCTGCCTGTGGAAACAGTATATACATACATATGTATATATATTTAAGAGAGCAGAGAGAGAGAGAGAGAGAATAAGGAAAAAATAGCATATAGCGGTATTTCATATGAGAATCAGTGCTGCCAACTCTTTAGGGCTTCAACACGCCAGATCAAGTAATAAAAAAAAAGCCAGAAATAGCTAAACAACAATATTAAAGACATTTTTTGTTGAAATTTAATAAATTAGGACTTTGATAACTTTTTTTTCTTTATTTGCTTGTTACTCTGAAATGGGAATTATTTTTGCTTCTTGCCCTCAATATTCATACCATCTCTTGGTATGCATATTGCTTATAAAAACATCAAATATTCATATTCTTCCCACATTTCGTTCACTCTAAAATTCTCTAATTCAAAAAAGCTACAATTCCCGCCAGCCGCTATAACAATATTTGTCCCGCATTCTGTGTTGCTGAAACGCCAAACCCGACGGGAAAATAGCTAAATTGGCAACACTGCTGATAATGCAGTATCATATTTAAACTCTTATCTGTATGTTGTATGGGTTAATGCACGTATGTGTATGCACGACATAGTGCGACAAGAGCTGAAAACATCCCCTTAAATTAGTTAGTCGGCATGGCTTGCATTTGTGCCGATAGTCTCGAGTATCGATAATTTTTGAATGCGAGTAATCGTATTATTGTTTGGTCAAATTTAGCACATATTGCCATATTTAAGTATTTTGTTTGCAGTGTGTTTGAATTGGACGGCAGATCAGTTCGGTACAAATAATTACAAATAAACGCATCTATCAATTGTTTTTCAACATTTGATCAATTTTTAATGTGTGGCCGTGCGCGTGTGCGTCAATATAGTGCGAAAACTGTTAAACAGTCAAAGCGACGCATTGCGTGAATTCAAACAAGTGCGCATGCAAGTAAGTTGCACCGTGCATTAAGCTACGACTAAATTAAATTTAGTATTCGATTGAGTTCGATTGAAATTGTGGACTTAATTTGTTGTGCTGTTGCTCGTTCGTGGTTGGCCATAAGTAAAATGGTTTTGAAGGCGCGTACGCGGGGCTCATTGTTTTGTTGTTGATTTGTCGATGTTGATTATTTGGGCCGAGGCCGGAGCCGGGGAATTGCCGCTTTGTCCATATGTCCATATGTATATATATATATATATATATATATATATATATATATATATATATATATATATATATATATATATGTGCGTGTGTGTGTGTGTTTCTGTTTGTGCTTGTGTTTGTGTGTTTGCTAGCCTATGTGTGTATGTGTGTATTTTTGCATATGCCGCACATAATTGCAGGGAGGGTCGTTGCTGTCTGTGCGTATGTGTGTGTTTGCGTCGTCTGGCTGGCTGCGCTTGTGTGCGTGCGTGTTTGCGTTTTTGCAAGTACAACAAGAATTGTATTGTGACAGACACAGAGTTGCTTTGTGTGGTGAGAACTCTTTCTCTTTTGTTGTTGAGGTGGTGGTGGTGGTGGTGGAGGTCGTCGTGCCAGGGTTGTTGCACTGTCGAAATTGCGAGCCATGCACATTTCATGGTCACAAGAGCACGCAAACAAATACAATTATCAAATTCATTTTATACAATACACACACGTTTCGTGTTTTGTGTATTGCATTGTGTGCGTGCGTGCGTGCGTGCGTGCGTCTGGTTGCCGCCACAAATCTGCAAGCGCTGGACAACACTGGCAGCAGCTGGTGAATTCAAGTCACTGTGGTGAATTTCGTCTTTGTTGAGAAAAAAAATGTCGACGCGAAAAGTATTTAATCATTAGTCAGAAAAAAGCCTGTCTACTGCGAATTCTGTAAATTGGGAACTCCAATTCAAATTGGAAGCCGTCAAACTGGATCAGGTGGCAACAGCAAGGCGCCAGTTATATAAATGCGTGCAACTGCAATTTATGCACCATACGAATTTGCCAGACTCTTCGACACGGTGGCGTTGCTTGCGACCCCAAAGTGAAATTGCAGTGGGGGAAAGTCGCACAGGCGTGGGCCGCACAACACATACGCAACATTGGCAAGAGGCAGAAGAAGAAGAGCAATAAGCAGGAGCTGGAACCGGAACAGGAACAGTTGCAGACGCCTCAATATGGACAATTGCGATCAGGACGCTGGCTTTCGGCTGGGTCCGATTAAGGAGGAGGTCAAGCCGGACATATCGCAGCTGAATGACAGCAACAACAGCAGCTTCTCGCCCAAGGCCGAGAGTCCGGGCCCCTTTATGCAGGCCATGAACATGGTCAATGTCAACAATAACAACAATCCCAATCAGCAGCAGCAGCAACAACAGCAACAACAACAGCAGCAACAACAACAACAGCAGCAGCAACAACAACAATATCCGCCAAATCATCCGCTCAGCGGATCAAAGCATTTGTGCTCCATATGCGGAGATCGAGCCAGTGGCAAACACTATGGCGTCTACAGCTGTGAGGGCTGCAAGGGCTTCTTCAAGCGCACCGTGCGCAAGGATCTCACCTATGCCTGCCGGGAGAATCGCAATTGCATCATTGATAAGCGGCAGCGTAATCGCTGCCAATACTGCCGCTATCAGAAGTGCCTCACGTGCGGCATGAAGCGCGAGGCTGTGCAGGAGGAGCGGCAACGCGGTGCCCGCGCCTCCACTGGACGATTGAGCGCTGGCGGCGGCGGTGGCGCTGGTAGTGGCAGTGCAGCCGGCGGAGGTGCTACTGGCTCTGGCTCGGGCTCGGGCTCTGGCATTGGTGTCGGTGGCGGTGCCGGCAGTGGCGCCAATAGCGCCGCCGATGATTTTCTGCCCAATAGCGTGTCCCGCGACTTCACCATCGAACGTCTGCTGGACGCCGAGCAGCGGGCAGAGGCGCACAGCGGCGATCGGGCATTGGCGTATCTGCGCGTCGGACCCAACTCCACGGTGCAGCCGGACTACAAAGGCGCCGTCTCGGCCCTGTGCCTGGTGGTGAACAAACAGCTCTACCAAATGGTGGAATATGCCCGGCTGATGCCCCACTTTGCCCAGCTGCCGCTGGACGATCAGGTGATCCTGCTGAAGGGTGCGTGGAATGAGCTGCTCATTGCGAATGTGGCCTGGTGCAGCATCGAATCGCTGGACGACGCGATCGCTGGCGTTGGCCACGATGGCGCCTTTGAGCGGCGCTCGCCGGTGCTGCAGCCGCAGCAGCTGTTCCTCAGCCAGAGCTTCTCGTATCATCGCAACAGTGCGATCAATGCGGGCGTGCAGGCCATCTTCGATCGCATACTGTCCGAGCTGAGCGTAAAGATGAAGCGCCTCAATTTGGATAGGCGTGAGCTGTCCTGCCTGAAGGCCATCATACTGTACAATCCGGACATTAGGGGCATCAAGAATCGGGCCGACATCGAGCTGTGCCGGGAGAAGGTCTACGCCTGCCTCGACGAGCACTGCCGGCTGGAGCATCCGGGCGATGATGGTCGCTTTGCGCAGCTGCTGCTCCGTTTGCCTGCACTGCGCTCGATCAGCCTCAAGTGCTGGGATCATCTCTTCTTCTTTCGCATCATCAGCGACCAGTCGCTGGATGAGCTGTTCATCGAGCAGCTGGAGTCGCCGCCGCCGCCGGGCCTGAGCCTGCGAACGGAGTGAATGATGCGATGCGCTTGTTATCGATCGCATGCGTTGATCGATTGTTTCCATTGTGATTGAGTTTGTTTGCATTTCTCTGCCAACCACGTCTCCAACCCCCAACCCCCAGGCCGCAACCCCCACAACTTCCGCTCCCTCAATAATCTGATCTGATCTAATTATTTGTATGTTTTTTTTTTTTGTCTAATTAGTAACATGAATATTATAAAATAATATACGAAATATGTAATGTTTTTTTGTAATAATATATATTATATAATATATATATATATATATATATATTATTATTTTTTTATTTTTATTTTTATTTTTTTTTTTGCAAACTAGAAAATGTTTTCCTTAAGATTCAATGATAAAAAAAAAACTAAATATTAAATAAAACATAGTTATATGAATGTGGCGTTGGCTGACATATATATAGATATATATATATATATATATATATATATATAGATATATATAATATATATATATATATATTTATGCATATATCAAATATAAGCAAATTGTAATTATTTCTTAAAATAATTGTATCCAAAAGTTATAAAATACATGCAAAAATAATATATATATAATATATATATACATGTACATATATCCCTCTCTCTCTCTCTCTCTCCCCCTCTCACTCTTGCATGTTGTGCCTGTTGGAAGCAGCAGCGGCCTGCATTGGCGCCCGTTGGCTACAGTGAGCACACGTTAAGCGCAACAATCTTGAACGATTTGCTCTTGATTTGTCCTTGAAACAAATGCCATCAAAATATTCATATTCATATTCATAATTTATATTTATTTGTATAGAAATTATTATTATTTTTTCAATAATTTTTTCACATGACGAAATCAAATCGAGTTTATTGATTGACAAATAAATGAAAGCTTTATGCAGACCTTTTCGTCTATAAATACAATATATACATATATATATATTTTAAATTCTGTTCAAAATTAATATTTCAACACTTTTCTATTTTAGTTTAGAAAAATTGTTTTTCTTTTATTGTCAAGTCCAATTAACAAATTGCAGAAAAAAGTTGTTCAAGTTTGGCTGGACTAGCAAAGAGACCTTGGCATGCTTAAGTAGCCACATCTATTTGAGAGTTTTGACTAAATTTACTAAATTTTTGCATTTGAAATATGCTTAAGGACCTGCTAAAGCTCTGATTGGTTAAATGCATGCTAGGTAAACTGCAAGCCAATTGGATATTAGTGATGTGTGAATTCAAGCAGTTTAATGCCCATAGAGACTACAAACCAATTAGGAAGCAGTTTAAAGTTCTTATTAGTTAAATCTATGCAATGTAAAATTCAATCAATGTTAGTGATGGGAATGCAAGCAGCTGAATACCATATAAAAGCACTCCAATTGGGAGAGCAGTTAAAAGCTCATTGGTTACATTTATGCCATGTAAAGTACACTCTAATTGGATATTAGTGATGTGAGTTCAAGCAGCTAAATACCATTTAGAAACATACCAATTAGGAAACACTTAAAAAGCTCATAAGTTAGATTTATATAATGTAAACTATACTCTAGTTGGAATTCAGGCAGTTTAATGCCAATAGAGTACAAACCGATTGGGAAAGAGTAATAGAGTTCTTATTAGTTAGATGTATGCAATGTAAAGTGAACTTCAGTTGGATATTAGTGATGTGAATTCAATCAGCTGGAAACACTGTAAAACGTACTCCGATTGGACATTAATAGTGTGAATTTGAGACTAATAAGAGGCTACAAACTGGTAAACAGCCAAGGTGTTCTTATTAGTTAGATGTACGAAGTGTAAAAGATACTCCAATTGGATACTTATGGTGTTACTTGTCAAATGCCATGCAAAGCACGTCCAATTGGCCTTGTGCTTATGTGAACTAAACCAATTGCAAGTCACTTGGATTTTATATATTCTAATTGGACATGCCTCCGCCTGCTAATTTGACTTTTGTTTTGCTTTTCAAACTTCTCTCCATTGCCAATTGGATACTTTAAAAGAAAACATTTAGTCAATTTGTTTTTTGTTGAATCAAAATTGTGTTACTCGTGGCATAGACTTGCTTCTGGCCATCTCCTTGGCAATTTGTCTGTCCGTCCGTCCGTCCGTCCGTCCGTCCGTACGGCTTCGTGGCGGGCATTTCTTTCAATTTTTATTAAATTTATGTATGTTTTGCGTACAAATAGATATTTTCAGAAATATGGTATTAACGCACAGCAGCTTTAAAAATAGATATTGTTTTCGAAAAAAAAAAACAAAAAAAAAACACAAAAAGAATTTGCCGCTGACGACGCACAAAAAATGGGCCAAAAATAAATTATTTCTTCTTATTGGGCCGAGTTGCGATTAGTTGGGTGGGATGCGACCACGTAATACTCTGCCCCTGTTACTGCTGCTGCTGCCCATCCAGCATGTCTGATTGGAAGTTGCGTGGGAGGGAGAGGGAGTGAGTGAGAGTGAGAGTGTGAGTGTGAGTGCATGACTGAATGCTGTTCCTTGTGAGTGAGAGAGGCAGAGGGAGAGGGAGAGAGTGCGTTTGTGCTGTTCCTTTTGTGAGAGAGTCTTACATTGAGTAAAAGCTCACCAATACTAAAGCTCAAGCAGATGTGTGTGCGTGTGTGTGTGTGTGTGTTTTGTATTTAGATGTGAGCCATAAAATGTTTAATAAAACTCATAAATAATCTGTCTATAAGAAGGAATATATATGCAGATATGTATAGTCTAAATATATATATATATATACACTTATGTTCAATAGGCGGCATATTCAGCGTAGTTTTGCACGGAAAAACCAAGTGGCATGCCAATAAAAATCATGTGTGTGCCGCCCTCGCTGCCTCCCTCACCTACATAGCTACACACACACACACACACACACATACACACATACACATACACACATACACATATATATGTATGTATTGGAAAAGAGTTTCCGAAGCGAAATTAACAATTTGCTATTTTTGTAGCCATGCGGGGGCGCTATGATGCGACAGTTCGACCCCGAACTGACAGACAGACGGACAGAAATCAACTGACAGACACGCATTGACCATCAGCAGCAGCCACAGCAGCAGCAGCAGCAAACAACAAGTTGTTGTTTTCACACAGGCTGACTCGATAGCTGTGTGTGTGTGTGTGCGTTTGTTTGTTCCTTTTGTTGTTGCATTTCGAAAAGCTAACGGCATTTGCTCTAGCAGATTCTACCTGTTGTCGCCGCTCTTGCATTCGTCTGCATATCGATAATTATCGAGCATGGCCGAACGCACGACGCACGATGCACACACACACGCACACAGCATCAGCAGTCAGCAGCAGCCGCAGCCGCAGCAGCAACAATTGTCTGCTGGTCGAATTCATACTTTCTTCTTTGTTTTTGCTTTGCCTTTAGTCTGCTGCCACCCACTCCCACTGTGTGTGCATGTATGTCTGTGTGTGTTTGTGTTCGTGTGTTCGTTTCGGCGCATGCTCGTTCGGGCATCTTCGTGTGCTTGTGTGTGACAAACGAGAGGCGATCGCCGTCGTGCATTTTGTTGTTGTTGCTGTTCTTTTTGTTGCTGCTGCACAGTTTTCTTTAACTGTTGCTGCTGCTGCTGCTGCTGCGCTGCTGCTGCTGCTGCTGCTGCTGCTGCCGCCGCCACTTCTGGGTCGTCGCATACGTACGATATTCAGTTTTTGCTTGCGCGACATCAGTTTTGAGTTGGCTATCAACGCGAGCGGGTCTTTCTCTTTGCAAGCGACAAACGTAGATATTTCCATCAAATTGTAGTATATTCACATATATTGTTTTGTTGTTTTTTTTGTTATTGTTGTTGTTGTTGTCGTTGCCGTTGCTGTCGTTGTTGTTGTTGTTCTTGTTGTTGGTTACAATATACAAATCAAATTACCAAATTTTTTTTTCATATTTTTTTGTTCAATAAAAAAAAAACTATTTTTTTGAAATTGTCATACAACACAGACACGAAAGAAGCAGAAACAAGAAAAAAAAAGAAAGAAAAACTGTAAAAAAAAAGAAAATCAAAAAAAATATATTTAATTTTTTTTTTTTTTTTTTGGTTCAGACTTGTTCAAAAAGAAATACGTCAAAACAGATATATATGTGTATATATATTTAAAAATATATATATTGATATATAGATATATATACATATGTATATATATATACATATATATATATATATTCTAAAAAAAAGCTTTTTCAATTACGAATAACGAATCTGTTGTATGTGAGAGTGTGTGTGTGTGCGAGTTGGATATAGATACATATATATATAAATATATATAGATATATACAAAACATATAGATACATATAACTGTATATATAGTATATTTATGTATATGTATATATATGTATATATAAACCGAAAATAAATACAAAAAAATAAGAACTGCTTAGATATCTGTGTTAAATACTTTTGAAAAAGGAATCCAATTATATATATATATACAGATATATGCTATATATACATATATATTCAAATATGTATACATATATACATATCTTAATATAATATCTTGTATATATATATGCAGATATAGCTAATATACATATATATATATCTGAATCTTCTCAATCAAAGTCTATAAGTTGGCCCCCCTCCTAGCCCCCTCTATATATACATCATGTCAGATCATCTCATACGCACCTACATACGTGCGTTATGTATGTGCGAGCATCTTTTTTTTTGCTTTTTTTTTTTAAATTATTTCAAATATGTACTAAATCCACAAAGCAATCTGCCCGAAATTGCGCTAAGAGCAAGAGTGAAAGAGAGAGAGGGAGAGGGAGAGTGAGAGAGAGAGAGAGAGGGAGAGAGCGTACGGCACATGCGTTGACGTTAACGCCGAAAATAAAATTTGAAAAACATACTATTTTTAAAACTAAACCAATGCGAAACGGAACGAGATGGAACGAAACACAACGAAGCGAGCAAACAAGCAAAAGCGAATGTGAACAAAATAATTAAGTAGCAAATTATCGTGTTATACAACGGCTTTTCATATATGCATATATATATATATAAATTGATACACTTTTAGTTCGAGTTCGAAAAGCAGCTAATAGAGCAACAGGCAGACCACCTGTCTAAGGGCTCTTTGAGCATCAGTTCAAGCTTTTTGCCTAACTTTTTCTGCATTTCCGTTTCCGTTGCCATTTTGCTGCCTAACTGTTTATCGATGCTGTCTCTATCTATCTCACTCACTCACTCACTCACTCATAAATATATATATATAACTATATACGATTTGTTGTCTTTAGTTTGAATGTCAAATCAAAAGTGAAGCGAGTCAAAGAAACAACAATAAATTGAAGTTCAGTTCGAGCCAACTGCGAGTTACGACCAAATATTCTAAAATTCACACACACACACACACGCACGCACACTCACACAGAGAGACGACCAGCAACTGCAACTAATTAAAAAATAATAATAATAATAATAATAATCTAAACTTAAATTTAATGCAAAATAATATAAAATAATAAAAATAGAAAAATAAAGAAAAGTTACCCAAACGAAGTAATAAAGAAAAGTGCAATCCTACTACCCCTCCATCCATCCAACCCCCCTCATCATAATCGACAGCAGCAACAGCGACTGCACCACCAGCAACTGCACCTAACGAAACAGCCACAAAATGATGATGGAGAACGGTATCTCCATGGAGTACGGCGATGGCTACATGGAGCAGGAGGAGGAATGGGAGCGCGAGGGATTGCTCGATCCGGCGTGGGAGAAGCAACAGAAGAAGGTGAGTGCCAAATACAAGTTTTCAACTTGAATCCTCAGCTTGAACTTGAGCCCAGCTCTGCCAATCGATATTTGACACACTGTTATCGATACATTTTCTAAGTACTTGGCTATAAATAGCATCAATATTGGCCCAATATGAATTGAATATGGCTAAGGGAAATGATTTGATTTATGCTGCAGTTGCCGCCAAAGTTTCGATCAGGATTTGTTGTCAGCGTTGCCAGACTGGCTAAGAAAGCGAAACAGCATCAAATACATAATATATAGATGTTTAGCTATAGCTAACACACACACGCACACACACACATACATATATACATACTTATGTGTGTGTGTGTGTGTTGAAATATATATTTGGCTGTATATTTCTTCGATTATGTTTCAATATTTGTGCGCGGCAGGCGAAAAGCTCAGCGCGCATTTTAAAAATAGATTCGTTTCATGGTTCTTTGCTCGAAATGTTTGAAATATGTTGTACGAAAATAAATAAAGTGTTGTTGTTGTTGTAGTTGTTGTTGCTCAGCTGAAAACATTTTGCGCCACAATCATTTATCACTGGAGCGCCTGAGACAAAGTCAATTCCATCTCTATGGCTGCCTATCGATAACTTCACCTCTCTCCCCGCTCCCTCTCCCTCTCTCTCTCTCTCTCTCTCGCTCTGTCTAGCTGAAGGTTATATAGGCGCTGTTCCATTCAATTATGCTGCCTGTCACTTCTTCACCACTTTGCTACTCACCACCTGCCCCTGCGCCCCTCTCACTCGCACTCGCACTCGCACTCGCCGCTTTATTTGTTTGCTTGTTCTGTTTTTCTTCTATTTTTTTCAGCGGAAGCGACTGCCGTTACCTGACAACAACTACAATAACATGCTGCCACTGTCTAAATAGTTGCTCAATTGATAGCCTTCCAGATCGTTCAGATATGACTCAATGGCACTCACTGCCAGCTTCCCAGTTGGAAAGCGAGTGCTTGTCTGATAAGCCACCCAATCAGAATGTCAGGCAAAAAACCAGCCCCCCTCTCCCCCCTCTCTGCGCCTCTGTTAATCAGTTAACAATGTTTGGTTTATTCAATTGCCAAATTGCCAACTGTTTTATAGTGTTTTAATTGTTGTTGTTGTTGTTGTTTCCTCTTTTCTTTTATGGCAAATGAAGCGCAGCAAAAAATGATTCAACACAAATGTTTTTGTTATTTTGTTGTTGTATTTGTAACAACCAACAACAGCAACACACAAAAATATTCAGTTATATTTATATACATACATAATTCTAAAAATTGTTTCAAAACAACAAAAACAACAAGAAGAAGAAAACATCACGAAAATTTAGTGCAAGGTTGCGGTTTTGACACGCTGCTTCATGATATGCTTATAGGAGGGGGTGGGCCGCTGGGTAGGCGCGCCAGCAATTTACAATTATAAATAGCCAGCAATAAGCTAAAGAACTGCATATTCCACACACATCAAGAGAGAGCGAGAGAGAGAGAGAGAGAGAGAGAGAGGTATATGCAGTGCAATGACAAATTGGAATATGGCTGCTGCAGGAGGTTGCCACCTGATTAAAAACATTTTAATGATTGAGCTTGACACACACACACACACACACACACACATACACATCTATGCACACACAGAGTGGCAACCTTAGTATATGCATATTCCGTTGATCTATATATAAATTTCGTAATCGTAAATTACCGCACAACAGAATTTCGTCTCGTCATTATGGGAGACGCGCAGCAGTTGAAATATAATGAAAGGCAACAAATTGTTGTCGCTGTTATTGTTGTTATTGTTGGCATTTCTGTGTTTACATTGGCCAAAATGGCAGGCTGATGACTGTGTGAACAAGCTAACTGAGTGGGGTAGGGGACGGCGACGGCGACGGCGACCAGTGGGCGGCCAAGCAGGTGGGCTTGTGGGCGTAGGCTGTTTATTGTTTTCGAGTCTTGCACTTGCTCTCACTCTCTCCACACAGCATGCCTGCATGTGTGTGTGTGTGTGTGTGTGTATGATTCAACAGCCTATGCGTCATCAGCAGTGCAACACAGACACACATAAACATGCCTCAGGTGTTAAGCAATTGCCAGCTGGCAGGATTGCCATAGACAATGACTAAACTAAAAATCAACAACAACAACAAAAAAGAAAGAAAAAAAGAAAACCAGTGTTAGACAATTGCGACACATTTTGACAGCCACTTATCGAGAAACGCACTAAATGTATGCGTATGTGTGCCTAAATAATGCCCTATCGACTTTTTGCAACTAATTTTTGCCAAAAAGCATCGCTGCTTGCTCTTCACCCCATTACGCGCCGTTGTCTACATTGGTTTTATTTAATTTGATTTTTGGTTTTTTTTTTGTTTTTTTTTTTGTTTTGTGTGTGCGAATGAGTCCATGCTATGAGGCCGCTCAAATTACATTCGGCTAAAAATGGTGTGTGCGAGAGAGCGAGTGCGCATCGCATCGAGAGCTTTTATTTTAATATATTTTTTGTTTTTGTTTTTTTTTTCTTAAATTTTTGTTGAACAAAAAAGCTCCCGGCGTTTGTCTTTTGGCGCGTGCGCATTTCTTATTGCCTCGATTGCTCAATCGCCAGAGAGGAGCTGATCAGTGCAGGCGACAGGCGGCTGTGGCGGCTATAGTTGCTGCTGCTCTGCCCGATAACGGTAATCGCGCTGAGCGCAGCTTTAACTATTTAAAAAAAAAAAAAAAACGGCAGCAGCAAAACAAACGGGTTGACGGCGGAATGCGGCAGGCACTTAGCTAGTCAACGCTGCACACATACAAGCATACATGCATACATGCATACATGCATATATACATATGTATATAAATAAACATGTGTATGTATGTATGTAGTATGTAGCCGAGTAGCGGTAAGCGCCAACGACTCGTTTGGCAACGCACTCAAACTGCAGCTTACCTACCACTCCCTGACACTCTTTTCCCCTAACCCACCACAGCACACTCTATGTGTGTGTGTGTGTGTTTATTGCTCTCTTTTCTGCTGCGCTGCTGGCCTAGTTGAACGTGTTATTGTTTGTGTGGGTAATGTAATGCAGAGGTAATCTGTCCCCAGCGCCCGTTTTGATCGTCATAGAGAGAGTGTGTGTGTGTGTGTGAGAGAGAGAGAGAGGCAGATTTGCATTAACAGTTGCATTTCTTGTTCTTTTAGCTCTGCCTGGTTTTCCGTTTGCTCGTCTAAGCTCGTCTTAAAGCAGCGACAACCATAACAGCATCCATCCAACAATCTAAGCGAGTTGCTTGGCGACCTGTCCCATTGTATCATGCACGCACGTAACTGTAAGCAGCTAAATGGCCAATAAAGCAGCCGGCTACGTTCCCATTCTTCTTGCGCTTCTCATTTCTTCTTCTTTTCTTCTGTTTTCTTATATCTTTTTCATTTTTCTAATAATTTTCCCATCTCTGGGCGCGCTGTTGTCCCTACGCGCTTGCGTAGCGGTTGTCCCATTGTTATGTATATTTGCTATCAGCTATAGTGTGTGTGTGTGTGTGTGTGTGCTTGCGCCTGCGCTTTCCTTTTCACTGTTGGATCATTGAACGAAATCCATGTGAATGGCCAAGCACAAGCAAAGCACAAGCATTTGCATACTCTCTCACACACACACACACACGCACACATATGGGACAGGCAGAACCGCTCGACTATTAACAGCTGCATTTCTGTGGGCGTGTGGGCGCGCCATTGAATGCCGTAATATGTATGTATGTATGTATGCATGTATGTACATACATATGTATGCATTTAGATACTTGTGTGTGCGAGCTTTTTGCTCAGCAACAACATTAAGCCTGTTGTAAGTTTACAAGCAAAACCAAAACAGAAGAAACGCAGACGCAGACGACGGCCAAAATAATGAAGTGTGTGCAAAAACAAAAAATAAAAACAACAACAACAAAAAAGAAGAGAAAAACAACAAAACTGGTTTATATTTTACGTACATACAAACAGACATCTCTACATTGTCTTTTCTTGTTTTCTCTTTGTTCTTGCTGTCTGTCCCCATTCGGTGAAAAATAACTGCAACTGTCAGCCGCTGTCGCAGTCGCCGCTGCAGTCGGCGCTGCAGTCGCAGCTGCAGCCTTGCCAGACCGGCCCAACTTATTCGCTCAGCTTAGGGAAATGGTTGGAAAAATCTATGTAGAAACTTGCCAATCCTGCTACTTAAGACGTTAGTTAATCTATCTCTAATTCAATTCATTACTAAATCCAGTATCTTGGCTAGATTTTTAATGTATTTTCTCTAGATTGCGCTTATAGATACATAGATATGATATTTTAGCTTTTGGCATAGAATTTTTTGTACTAAACTTTAGAGTATGATAAAGATGAGAAACAGATATGTGATAATTAGTCTAGTTCTTTTTATGATTCTTAACTGAAATTCGAGAGTTTTGGGGCAATGAAATGTTTTGAATTGCTCAAAGTTTCTTAGTTGATTCTAAATAGAAATTGATGTGAAAAGGAAATAAACTTGGCTTGACTTGATATCGTCAATCGATACAGATTGATATTGATATTTATCGATATCGATTATATGGATTTGATGTGAAAATTAAATAAACTTGACTTGACTTGATATTGTCAATCGATAAAGATTTAAATTGATATTTATCGATATCGATTGTATGGATCCTATCTAATCTAAATTTCTATCTCTCTCTCTCTCTTGCCCGCCAGACATTTACCGCGTGGTGTAACAGTCATTTGCGTAAAGCTGGCACCGCCATCGACAACATCGAGGAGGACTTCCGCAATGGCCTCAAGCTGATGCTGCTGCTGGAGGTGATCTCTGGTGAGACGCTGCCCAAGCCCGATCGCGGCAAAATGCGTTTCCACAAAATTGCGAATGTGAACAAGGCGCTGGACTTTATTGCATCGAAGGGCGTCCATCTGGTGTCCATTGGCGCCGAGGAGATTGTCGATGGCAATCTGAAAATGACGCTCGGCATGATCTGGACGATCATCCTGCGCTTTGCCATCCAGGACATTTCCGTCGAAGAGATGACCGCCAAGGAGGGTCTGCTATTGTGGTGCCAGCGCAAGACGGCGCCCTACAAGAATGTCAACGTACAGAACTTCCATCTTTCCTTCAAGGTAAGCAACTTTCTCTCTCTCTCTCTCTCTGTCTGTTTCTATTTCTCACTCTCTCTCACTATCTCTCTCTCTATCAATCTAGGACGGTCTGGCATTCTGTGCCCTCATCCATCGTCATCGCCCAGATCTGATTGACTACGCCAAGCTATCCAAAGACAATCCGCTGGAGAATCTGAACACTGCCTTCGATGTTGCTGAGAAATATCTAGATATTCCAAGGATGTTGGATCCAGATGGTATGTTGCCTCAGTTCCCTTTCCCAATTGTGCCCTTTAGTTAGCTATTATGATTAGCACTAAGTTAAGTCTGAGGGCATTTGGTGCACTTCCTAATGATCACACTATAAATTTGAATTTCAATTCTATTGAAACACATCGACAACGACCATCGATAACAGATTTAATCAACACTCCGAAACCGGATGAACGTGCCATCATGACGTACGTCTCCTGCTACTATCACGCCTTCCAGGGAGCCCAACAGGTTGGAAATGTGACGCATGTACCCGAACCCACAAGACAATACACCTACGTCCCGAATAATTACAATGTGACTAAACTTCACATCTCGATACACATAAATATGATATATCTATTCCATTTCTCGTTCTATATACATATATATATATATATATGCTATTCGTATATATATATATATCTTATATATATTTTGCAGTTTGTTTTTTGGCAAACCAAAGATGTTCGCGCTCGTTGAAGCTTTGCTCTGGCTGCAAACAAACAAAAGCTCGCAAAGCTTGCAAAATGTCATTCACTAACAAACTCCGCACTAATACGAGAGTCGCGGCCATTGGTGGTATTGGTGAGCTTTCAAAGCTCTTACAGCACGCACAGCCATCGAGCCAATACATGTGTGAAAGCTCCCTCTCACTCCCTCTCCCTCTCTCTCTCTCTCGCTCTCTGTCCCTAATCATTTGCTGTTGCTGCTGCTGCTGCATGCTGCATTAATTGGAATGCAAATTTGAGCTGATTCGGCTGACGTCAATCACATTGTATTTTTATCACATTAATCTATATATATATATATATATATATATTATCGTTATCTTATGATCCGTGTTATATGCACTGGCAACTCAGACCATGCTCGAGGCTGCATTGTGAGTGCATTGCCTGAGTTCCTTTGCCCATCCGCTCAGTTCCGTTCCGTTCCAAACCCATGTGCTCTAATCTCTAGGCATGCCTTAAGTTATGAATGTTAAGCTACTAACGCGCTCAATATGCGATACGATATGAAGATATGAAGATATTACGATATATTTATGATATATATAACTATAATCTAGCTTAGGCATAGACAGCAGAGGGGTACAGTGAAAGCTCACAAAGTGGACAGCAAGCAACAGATAAAGATAAAGATATAGATAAAGATAAAGATAAAGATAAAGATAAAGATAAAGATAAAGACAAAGATAAAGATAAAGATAAAGATAAAGATAAAGATAAAGATAAAGATAAAGATAAAGATAAAGATAAAGATAAAGATAAAGATAAAGATAAAGATAAAGATAAAGATAAAGATAAAGATAAAGATAAAGATAAAGATAAAGATAAAGATAAAGATAAAGATAAAGATAAAGATAAAGATAAAGATAAAGATAAAGATAAAGATAAAGATAAAGATAAAGATAAAGATAAAGATAAAGATAAAGATAAAGATAAAGATAAAGATAAAGATAAAGATAAAGATAAAGATAAAGATAAAGATAAAGATAAAGATAAAGATAAAGATAAAGATAAAGATAAAGATAAAGATAAAGATAAAGATAAAGATAAAGATAAAGATAAAGATAAAG
Source organism: Drosophila leonis (assembly GCA_035045365.1). Classification (NCBI taxonomy): domain Eukaryota; kingdom Metazoa; phylum Arthropoda; class Insecta; order Diptera; family Drosophilidae; genus Drosophila; species Drosophila leonis. The sequence continues at coordinate 2,302,473 of JAWNPC010000953.1, read as the reverse complement.
ATAAAGATAAAGATAAAGATAAAGATAAAGATAAAGATAAAGATAAAGATAAAGATAAAGATAAAGATAAAGATAAAGATAAAGATAAAGATAAAGATAAAGATAAAGATAAAGATAAAGATAAAGATAAAGATAAAGATAAAGATAAAGATAAAGATAAAGATAAAGATAAAGATAAAGATAAAGATAAAGATAAAGATAAAGATAAAGATAAAGATAAAGATAAAGATAAAGATAAAGATAAAGATAAAGATAAAGATAAAGATAAAGATAAAGAAGATAAAGAAGATAAAGAAGATAAAGAAGATAAAGAAGATAAAGAAGATAAAGAAGATAAAGAAGATAAAGAAGATAAAGAAGATAAAGAAGATAAAGAAGATAAAGAAGATAAAGAAGATAAAGAAGATAAAGAAGATAAAGAAGATAATGAAGATAAAGAAGATAAAGAAGATAAAGAAGATAAAGAAGATAAAGAAGATAAAGAAGATAAAGAAGATAAAGAAGATAAAGAAGATAAAGAAGATAAAGAAGATAAAGAAGATAAAGAAGATAAAGAAGATAAAGAAGATAAAGAAGATAAAGAAGATAAAGAAGATAAAGAAGATGAAGAAGATAAAGAAGATAAAGAAGATAAAGAAGATAAAGAAGATAAAGAAGATAAAGAAGATAAAGAAGATAAAGAAGATAAAGAAGATAAAGAAGATAAAGAAGATAAAGAAGATAAAGAAGATAAAGAAGATAAAGAAGATAAAGAAGATAAAGAAGATAAAGAAGATAAAGAAGATAAAGAAGATAAAGAAGATAAAGAAGATAAAGAAGATAAAGAAGATAAAGAAGATAAAGAAGATAAAGAAGATAAAGAAGATAAAGAAGATAAACAAGATAAAGAAGATAAACAAGATGATGAAAAAGATGAAAAAGTTAACAGAGTTAATAAAGTAAACAAAGTTAACAGAGTTAACAGAGTTAACAAAGTAAACAAAGTTAAAAAACATAAAAAAGATAAGCTAGTTCAAGTTGAAGTTCAACTTAATAAGTTTTTATTATAGCAACTGAAGCAGAGTTGGCATTGTGCAACTACATGAAGTTGGCTGCGCTTTGTTCGCTTAGCTGAGGTTTCACTGTAGCCCATGCTGAGACTGAGACAGATACATAGATCTAATTGTAATTGTATATTGAGTGTTATCTGATGCTAATTTGCCTGCCGAAAACACTAACCGAACAAATAATTCATTTGTATGTTTTGTTGCTTTTTTCTCTCTCTCTCTCTCTCTCTCTCTTTCTCTCTCTCTTTGTTTTCAACTGCTCGCGATTGCAAATGCGCTCATCAACAACGCCATTAACAACAACAACAACAACAATTACTCTGCTACCGCTACCGCTACAACAACAACAACAACAACGACTCTCCCAACAAATCTATGCATATGTATATCAAATCGATAACGATAACGATTACAACAACAACACCACCACCACCACCACCACCATGATCACCAACCACCAACCAATACATCCAACGATCATACACAGATTTGCAGAATACTGCATTGCCAGATGAAAGAGCGGTCATGACCTACGTCTCATCGTATTATCACTGTTTCAGTGGCGCTCAAAAGGTCTGTTATACACCCATACACATACACACACACACACACACACACACGCACACATGCACATGCACACACATACACACACCTGCGCACACACACACCTGCAGTTTGTAAGCAGAAACTACTTAGGGTCCAAGAAGTCTTCTCTGATATCGGCTGTCGATCAGATTTTGAGTACAGCATTCTATTTCCAGCATTCCAGCTAATAGTGTTTCATTCCATTTCGTTTCAAGGCTTCAAATTGATGATGCAATTATGAGTTCAGCATTCCATTTCAATTCCAGCTGGCAATGTTTCATTCCATTTCGTTTCAAGGCTTCAAATTGATGCTGCATTCATGAGTTCAGCATTCCATATCCAACATTCCAGCTAGTTAGCCAATGTTTCATTCCATTTCGTTTCAAGGCTTCAAATTGATGCTGCAATCATGAGTGCAGCATTCCATTTCGATTTCAATTCCAATTCCAACATTCCAGTTGGCACAGTTTCATTCCATTTCGTGTCAAAGCGAGTTCAGCATTCCATTTCAATTTCAATTCCAACATTCTAGCTAGTTAGCCAATGTTTCATTCCATTTCGTTTGCAATAAATCAAAGATCATATTATGCCAGCGAAAAGTGTTTCATTCCATGTGTTTCTAGTGATTAAACCATTGTTTCATTCCACTTCAACAGCTGACAATCTATTTGGCTTTATTGCACTGTTCCATTCCAATTTGTTGCACCTTATAGAGACAGCTTGAATCACTCAATGATTCATTTAATTTGGAGCCAACATGCAAATAGGCGTCAATCATGTTCTATTCCATTTCGTATCACACACACACCAACACGCACACACCAACACACACACACGCCTTGTCTCTTTCACATTGACGCAACGAAATGGAATTGAGGAAAGCGACAGATTGAAGCGAACTTTGCATCCTATTCCCTGAGAGCTTTGGAACGCTGCTTGCGCCTGCTTTGAATGGGCTTTAAAAACTAACGCGAATTCTCTGTCGTCCCAGTTGGACTTTGCTTACTTAGCTTGCGCAGTTACGTTTACATGTCTTGCTGTGTTCGTTCGTTCGTTCGTTTTGTTTTGCTCTCAATTCATTCTGAGTTGGTTTTCCGATCGACACTCAGAGTAATTGACTGGCGAGTCAAATGTTTAACTAACAGAAATTCTTCCAAACTTCCCGATCGGCAGGCGGAAACGGCGGCAAATCGTATTTGCAAGGTGCTCAAGGTTAACCAGGAGAATGAACGTCTCATGGAGGAGTACGAGCGTCTGGCCAGCGATGTAAGTCATCATCTAAGAACCATTTAACGCTTCCTCTTCCCACCCTCTACTGATATCCGTTGTCGTTTGCGCTCTAGCTGCTGGAATGGATACGCCGCACGATGCCATGGCTGAACTCGCGCCAGGCGGACAACTCGCTGGCCGGCGTACAGAAGAAGCTGGAGGAGTACCGCACGTACCGTCGCAAGCACAAGCCGCCACGTGTTGAGCAGAAGGCAAAACTCGAAACTAACTTTAACACGCTGCAGACGAAACTGCGCCTGTCCAACCGTCCAGCCTACTTGCCCACCGAGGGCAAGACCGTCTCTGATATCTCAAATGCCTGGAAGGGCCTGGAGCTGGCCGAGAAGGCGTTCGAGGAATGGCTGCTGGCTGAGACCATGCGCCTGGAGCGTCTCGAGCATCTGGCCCAGAAGTTCAAGCATAAGGTACGTCAATTGATCCTCAAGTGATCTTCATGTGATCTTAATGTGATATGAATCTATGACAGGCCGATGCTCACGAGGACTGGACACGTGGCAAGGAGGAGATGCTGCAGTCCCAGGACTTCCGTCAATGCAAGCTCAACGAGCTGAAGGCCCTCAAGAAGAAGCACGAAGCCTTTGAGTCTGATTTGGCCGCCCATCAGGATCGCGTCGAACAAATTGCCGCCATTGCCCAGGAGCTGAAGTAAGTGAAGCGATAGCCCCACCAGCTATGGTCGTCTGTCCTACCCTACGCCTAATCCAGTGTCACACTGAATCTCTATCAATTTTTATATTCAATTATTCACTCAATATGCTAACCGCTGGGCAACAACGCAAAGTGTGAGGTTAGATTGTATGATCAAGTCGTCTTCACACCAAACCATCATCTGCTCTCATTTCCAGCCATTCCATGATCATCATCTAACATAATTGCAGAGTATAGCTAAAGGTCGCTTGACTCTTTCATGATCATCAGCACTAGAGATCATCAAAGTTGAGATTTGGATCAATTAAGATCGAGAGAGTTTTGAGAGATCAATGAGGATCAGTCTGAAGACTGATCCAATCTCATGATGAGGTCTAAGAATCAGTAGAAGCAAGAAGGAGTAGGAGAATCAAGAGACTTAGTTTATGTTCACGATCATCACAGTTGAGATCTGGATCAGTAAAGATCGAGAGAGTTTTGATAGATTGAATCTTCAATGAGGATCAGTCTGAAGATCAAACTCATGATTGAGTCTAAGCATCAGTATTGAGTACTAAGAGACTTAGCTTATGTAATCATCACGATCATCACAGTTAAGATCTGGATCAGTTAAGATCCAGAGAGTTTTGAGGGATTGAACCTTCAATAAGAATCAGTCTGAAGATCAAACTCATGATTGAGTCTAAGAATCAGTAGAAGCAAGCAGGAGTAGGAGAATCAAGAGATTTAGTTTATCTTCACGATCATCACAGTTGAGATCTGGATCAGTTAAGATCCAGAGAGCTTTGAGTGATTGAATCTTCAATAAGAATCAGTCTGAAGATCAAACTCATGATGGAGTCTAAGCATCAGTATTGAGTACTAATAAACTTAGCTTATATCACGATCATCACGATCACGCCCATCATTCTGATCATTCATGATCATTAGCAATGCTATTTTGGCCATGTTGTCTGCGGTCTCGTGTCTCAAGTTTACTTTGATTTTTGCAGCACTCTGGAGTATCACGATTGCGTGTCGGTGAATGCGCGCTGCCAGCGCATCTGCGATCAGTGGGATCGCCTGGGTGCCCTCACCCAGCGTCGCCGCACCGCATTGGATGAGGCTGAGCGCATATTGGAGAAGATCGACATCTTGCATTTGGAGTTTGCGAAGCGTGCGGCGCCGTTTAACAACTGGTTGGATGGCACACGCGAGGATCTGGTGGATATGTTCATAGTGCATACTATGGAGGAAATACAGGGACTGATCCAGGCGCACGATCAGTTCAAGGCGACGCTCGGCGAGGCCGACAAGGAGTTCAATCTGATTGTGAATCTTGTGCGCGAGGTTGAATCGATTGTCAAGCAGCACCAGATACCCGGCGGCCTGGAGAATCCCTACACGACCCTAACGGCCCACGATATGACACGCAAGTGGACCGATGTGCGCCAGCTGGTGCCACAGCGCGACCAGACTTTGGCCAACGAGCTGCGCAAGCAGCAGAACAACGAGATGCTGCGCCGCCAGTTCGCCGAGAAGGCCAATGTGGTCGGTCCCTGGATCGAGATGCAGATGGATGCCGTGACAGCGATAGGCATGGGTCTGCAGGGCTCCCTGGAGGATCAGCTGCATCGCCTCAAGGAGTACGAGCAGGCCGTGTACGCATACAAGCCGAACATTGAGGAGCTCGAAAAGATCCATCAGGCCGTACAGGAGTCGATGATCTTCGAGAACCGCTACACGAACTATACGATGGAAACGCTGCGCGTCGGCTGGGAGCAGTTGCTCACCTCGATCAATCGCAACATTAACGAGGTGGAGAACCAAATACTGACACGCGACTCCAAGGGCATCAGCCAGGAGCAGCTGAACGAGTTCCGTTCCAGCTTCAATCATTTCGATAAGAATCGCACCGGTCGCCTCACGCCCGAGGAATTCAAATCGTGCCTCGTCTCGCTGGGCTACTCGATTGGTAAGGATCGCCAGGGCGACATGGACTTCCAGCGCATCCTGGCCGTTGTCGATCCCAACAATACGGGCTATGTGCACTTTGATGCCTTCCTCGATTTCATGACCCGCGAGAGCACCGACACCGACACCGCCGAACAAGTCATTGATTCCTTCAGAATCCTGGCAGCCGACAAGGTGAGATCAATCAATATTATATATGTATATCTATCTATATATATATCTCTTTCCATTTAGCCATACATATTGCCCGATGAGCTGCGCCGCGAATTGCCACCAGATCAGGCCGAATACTGCATCCAGCGCATGCCGCCATACAAGGGACCCAATGGAGTGCCCGGCGCCCTGGACTACATGTCGTTCAGCACAGCTCTCTATGGCGAGACCGATTTGTAAACGCACTCGATCATCCACTCAACAAGCACACTCACACGCACTCACACACACACACACAGAGATACACACAGATACACACTCACTCACTCACTCACACAGAGACACAGACACAGAGACACAGAGAGAGCTCGTCGGGTGGCAATCAAGCCGCTAAAGAAGAAAAAATCATATAATAATTGCTAAATTTTAATAATAATAATATTAATAAACATAGATTTATTATTATGCTACACTCGTAAAGCTTAAAATTCAAGAAAGATGAGAGAAATTTATAATTTTTTTGCAAATTATATATTGTACTTACTATACACACACACACACATAATATATATACATATATATATATGTATACCTACTATATATATATCTCTCGATATATATCACACATTACATTACATTACATACATTACATCCATCTTCTTCAAGCCAACAATTGTAAAACAGAGAATGAAACACAAATGCATATCGAATATCTAAAAGAAAACAAACAACAAAACATCTAAACCATTATTTTTTGAAATTTATGTTAATAAAACAAACAAAAAAAAAAAAAACCAAAAAAAAAAAAACAAAACAAGTTCTATACAACTGCAACAAAACAACAAACAACAACACGAAATTGTGGAAATCGAAAAGAGAGAGATAGCAAGAAAGCAAGAGAGCGAGCGAGATAGCTAGAGAGACACACACAGAGAGAGAGAGAGAGAGAGAGAGAGAGAGAGAGAGAGAGATACATACGAACAACACACTAAGAAAATCAACTAGAAGGAGAGCGAAAGAGAGAGAGAGAGAGATGGCACTATATCATATTTGAAGTACAGGCATAAAATATAAAACTCGAAACACTAATGAAACAGCCAATAAAGTAAACTATATATACATATATGCATATATATACTCATATATATGTACGTATGCATATAGCTATTTATTCATGTAAAGAAACTCGTATATCTTATTCATATTGTATTTATTTATTATATTTATATATTTTCTTTTTGGTATCCCAGTTTTTCAGCATTACAAATTCGACATTCAAAAACATGAAATATTGCAAAATCTTACATTTTACAAAACACACACACAGAGACACACACACACACACACACACACACACACACACACACACACACACACACATACGAGCAAGTGAAATAAATAAAATTATTTTGGTGATATTGTGTTTTAATATACAATGTCAATTTCATTTGGAAAAATGTGAAACAAATTTCGAAAATTTCTATTTTATAATGCGAAATGGAAATTTGAAATTTTGAAGTTTTAATGCAATTCGAAATCATTTCGAAACTATAATGCAAAGTGGAATTTCGAAATAATACGAAATAAAATTTCGAAATAATATGAAATAGATTTTTGAAAATTTGAAGTTACAATACGAAATGGAATTGCCAAATAAAGAAAATTTCGAAGTTATGCGAAATATAAATCGAAAATTTGAAGTTTTAATGCGAAATGGTGTTTCGAAATTAATAAATTTCGAAGTTATAATGGAATTTCGAAATCAATCAATTTTCAAATTATAAAAACGAAATAAAATTTAGAAAATTCGTAGTTATAATGTAAAATTGAATTTCGTAATTACGAAATTTTAAAGTCATAAAGTCATGGAATTTCGAAAATTCGAAGAACGAGTTTATAGATTTATTTGACGATTCAAGCCATGCACAACTCATTCCAGCGCCCAACTGTAGACTATGCTAACAGAAAACCAATTTTCATTTCGAATTCAGTGCGGAAAAGCTTTTTAAATCCCCTTTGACATCAATGAAACTGCAACTTAAAGCTAGAATAAATTGTGCTCAGTATTTTGGGGTTTTGCGTTGACATTCGCTGTGCAACAATAACGCGCAGCTTTCAATTTATTTCAGATAAAATGAAAATAATGGAAATAAAAGCAGGATTTATATACACAGAGAAGTATATATATATGTATATATATATATATAAATAAATAGTATTACTTATAGCATATGGGATTTATTTTGAAAATGATTTCGCTGTCGTAGATCGCAGCTAATTGGGATCAGTGCTTAAAAGTCTATAGAACAGAAATTAACACAGAACTAAATGTAAGTATAATTTGTATACAATTTGTATTTCATTTAAGTGCATTAGATGAGGCACACACACACACACACACACACACACACACACACACACACGCACACACACACACGCACACATTCATATGAAACACGTGAAGGCAGAGTTAGCATCAGTTTTGGTCCATTTAATGGGTTCGTAGGACCCATGACATATCGACGCAGCAGTTGGAAAAGTATATATGAATATATATATATATATAGTTTCTAGATTTATTAATAAATATGCATTTACTCTCTTTGCTTTTCTTTTTTTTTGTTTTTTTTTGCAGGCTAAACGACAACCGAAATATACTCAACATTTATAATTTGATTATTTTGTTTGTTTGTTTTGTTTTTTATATGTTTATAAATACATTTGCAATGTTTTCAACAACAACAATTGAATCTCTCTTATGTATATATATATACATATAAATATGCATATATAAATATAACTATGTATATATATATTTGTTTCTTATATATAATTCATTTTGTATGCATTCTGAAAGCTTTCAATTTGAGTGCAATTTATTGTTTTTGTTTTTTGCTTTGTTTTGATAATTGATTTGATCGTCCTGTTGCCTTATCGATAAGCGATAACCGATAGCCGATCACGATCACGATAACAATAATCTAGGCCTAAATCTAAGAGAAACGCGCATGGAACAAAATGGAAACGGAACGAGAGAAATCGATGCAAATTGCAATTTTGTTTTGTTTTGTTTTTGTTTTTTTTTAAATATATGTTTTGTTTATTGATTATTTGTTGTGTTTGTATTTTCTTGTTTATGTTTATGTTTATGTCTGTGTATAAATATTTACAAATAATAATTGAAATGAAACATAAATTAGTTATATATGTATATCTGTGTGTATTTATATATATATATATTTGTATATATATATACGTATGTATGTGTGCATAATTGAAAAGTAATTTCTATATGTAGCTTGGGTATTCCTTTTTAAAACTCATTTTCGATTTGCTGTTGCTGTTTAATAATAATTAAATTAAAAAAAAAAAAAATTAAGTCTAAAATGAAAATTAACTCTAAGTTTTCTTCATAGGGTATGTATGTATGTATGTGTGCGTATGTGTGTGTGTGTGTGTTGTTGTTGTTGTTGTTGTTATGTTAATGTAGAAACCAATCGGAGCAGACAGCTTAAGACAGATTGCACAAACAAATAGCGCCAAAAAGAGTCCGCCCCCAACTAGAGCGAAACCCAAGCACAGCTGCTGTGTTTCAGTTTCGATATTTGGGGGTATATGAACATATACATATATATACATATATCTATATATCTATATATATATATATAGATGTATGCATGCTCATTGAATGGAACACTTTTTGGCAACTTTTGGTTTGTGCTCTGCGTAAGCGAAGAAATATAAACCCTACTCTTTCTCTCTCTCTCTCTCTTTCTCTGTTTCTTGTTCTGCCCTTTGCAATTGTTGATCTTTATCTATATATAGCTTATATATGTATATATATATGAGAGCTACATAGTATTAATATAATGTATGCTGGTACGCTAACCACTAGCAATTTGGTATCTATAATACACGAATGCCCAGTTATTTGCTCAATTTCGCCCTTTCTCTGTTTGATGTGCTCTAAAGTCTAATAAAAAAATAGATTATATAAATATATATATATATATATAGTATATATAGTATATATATATATATATATATATATATATAAATAGTATTAATGTATGGTATTTCTGTTCTCATCTATCGTGTAACGATGTTAACTTTAAAGGCTGACTTAAAAAACACGTGGTTAATTAATTAAAACACACACCGTATAACATAATACTAAATACTACCGATCATATATATATATATATATAAATATATATATATATATATATATATATATATATATATATATACATTATAATTAATGTAACAGCATTTCCTTACTTTGCCTTTCTCATGTTGTTTGTCGTTAAATTCTTCACCTCTCTCCTTCTCTTTCGCATTCAATTTGTATAGTTTTCAACTCTAGCTGTATATATATATATAGATATATATATATATATATATATATGGTACATACTATACATAAGCCTAATCTATCTTTAAGTTTTGTATATTCTCTTCGTTTGCATTTTTGCTCCTGCTTCCTTTGTGATTGATTCTTATGGAATACATGCTTCACTCTTAAACCTAATCAAAACACACTGACTCTGATCTCTGATCTCTGATCTATCCTCGCTTTCTCTCAGACAACTTAAATTAGTTTATATGTTTTAAAATGCATATGCTTTTGCTGCTCTCTGCTGCTTGCTCTTATGCAAATTAGTTTCTGTTCGATTCGCTTTCCCTCACTGGCAGGATTTTGAGTTCTTTCTATCTGCAGGCTCTCAGGCTAATCATCAGTCCTTATGCCCGCCGGCATCGCCCGCTGATTTACCTCCTCCACCGCCGCCGCCGCTGCCGGCCATGTGCTGCGGTATCACCGTCAATGTTTTGGGTATTTTGGACATGATGACGTTGTCGATGAGCTTCTGCTGCTGCTGCTGTTGCTGCTGCTGCTTCAGAGTAAATGTGATCCCAGTGCCCAAGCCGCTGCTCGTTGCCGTCGTCGGCTTCCCTGTCGTATGTGACATCTTGCTGGCGGCGGCTGCAGCAGCTGCAGCTGCTGCCGCACCATTCAATAGATACTGATTGGCATCCGGAAAGTTCTTCCACAGCCACGAGCTGTTGCTATCCATGCCGGTGCTGCTGTTGTTAGAAGCAGCTGCTGCTGCCAGCGCATTGCTCAGCAGTGGCTGAAAGTTTGAAGGATTTGCTGCAGTGGTGTTGCCACCAGCTCCAACTCCAGCTCCACCTCCAGTGGCATTCTGAGGATTGCTCAGCGGTTGCATCGGCTTTGGAGCGAGCCTTGCCAGTCGCAAAGCACTTCCAGCCGCAACACCTCCTCCAGGCTGCAGCGTGGGCAGTTGCTGGTATTTTTGTTGGTGTTGCTGCTGCTGCTGTTGCTGCAGCTGTTGCAGCTGCTGGCGTGCCGTTTGCTGCGCTGTCATTTTACTTATGGCTGCAAAACTCGGCGACTGTTGTAGCGCCTGCTGCTGATGCTGCTGATGTTGTTGTTGTTGTTGCTGCTGCTGCGAGTGCTGTTGTTGCTGTTGCTGCTGCTGCTGGTTAGTCTTCGGCTTGGCGTTCGCTTTGAGCACCTGGTCGCGCAGCAGCTTCTCACGCCTCAATATGCACATCCGATTGTAGTCAATGATAGAGATTAGGTATGGCTTGCCACCGGACTGCACTTGCACCTGGGCGGGCAGACGCCGCCCGTCGGCTGTTTGGAAAAGCGTCGGCGATTTGCTGGGCACTTTGTGCTGCTCCTTGAGCGGTATCAGCGTCGGCTTCCAGCTCTTGCTCTCGTGCCGCTCCTGTGGAGTCAGCGTGTCCGGCAGCATTATCACACTGGTCCCTGACCCACCGCTCCCACCGCTGCTACTGCTCGATACAGCGCGCGGTAGCTGCAGCCGCTTGCCCGCCAGCGCTGGCACCGTCGCCGTGGCAGAGGCGGCGCCACTCGTGCGTCGACGCTGCAGACTGATCAATTCCGGCGGCGAGCTAAGCAGCTGTGCCACATTGGGAGGCGTTGTCTTTTGCGCTGCCTGTTGCTGTTGTATCATTATAGGCGTGGCATTGGCCAAAAGCGGCTTAGACTTCGGCTGCTGCTGCTGGTGTTGCTGCTGCTGCTGCTGATGAGGATGCACTTCGTTGTGGCTCTGGCTGCTGAACTGCTTGTTGGCCATGTCCAGCAGCTTATGCGGCTTCTCGCTGGACGCAGTGGCCAGCTTGTGATTGTGATTGGGCTGTGGCTGCTGTTGATGTTGGTTGACAAGCGGCACAATCTCCACCGCCTTGTTCATGCCCAATAGATTGGTCTTCAGGATGCTGCGACTGTTGGACGCACTGGTGGGCACCAGCGGCGGAGCATCCTTCGACTGCAATGTTTTGCCGGGCGATTCATCACCCACAGAAATAATTGGCGTTGCGACACTTGTGCTGCCGCCTGTGGGCTTGGCGCTGTCTTTGGGCCGCGCTATGATTGTGACCGCATTGGAGCTGAGCTGCTTCGTTAGCTTATCCACGGAGACGTTGCGCAGGTGATCAAGCGGCAGCAGTCCACACTCATCCTCCTTGTCCATATCTTCGTCATCGTCATCGTTCAGCTCCACCAGCGGAATGACGGGCTCCAGCTGGCCAGCAGACGACTGATCCAAGCCGCTGTTACTGCTCCCAGTTGTTTGAGGTGCAATCAGGGCGTTGGCTAAGACGCTGCCGATTCCAGCATTGGGCGAACAGGAACTGCTGGCATTGGCTGACGTATTGACAGCATTCGGTGAGGAGGATGACGAGGACGACGTCGAGGAGGCGACGGCGGCGGCGGCGGCGACGCCATCGGCGGGTGCTGCGTTTGCGCTGGCATTTGTCTTGGCATTGCCTTGGAGGCCACCGCAATGGCCATGATCATAGGAATTGAGACGCTGGCGCACTGTTTGCGTGTATACGCTGGCATTGGAGGAAGCGTGCGCAGCCAGTACCAGATCTCCATTGCGATAATACTTCTCCAGCAGTATGAGATGGCGCAAAAAGGAGCTCTGATTGCCATACGGCTTCTGCAGCTCCTCCCAGAGTCGGCGCGTCGGCTCATCGTACTGCAGGAAGGTTTGAACACGCGTCCAGCCTTCGGGCGTGCGCTGACTGCTGCTGCAGCCAAACGGCACCTTGAACTGCACACCCAGATCCTCCTCGCCGTGAAATAGTTCGCGCATGGAGATGTTCGGATTGCCCCGCAGCACATTCGAAATGTCGGCGCCCGCCTTGCCCTTCGCACTTGCACTCGCATTGGTATTGGCATTGGCATTCGCAGTGGAATTAGTATTGGAATTGGAGGTGCAATTGGCAGCGGCAGCGGCGGCGGCGGCGGCTGCGGCGGCGGCTGCGACATCTCCAGTTAGATTCTGCTGGAGTATGGCCTGCAGCTTGGACATTTGTTTGCTGGCGCTGTTCGCATGCCCAACGGGCGTTGTTGAGGAGCTGCTCGAATTGGAATCGGTGGGGCCATCATAGTCCACCACCATGGGCAGCTCGCTCGAGGCATCATCACATGCAGCAGTTGGAGCAGTTGCAGCTCCCGTTGCCGTCGCATCAGCCTCCTCATCCACCTCGGATGCCTCGTTGCTGCCATCCTGCAGATTGTGGACCTTGAGCAGCCTGCACAAATAATTGATTAGAAACAAATAAAACCGGAATCATCTACAATATATTACAGCAATTGCTTACCTCTTGCGATAGTTCTTGACAAACTCCGCCTTCTGGGATTTGGTGCTATCCGGCGGTTTCATCAGCAGATTGGCAAAGTACCGGCAAAGCTTGCAGACGGCGGTGCCGACGCCCAGCTGCACGGGTATGCCCATCTCGGAGAGCGCCTTCTCCAAGCGATCCGTGTCCTGCTGAGAAATTCAAATGAGCCCGCAGTTGCGATGGTAAAGTGAGCATCAATGCTTACCGAGGTAATGTGGTACATGTGATTCTTGCCCAGGCGACGCTTGCAAAGCACACAGCCGGAGGATTGAATCACCGTGTTGTAGTGCGGTTCACAGAGCCAGACGCTTGAGGTGCCCGGCGGTATCTCAAAGTTCAGCAGGCACTTCTTGACGCTCTTGCGCACGCATTTGCGCCGCAGCGAATGGCTGGCCGCATCAGCACAGTCCTTGACAGCGCAAGCACGCTGCGCCGCCGAACCGGAGACGGCGCCTGACGACGTTGTCGCAAACTCTGCATCGCCCGCATCGCCGGCGAAATTATGCTTATCGAGGCTGTTGCCGTTGCCGTTGCCGCCGCCACCGCCAGTCGCGTTGCCCGTCTCCAGATGCCCGGGCGCCGAGAGGCGTTTTTTATATGAGGGAGCATTGGCACGACGGTCCACATGACGGAAGCAGGCGTCGCACAGGCAATTATCCACAGTCAGCTTCTCCTCATCTGCAGCACAAATTGAATGAGTATATTGATACAATTAGAGCGGGAGCTCAGCATGCCACCTACTTGCAAGTATCTTCTGCTGACGCTCCACAGACTTGATCTGGCCCACGTGACAGGGCGTGTCGTACAGTCCAAACTTGCCGCTGCAATAGTAGCACTGATCCTCGCACAGGCGACCAGGGTGAAACTTGAACGAAGATGCCTTCTCTGGTATCAGGATCTTTTCCTTCTCATCTTTCTTAACCATTTGATAGAAGCCGTGCTCCATTTGCGCCCCATGACCTTCAGAGTGCGATGAATCTGTGGTACGCAAAAGGAATTGACATATAGACACATGAACGGACAGGATATAAATTCAATTCAAGGTAATAATAAGTTGATTTTGTGCTAACTAAAATATACATTCAACAATTGGCAAGCTCTGACTAAATTGATTAAGACCTGAGCAATTGTCTTTCGATATAGGCAAGTTGGAAACTCTTTCATAGTCATGGCTACAGCTACACCCTCGCCTACAGAAAGGGCATCAAAGAGAACTTAAATTGGTTGAAATCAAGTCTACGGCTATGCTGCATAAACTAATTGAGACTACAATAAAATTAGATCTGATTAATTGGGCATCAATCGAACGAAGGCAAACAAAACAAAATCAAAAACAATAACAAATGCAACACTCAAACAATTACTCGGCCACCAACCCAGGCAATTCTTGGAGGACGCATTGTTGTGCTGTTGGTGTTGTTGTTGTTGTTTTGCTGTTTGTTGTTGCTTTTGCTGCTGCTGCTGCGGCGGCTGCTGATTGTTATTATGGTTGTTAAAACGGTTAGTTGTCTTGCGTCCCGCGTTACCCGCGTTATTCAAATTGTTTCGATTGCCCGCACCTTCGTTCTATAAATGAAAAGAAAGAAAGGGATTAGAATGTATTCTCAAGCTTCAGCTCTCTGTCTGCCTTACCTCATTCTGTATGGTGTAGTAGGAGTCCTCAGCATGGGCCCCATGCTGATCGGCCGCACGATCGGCAGCGCCATGTCCACGTGCGCGTCCTTTTTGGAATGTCATCTTGAGCGACTGGCGACGGACGCCGTGCGCCGAGCTGCCAACATTGCCAGCGATGCCACCTTTTCGTGTGGCGCTACCCATGCTGCCGCTGCCGCTGCTTGATGCTGCTGCTGCTGTGCCGCTCGTGGCAATGCCTCCAACGGGACAGCTGGCAGCGCCATGGACTACGGTACCAGTTGGCACACCAGTGGCGCCGCCTGCACCGCCATTACTGCTGCGATTCAGCTTGATGACGGTCTTCAGTGTGCCGCTCGACTCGATGTGCGCTGCACTGCCTCCTTTGCCCGCCGAGCGCTTGCCGGTCTGCTGGTGGTGCACGGCACGTGTGTGCGTGTGTATGAACTCCTGGCGTACCTGCTCGGCAGCCTGGTGCGTGAGCAGGCCGAGATGCTGTAGATGTCGTTCCTTTTCACGACGCAACTCGTCGTCGCTATCCAGCGACAGCTTCAGCTTGCCATTGGCTTCCGTTTTGGGCAGCATCTGCTCCTGTTCGGCGGCAACGGCAGCCAACTCCTCATCTAGCTCGGTCAGTTCCTGTTCCAGCTTGGTGGTCATTTCGCTTTTGAGTGCCAACTCCAGTTCCATGACGCATTCCGGACTAACTGGCGCTGCAACAGCAATCGCATCTGTTGTCGCCGTGGACACGTTCTCTTTGTTCTCCTCGGGGTAATCGGCGCAGTCTTCGGTTAGCATTTGCATATCGGTGTCATCGTCGGCCACAGCATTCGCCTCCGCTTCCTGCTCTTCGGTGAGTGGCTCCACCTCTAGTGCGAGCACCAGTTCAGTCGCCATCTTCTTTGTGGATCGCTCTGGCAGCTGCGAGTCCGTTGCCGTATCACATTCTTCATTAGAGGCCACCAGCTGCTGCTGCTGCTTGCTGGCGCTTAGCGCATTGCCGCTGGCATCGACGACACCCTCCTTGGCCAGCTGTTCCATAATCTCGCTCTCATAGTCATCATCAACATCGTTATCTGCTTTAGCCGGCAGCTCATCCTCTTTGGCCTCGCCATTAAGCTCGCTCGGCGAGCTCTCAGCTTCAGTTACAGTTTCTATGTGGGCTGCTTCCGTTTCGGCTAATGTTGCCTGTTGATCCTCGAGCTCCGTGTCATCGCTTTCATCGACGCGCAGCTCATCCATGGTCGTCGTGCTGGACGTATTCAGTTTATCCTCCGACTCTGTGTCCGGCTCCAGCTCAAGCTCAGATCCTTCCGCTGCAACTGGCTCCTCTTCAGCAGTGGAAGCAGCCACAGCTGCTGCGGCTGTTGGAGTTTCTGTCTCGCTGGCAATTTGCACAATCTCACCCAGCTCCGGATCCTTCTCGATGCCCAGATTGTTTGCCAGGAACTCGGGTTTCTTATAGAACTGCTTGACGCTAATCGCGCTGACACCTTCGCTTATCAGCTCGGGACTTAAGGACGGCGCTTTGCCATCCTCAGTCAATTCGGTTTCGGTTTCGCCTTCGCCTTCGCCCGCGCCCTCGCTCTCGGGCGGCACATTCTCTGCCTGCTGCCGTGCATCCGCCGTGGCTGCTTCGATATTCACGGTCAGCGGCTCAATGCCGTTGGCCGCAGCAGCGGATGTGGACGCCGTGACCTCTGACTCTGTCTCCATGCTCTTCACATCGATAGTCTCCTCGAAGTCGTTCACTACTTTCTCCTGCTTGATGTCCTCGGCAGCCAGCAAATGATCGTCCATTGAGGTGGAAGTCAGACTGTCCTTAGAATCCTCGTCGCCGGCGGCGCCGCCCGTTGAGCTGGCGGCCAGCGAACTGGAACTGACAAATGCCGCCTTGGCAGCCAGCAAACTTCGATTTGTAGAGCCCACGCGCCTTCGCTTCGGTGGCGTTGGCTCGACGGGTGTCGACGTCGATGTCGGCGTGGTCACTGACCCACCAGCTAACAGACCCGGTGAGCCCGCCTTGCTGTTGCGCGTGGCACGCGTGCTAGCTGTGGATGTGGCGGGCGTTCCCTTTGTCTGCGGCCTGCCGCGTCCGCGTCGATTTCCTGATTGCGGTGTGGGTGTGGGCGCGGGCGCGGACGTGGGCGTGGCAGCGGGTGACTGAGAGCTATGAGCAGACGGTTCCTCGCTGTCCGCTGGCTCCAGCTTGATGGTCAGCGTGGATTTGGTCTCATCAGCGGCATCCTGTTCATCGTCCTCGTCCTTGATATCGACCTTGGCATACTTGAGGCCCAGTTCGGCGTCATCATCCGAGCGCTTCCGCTTGAGCACTTGGTGTTGTTGCTCCTTGGGCTCGGGCGGAGCGGGCTTTTTTCGACGACCGCGCGCCGGCAGCTGTGGCTCGTTGTTGACCGTCGATGATTGTCGGCGATTACGGGTGACCCGTGTGTTGTTATTATTATTGTTGTTGTTGTTGTTGGCCAGCGCCAGCTCCTGGGCGTGCGCTTTACGTGTAACGCGATTGCATGTGTTTGATGCTGTTGATGCAGTTGCTGTTGTTGTTGTTGTTGTGGGTGGTGGCGCTGTGGTTGTGGGTGTGGGTGTAGTTTCCTTCTCCTTCTCCTTCTCTTTACAGTCCTTGGTGTCCTTCTCCTTATCCTTATCGCTTGGTTTTGCATTGGCATTGGCATTGTCTTTTGTGTCTTTTGTCTCCTTCGGCTCGTTTGCTGCCTCCTGCTCGAGCATGTCAATGGCATCGGTGGATTCCTCCTCCTTGACCAGCAGCTCCTCCTGTGGCTTAGCGGCTGCTTCTTTGGCTTCTCTTAGCTCTTTCATCGACTTGCGGGAGCGTTGTAGCTGCACATTGCCTTTCTGGCTGCTGCCACTGGGCAGCTCATCGCTATCGCTGCCAATTGCCATTGTCACAGCATCAGCTGTGTCCCGTGCATCGCGTGCATCCCGTTTGGTTGTCGGCGACCAGTTGAACAGCAACTGCGGCGACGAGTGCCGTGTGACGCGCATATTCTTTGCTGTCAGTGCCTCGGAGCAGGATTTACGTGGCGTGCCGCATTCCGTTATCAGAGGTGAGGGATCATTTGATCGTTCAGGTGTTTGTGTGTCCTTATCCGTTTCTTGTTCAGCTTCAGCTGCATCTTCAGTGAGTGCTGCTCCAGCTATTAATGTGTCTCCAGTGGTGGCTGCTGCTGTTCCACCATCCTCGCCTTGCGCCACATCCAGCTCAAGTGTGGGCGATGTATTATTATTATCTGTCTTTGCCCCTGCTGCCGATGCTGCTGCCAGTGGCTTACGCGCCGACATCCTCGAGCGGTCACTGGGCAATGCTGGTGACGCTGCAGTCGACGATGTCGACGCTCCTATTTTGACGCTTGAGCTTCGTAGCTCGCCGGCTGCTCCACCAGTTCCAGCTGCAGCTGCTGCTGCTCTTCGTGCTCAGCCTGAATCTTGAATATCTCTAGCTGCACTTTAACACACTTTAAGTCGTTGTGATTTGGTCCCATTTGTTGACTACCTGCAAAATATTGATGAAAATACATATGTTTATGTAAATATATATATTAATTAATTGTATACTAAATCGAAACATGTATTTAAAAATATACGAAGTTGCTCTATCAATTTACATTTATTTATATCACGAATATTGCTCATACGCCATGTGGACGCTGTTCAAAATTTAACAAATAAAAAAACTAGGCAACAGGCAGCAGGAACAGGAAAGGGAAGCTTTAACAGCTATGCTAGAAGAATTGCAAAATATTTACACACACACACACACACACACACACAGACAGACACACACAATCACATGCATCTCATAGTGAGTGTCACTTACACCCCGTCAACATTTGCTGCCCCTCCTCCTCCTCCTGCACAAATGGCAGCCAAAAAGCAAAACGAGTTTGAAAGCAATAACTACAACAATAGCAGCAGCAGCAGCAGCTGGGGCCGCCTGAAAAAAAAAAAAGAAAAAAAACTAACATTACGAGCTGCTGAGAGCGCGGAGTACACAAGCATTCAAATTGTGAGCACAGCAAATTCATTGGCAGCAAGCGAATTTGGAGCGTCGCTGCTAACACCAACCAACTGCGGCGAAAAAGAATTCAACAAAAAAAAAAATACATACACAAATAATAAATAAAAATAAAAAGAGAGACCAACGATAGGCATTTAGCCTGCTGATCCTGTCACTTTATTGAAAGCAATAAACGCAGCGACGACGCGCGTGTGAGATGACAGGCGCCATTTTATTTTTTTTTTGCGCTGCCTGCCAATAGAGAGCACAGAGCGAAGCGAGAGAGTCACTAAATTGGTTAATTCAATTGTTGTTGTTGGCAATATGCATGCACACAGTTGGGTGCTATGTTTTTCATTTGCAGCGAAAATCGAGCACGTAAAACACGACCTTCGCCTGGTCTGTGCAATTCTTAGGCAGCCATTGTATAAGCAGCACCAGCAAGCAGCATAAATACAGGAGAAAATCGGCCTCCATTTCCCACTTCCACTTACAGAAGTACAGAGCACAAAATGGATTTAACGTCACTCTCGCTCGCACACACACACACACACACAAATTTAGTGGGAACGTTGCTCACAATCTCACGTACACTAACACAGCAGCAGTGCTCTTCGTCGTAAAATGACAAGCCGAAGCCGCCACCACCCTCTGCAACGAAGGCGGTGGAAGTTGAAACAGAAATGACAGCGACAACAAACAGCGAATAAAGGAAACAAAAGCAAATGGCAAATAACAAAATCAAAATGAAGTATACATATTAACACACAAAAACAAAAAAAATCAATTGTAAATGTACACAAAGTATGCAAAAATAAAAAAGAAAAGAAAAAAAGTAAAGGAATTAAAATAATTGAACCCTAATGCAGTTGTAAACACACTTAAAAGCACACGCGCACGTAGCAGCGACGGTCCCGGGTCTTTGGCATTCGCTAGTTTGTTTTGTGCTCTTCAATTTTCAATTTTTTGTCGATTGCCGAATTTCCCACTCTTACTTTTAATGGCATTGATAAAAAAAAAAAATAATAATAATAAAAAACAACAGTTCTGTTTAAAATGTTTGTCCGATCAAATCTGGCTTCGACTCGTATGCTGCTGCACAGCGTTGCCGCACGCAGAGATGTAGGGGTAAAAATATCGATAGCATCAAGAG
The DNA here is from genome assembly GCA_035045365.1 of Drosophila leonis. Taxonomy (NCBI): domain Eukaryota; kingdom Metazoa; phylum Arthropoda; class Insecta; order Diptera; family Drosophilidae; genus Drosophila; species Drosophila leonis. The sequence goes on along the minus strand of JAWNPC010000953.1, from coordinate 2,282,297 downwards.
TATCGTTCGCGACATCGATAGCTAAGTTTCAGCCGTTTCGATGTTTTATGGCTGCGGAAATTGCTACATTTGCAAATGTAAAATCAAATTTGAGCGGATCACTGACAGGCAACCTGCAATTAGTGTGTAAATGTATATGCTGAACGTTATATTGAATGCATTTGTTGGAAGGGTTTGAGTTTTCAGGTTTTTTATGAGCGCCGCACGTGCTGTGTTTGCAATCGGACAGAACTGGATCGCGGCTAGGATCAAGTGTGCAAGGATATGAAAAAAATCCAAGTTATTTGCAAGAAAGTAACACATTTAATTTTAATGTATTTGATGAATATTTATAAAAGTTGCGTTTCATATTAAGTGACACAAATCAATATTAATTATTTTACAAGTCAACCAAAATGTAAACAAATAATTTGCAAAAATTTACAACTCGTTGATCAATTGTCAATTTTTTGCACTGAAAGTTTACAATTTAAGGATTTACATCTGCAGCATTTGGTCACACTGTAAGCACAAATTAGCGCCTTTTGAAGTATTTTGAATTTGAATAATTTTGAAAATTATTTTTTAGGCCACTTTGAGTTTAAGTCTTCTAAATTAATTTCAAATTCAAAAACATGAAACGCGCCTAGATGTTGTTTGAGTCGGAAGGCCAAACCTGCCTGCAGGTGGCCGGGTTAAGCAGCTGCACAGAAGATTCACCTGCCACAGATGACGGACAGCATTTGAAAAGGGTACACCAGTTGATTTATTTGTTAGGTTGTTGGTAGTAAATAAATTGCCAAATTAAATTGAGCTGATAGCATTGATTTGTTGTTGTTGTTGTTTTTTTTTTTTTGAGTCAATTTGTTTGGGTTTCTGGCAGTTTATATCATTTTTGAGTTTTCTTTTTAATTATGCATGGGAGCATTTTTGTTTGCGAATGATTTGCCATATATACGCATACTTGCGAAGATTTCGATGTGTGTGTATGTATGTGTGCATGTACATAAACAGCTCTCGCACGCACACCCGAGCAACACATGCACACACATTCAGGCACCAACATACACAGCGGGCACATAGCCACAACGACGATACTTACTTAATTCTCTTTTTTCAGAGTCGCCTTCGCATCATTTGCGAATTTTCCGCATTTATTGTTATTCAATTGTACCGAAATCAATCCGCAATCGTTAATAAATTCAATGTCGGTGGAAACGCGGTCAGTTTGATATACAAATGTACGAAAAAACTGCACAATCCAAAGCAGAGAAAAACAAAAAAAAAATAATAATAATAAAATAAAATGCAGAACCCGAACCGACAGAGTTGTGAACGCAAACACGGTACGAAGTGAAATAACAAGGCAAAATGGCAGCGCACAACACGCCAAAGAGAGCGAGAGCGAGAGCGGGCAAGAGAACAAGAGAGCGTCAGAGCGGCGAAATATGTATTCGCCGCTGACTCCGACTCGACCACATGTAAGTGCTATCTCTGAGATACATTTATACCCTACACACTAGCCCAGACTTGATGGCGAGCCAACAATAATGTATGCTTTGAAAGGATAAAAGAGATTATTTTTGAAATATATTCGTAATTAATAAACAAATAGCTCGATAATGGTATACTATCGATATATCGTTTGATAGTCGTTACTACTTGTTTGACATATACTAACTATATTGCTGAAACACACATACACACACACACACACACACATACACGCACACACACACCGGCTAGCAGTATTTGAAAGCAAATTTGAAAAGTTTGACAACTTACGCTGAAGGTGTGTGCAGAGGTAGGGCACGCAGAAGTCGTTGTGCGCCCACAACTTGTCTACGCTTACTTGTTTTGTGCTCTGCCGCCGCGTTGCTGGTTTTGGCCTGGTGCACGACATCGACTGCAAGGACTACACAGCTAAGAGCAAACGCTTCGTTTTCGGCTGGGGGTAGCAATAAAACTAAAACTAAAGACTTTCAAGCAACTTATGGCATACAATATTATGTACTTCGATTCGCCTGATGTGGCTGCTGAGTTTTCGCTGTGCTTTTTCGTATGCAAATTCATTTATTCATATCGCTTTTGTCGCTGATTTTCTTTAACAGTTGCTGCTGCCGCCGTTGCCGCCGTCACCTCAGCTGCTGCTGCTGCCGCTGCTGCTGCTGTCACTCTTCGCTCTTCTGTTAGTTTTGCGTGTTTTAATCGGAAATGAAAGAGGCAATGGATTTCGATTTAAATATGGCGAAAGTACATACTAAAGTCCCGAACGGATGCATTGCATTTGTCCACAACAAAGCAACAATTTAACTATTTCAATATATAGTATATATGCATATACTTATATTATATATACATATATATATATTTATATTCCATTATTGCTTTAGGCATTTGTATTGGTAAACGAAAGCACGACGAAAGCACACGATGTTGCTCTTTTGCTGTTTGCTTTTCAATTATTTTTCTTTTATTTTCTTTTATTTTTGTTTTGTTATTGTGGCGCCCTCGAGCTGGCGACGCTGAGTGAATGGGAGAATCCTGCAAGTGGCAGGCTGAGAGTCCAGTTTTCCTTTTCATGACAACGCACACGCACACCTGCCTTTGTGTGCATGTGTGTGTGTGCTATTATATGGGTTAAAGGCCAACTTAATTGCCCTGCAAATTGCTCTTTGTGCCACTTGGACGCGAGCAAAGGGCAAAGGGAAAATCAATAGACCACTATATGTATGTGCACATCTGGGCGGCTGTTAACAATAATTGTGTTTTAACAAAGGCTCTCTCAAAGCGTATATCATGTCTGTATGTAGCACGCTTTCAACGAGGTCAAGGTCAAAAGGATGCACCAAACTAGGACATTGCGTAGCTCCAACTTACCCTGCGCTGTTAGCCTACTCTACTCTTCTAACTGATGCGCATGTAAAAGCTGCTGACATTTAATATTCTCAAAAGTCAAGGATATTCTGGCTTAGCAAGGATCAAGCTCACAATTCAACTCTTTTCTTAATGATAAACTTTATTGAATTCCCTTAAATAAAATGTGTATAGTATAAATTCCATAGATATGCATTTCTTAGTACCCTCCTTCAATAGAAAAACAAATATGGTTATGTAAATGGCGATCTGAAAACAATGGCAGCCGACATATCGATAAATTGGTGCACAAACACAGACGTCATTTATGTACAGACAAACACACACACACACACATACAAACAAGCAGAAATCAAGCACATGACACACATGCAGCCATATGTACACATGCATATGGATGGAAAAAGTCGCCTTTTAATTGTTTTCTGCAGGCTTTCATAGCACGCCCACTCCACTAATTGCACCTTTATATGCCTGTGGATACATAGAGTAAGTATATCTGCAAAACATACACATGCATATGTCTATGTGTACATAAAATAATATGGCAAGTAGAAACTGTGGGCTCTGGCAGACACATTAATGTACATACATACATAGATACGAACATGTACATTCGCAGCACACACACACACACACAAGCATGCATATGTATGTACATATTTAAGCGCTGAAGGCAACAGAAATTGGAAAACGCAATGGCCGACAAACGCCACGCAGCTATCAGCCATGAATCTCAAGGTAAAGCAGAAGCGACAATATGCGAATATCAATGGGCAGGCATAATGCACAACAATAAACGGATGAAAAATGAAAAGAAAACTTCCGGCAAAGCTCAAGCTCAACACTAAATGGTGAAAAACATATACACACACTCACACACATGCTCAATATTCGCCCAGACTAAGAGAAACCAAACCCATATTCATGCATATTCGTTTGGAAACCCACGTGAATCAGAGAGCGAGAACCATTAAGAACAGAAAAGATATGGAGGAATTGAGAGAGGGAGAGAGAGCGAGAGTGTGAGAGTGCGAGCGATGTGATCGCGATTGCGAGATGTTTGCGGCGAATTCAGAGAGTTTTCATAAGCATTGTTGTTGGTTAATTTTCTTTAGTTTCGCCATGAGAAAAGCCAAGTACCTTTGTATATTGTATATACGCATACAGATATATACGTAAAAGCACATTTTACATTTCAATATGCATTTACACATACACATGTCTCTACATATTTGTGTGTATATAAGCATGTGTACGAACTGCTTTCGGCTGACGTGCTGTTTATTGCTCCGTTTCTCTCTCTCTTCGTCTTCGTCTTCGTCTGCTTGACCGACATGCCAGCGTCATTTATACGCCATATTGGATTGTCTGAGAACGCCATTGGCATTTTTCTTTTGTTTTTTTCAGACCCTAAAAGCTGGCTTTAGCTACAATGCTAGCCATCATTCGAAAGCTAAACCTATGAACTTTATGTTTTAAGGCAGAAATGGTTAATTAAAGTGATTTTAATTAGCTAGAATTGGCATGCAAAATGTTGGCATTTAACAACATTTGTTGTCACATAGCAGAGCGTTGCCAGAAGGGTGGATGGCAGCACTGTCAGCTGTTGCCTAACACAAACAGCTGGCAGCTCTGTGCAGGAACAGGGTTGGCTCAACGCCGGCATACAAAATAGTTTTGGGGGAAATAATAATAATAAAAAATTAATAAATATGTTATACAAAGGCCTTCTACTGGTGCTTGCCATTATTCAAATCTGCGCCGCTGAACATGTGAGTAAATCCAAATAAAACGCAAACATATAGGAAATACAAATGAGTATGATTGTTGCTTTGGCTCCTTCGACAGGACACCTCAATACTGCCTGAAGCCTATGTAGACGCCGCTCAACGCTCGACACATACGAACAACTGGGCTGTGTTGGTGGATGCATCGCGTTTCTGGTTCAACTATCGTCATGTGGCCAACGTGCTGTCCATCTATAGGTCCGTCAAGCGCCTCGGCATACCCGACTCGCAAATAATTTTGATGATCGCCGACGATATGGCCTGCAATGCGCGTAATCCGCGACCGGGCCAGGTGTACAACAATGCGAATCAGCATATCAATGTGTATGGCGATGATGTGGAGGTTGATTATCGTGGCTATGAGGTAACCGTTGAAAACTTTGTCCGCTTGCTAACGGGCCGCACACAAAATGGAACTGCACGCTCCAAGAAGTTGCTCTCGGATGCGGGCAGCAATGTGCTCATCTATTTGACTGGACATGGCGGCGATGGCTTTCTGAAATTCCAGGACTCCGAGGAGATAACCAGCCAGGAGCTGGCCGATGGCATACAGCAAATGTGGGAGAAGAAACGGTTTGTATACTATGATTAAGATCAAATGAAATTGTATGTGCCTGCGCTTAGCTGCTGCCCTGCTGCCCTTCTGCACTTCCAGCTACAATGAGCTCTTCTTTATGGTGGACACCTGCCAGGCGGCGTCGCTGTACGAGAAGTTTACATCGCCCAACGTTCTAGCTGTGGCCAGCAGCCTCGTCGGCGAGGATTCACTATCGGTGAGCAGTTGCGCCTGCTGTTTGACAAACTGTTTATTCAAAATCTGTATTTCACAGCATCATGTGGACCCCTCGATTGGTGTTTACATGATCGATCGCTATACCTACTATGCACTGGAGTTTCTGGAGAAGGTACAGCCGTTTAGCAAGCGCACAATTGGCGAATTTGTAAGCAGCCCAGCCAGCCAGCCAGTCTGATTCCTTTGAAATGTTAAATTTGCTTTTGTTTGCAGCTGCAAGTGTGTCCCAAGCGCGTCTGCATCTCGACTGTTGGCGTGCGCAAGGATTTGTATAGACGCGACCCGCACAAGGTGCCCATCACAGACTTCTTTGGTGCCATACGGCCAACGCGCGTATCCACCGCACGCATCAATGTGACGCTGGCCAACGAGGAGTATGTTATACTTACCATGCATATATAAACATTATATTTCATTCAAATGCATCATCTTGCAGAGACTTTGTCAACGAGGTGGACCATATACGACCAAAGAAACAGTTCAAGATTGTCCTGGCGCCGCAGTTCACAGCTAAAATCGTGAAATAATGAATTCCAAATGTACACATTTCATGTGATAATATTAACTTTATTCGTAAATACATTTCATTTCATTAATTTATATCATTATTATTATTATTATTATTAATACAATGTGTAATTTATTAAATGTGTGTGTGTGTGTGTCTCGAATCGTGCTTTAAAATTGATCAATTTCGGGCTTAGTTCGTTTCATTATTTTTATTATTCATTATATTTTGCTAACATTTCATTTTGGTTTCCTTTGCCCATTCACATCAATGTTAAATTAAATTATTTTCTTTGCATTTCCATTTCCATTTCCTTTTTCCTCAAACTTTCGCTAATCCATCAAGTAACATTTCATTTAAATTCCAAAACTAAACAAAATATGATGTATATATATATATATGTATATATATGCTAATGTGTGTGTGTGTGTGTGTTGTATATATTTATATAAAACGCTTGAGCCAGTCCTTATGCCTGGACGCTCGTACAGCAAGTAGAGTCCTTGCCTATGCTGACGAAAAAAAAAACATTTTCTCTAATAGCTAATTTCTCAATTTTTTTTTCTTCATTTTTCGTTACTTATACACAAAAAATGTTTGGTTTTTTTTTTTAAGAGTAACAATGGCATTTTCCTGCACTGTTAGCAGGACGACGTTTTCTCTATCCTTTCAATGATTTATGTGTATTTTTTTGGTTTTTGTAAGGATCTACCTTGTTTTTTTTGTTGTTGTTTTTTATATATATGTTATTTTCACTTATATTTTGTGTTTTGTTTTCATGCTGAAAAAATGCCAGATTTAATATATATATATATATATATTTGTGTGTGTGTGTGTGTGTGTGTGTGTAAGTTTATTAGCTTTTATTGCATCAGTCCCATTTGTTTTGAGTTGTGTTTATCGGTTATCGTTATCGATTATGTTGTCGGGGTTTGGTTGATCGAGTTAAGCACCATAAAAAGTATGTACTCCCCTTTTTAGCTGGCATACACATGACACACGCTCTCTAATTTACTTGATTTTTTTTACTTTTTATATATTTTTTGTTTTGATTTGATATATATATATATATTTAAGATTTTTGTCTTTGAGCATTTTTGAAACAGATTTGCTTCAAGTGTTCTGCTTCGTATATGGTTTATATCATGCTTAGCGAGTGCTGCCTGTGGTCTGAGTGAATACTACTTAGGATCGTCTACGTGTGTGTGTGTGTGTGTGTGTGTGTGTCTATGTGTGTGTGTGTGTGTGTATGTTTTTAAAAATTAGCTAGCTAATCGGGGCAAAAGCAAAGTTATTTTGCTTTTCTCTTAACTTTTCCTTGCTCTTTTCTAACAGTATATCTAGTGCGTG